>OY735218.1:42755029-42775029 GCA_963457665.1 Thysanoteuthis rhombus
AAATCTTTGAAAAGCAATTCAATAAGTTAAGAGATGACGTACGAAGGAAATGTCTAAATGAATTTATCCCGCTCCAAAATTTTATCCTCTGAAAATGATTGACCGCATTTTGAGTGCATATGTGCAAAAGTATGTCAGTCTTAAAATATGTCATCTTCCTTCCTTGCTCACTCATCTAATTATTATCAATCAACTATAGCATATTGATGTCTTACCAATAATTTAAAAGTGAACAAACTTGAAACTTGACTATAAAACAGTCTCATTCTACTTAATAATTAATGAAAATTAGTTTTTCCTTTGCTAAAACAAAAATTTAGGCTTTTTGCTTTCTAGCGAAACCAAGAACAAACTTGAGAATGAAAATTTTGAATCACAATGACTTATATGCAACATTATATCATTACGATTATTGTTGTTTCTTTAATGTTATTTTGTATAGAAAGTTAGATGTACTATATACTAAAACAAACATTTGACTAGGTCACGCTAGGCATACACAGTATGTAACTGTTCCGACTTGTGAACAAACCTAGACATGGAAATTTTTTATAACCTGGGTCTCCCTGCATTTCTTACGCAATCTAGAAAATTGATTATTAACACTATATACACATAAAAAAGTAGTTGTAACAGAAGAAATATTCTGTTGCACAATTAGAACAAATGATGTTGGCACTCACTTTGACAGGGCTTCATGATACACAATATAAGTGTTCCTCCCATTGGGTGTCAATATTAAAAGGTTGATTATGGAGACAACCTTAATATAGACCTGTCCATGGGAAAAGCATAAAAAAGTCAGGTAAAGGCCATCAAGCTTGAGAGATTGTCCTTGTGCCTTCTTATAATTTCCAGATAACACCTGAGGCGACCTCTAGTGACTTCCTGCATCAATCTCATATTGCCTTTAACTCTTACCATATAAAGATGTTTCCCTATGCAAAATTTCTGCATCTTAGGTGCAATACTGTGGCTAACAACTTACAAAATTCACTAGAAATGACCAGAAATGATATATTGTGACTTCGAATAACCCTGATGTCAAAATCTCATTTCCAAAAATTTCCAAAGAATCTACCTCTGTACCAAATTTCAGGGCCATATGTGCAAAATTGTGGCTAAAAACACAGAGAGATGACTAGAAATTACCATAAATGACCTCAAATAACTTCTGAGGTCAGTTTCAAGAAAAGATTTGTTATACCAAATTTAGTTATGTATATGCAAAATGATTGCTAAAATCCATAGATTTATTGGAGCATATGATTAGATTATTTGTTCTAATAGATAGGATGTACCATAATTATTTAATATCTTAAAAGTTTTAATTAAATCTCCACACATTCTATGTTCAAGTAGTGTTGTGAGCCCCAATTTTCCTAATCTCTCCCTTTAACTTGAATCATCTATTGCCTGTATGATTGTTGTAAAATCTTCCAATTTTCATGTCATACTTTTCGTGCCCATATTTGAAAATAATTTTCCAGGTTGTGTGATCAGTGTCTTGAAAGCTTTCTTCATTTCACATGGTTTCTGGATATTGGATTGCACAACATCCACACCAAAGTAGCTTTTGCTTTGGATAAAGAAGTGTATATATGCTTTATAATTTTAAAGTTCAAATTAAATATAACCCCCAAATCTTTTACTGATGGACATATCTTTAAAATTGAACCCCAAAACTTCCTTATTTTTAGGATTCAACTTTTCAATGTGCAAGACATTGCACTTTTCAACATTGAATTTTAGCAGCCAATGATATGAAGGTCTTTTATGAAAAGTAAAATCAGGATTGGTCCCGGCAGGGACCCTTGAGGGATTCCAGATAAAACAGTTTTATCATTTGATACTGCGTCTCCAACTCAAACTTCCTTTGTTAGATGAAGGTGGAAATGAAACATGGTCAGCAAAACTGACTTCGGATCAAGGGATTTAGGATTTAGCAGTTTTTTAGAATTTTGTAATCAATGACATCCTGACTTTATTGACTGAGCAGAAAAGATCTTGAGATTTTAGTTCATTATGGGATTTTTGATGTTGCTGATTAGTTTTCAACCTAAAAGGAATTATGGGAAGGGGAGAAGAATGTATGTATACAAATACTTCATGTACATGTACAAGTGTGTGTGCGTATGTATGTAATGGGATTGTGTGTATTCATGTGTGTGCCTGTACAAATATATTAGTGTACAAACGTGCCTGTTTTTTATATAGGCAATAAGAAGTGTATCTATATTTATGTTGATATATTTCTATAAATGTATGCATATATACCAAACGAAATGCGTATATTAACTCTACTTTCCATGATTCTATGGAAACTTGGGCAAGATTTAATGTTTAATCTCAGAATTACTCTGGTTTTGTGAGAATATTGGCTGTTTTTGAAATCATCTGTGAAAATCCTGGAGTTCTTTTGGATTTAAACCCTTGAACACCCTGTTGGAAAGAAATTGTTTTCTGTTTCATCCAATAAGAAGTTCTAGAACTTTAGATAATTTTGTGTAGATAAAGACAATCAATTAGCTTGATGCTATGAATTGTAAAGCATTAAAATTATCATCATTATCAAATACATTATTGTATTTTTCTATTGTGTACATATATTGATACATTCACACATATTTTTATGATTATAAATTGCATTATACCATACTGAACTCTTATTTGAAATGATCTCCATAATTACACAGTGAATGTGTCATTTGGCCTAGACAATGTAATAATGGGAAATTGTATAAATATATTGTATATATATATATATATATATATATATATATATATATATATATATATATGTATATATATATATATATATATGTAATATATATTATGTATATTATATTATATATATATAATATATTATACATAATTTATAATCATACAATCTTAGGCACATGACATCTGGGTCAGCAAGGTAGGCACTGCCTACCCTGAATAAAATCATAAAAGTTAATTATCAAATTCTGACTTTGCTACACTCATTCATTTCCTGTTCATGGTTCTGTGAGGATTTGGGAATAGAAGTCCATTACAATGTCTACCCTGCTGTTTTAACTACTTGCTTTTTTATTTCAATATTTAACCCCGGAAAATCTGAATTGGAATCTATTCTTATATCATGTAAGAAATGGAGCAAATTTTTGTTTACATTAGTGAAAAAAACACGTAGAAAATCAATTGGATTATGCTGAATATACACTCATTTTGAAAATATATTTGAATTAAGTGTTTGTAAATTCTTTATAAAAATTCAGTAATTGATTGGGGAATTAATTTATGGAAATGTTAATTTGTAAGAACGGAATTATTTGGCAGGATAATCCTCCCCCAGTGTATTTAATTTATGACTTTTCAATGAATATCAAACAGAACTGAAATAGGTTCACCTTGAGAAAAGATAAATCCCTGAAGAATTTGAATAAATTTTAATTTTTTTCTAATATAATTCGAGGAGTGTTAATGCCATACATCTGAAACATTTAAAACTGCAAAATGAAGTAAATTACTACATTGTCTAGCAATATTTAGTTTCTTTTATTGAAACATTCTCTGGATTTATGGCATGTTAAGGTTTTTGTTCAATTTATGAAGGTCAACCAACTGCCCACTCTCCATAATTACTCATGGCATATATTCCTGATATTTATTTATTTGTATGTATATATATATATATATATATATATATATATATATATATATATATATATATATATATATATATGTGTGTGTGTGTGTGTGGAGATGTACTGTGGTGTAATGTTTATCACTACAAAAAATTGAATCAGGAAACCAGAGTTCAAATTCTAGCTGAGGGGCTTTCTATGATCATTTCGCATTATTGCCTTGAAGAGAGGCATGAATCGAATCCTCTCTATTCTCTATCATATTTACAAAATGTCATCACTAACATGCCAATATGCTTGATAGAGAAGAATGAGTGAGCATTTGGGAAAACCACTCTCCCATGACTACATGACATGCCCAGGCAAAAACCGTTTTTATATAGTGAACCTTGAAATTGTCTTGTTGGTGATGATGTCTGTACATACTCATAGAGTTTGTAAGAAAATTTGCATACACATTTTATCATTCTATATCTTTAATTGTCTCTGACTGTTCTTTTTTTTTTATTAAATTTTATAATTTTCGAATTCAGATGGAATGTTACTATACCGATTAGATGTAAAAGTTTTCCATGTTTTATGGTTAATGACTCATTAAATATGTATTGAATGATATATCTAATCACCGTATCCCAACCAATCGCCTGACCACCCAGCCCCCAGCCAAGTTTCTTGTCAATTAGAGTGTCAATGTCTGTCTATCTATCTACATACGTGGGTGTGTCTCTGGAGATCCCTAGTCACATTTATTGGACTACAACGATGGAAATCTGCATGTGTACACCAGTAGGCATTATCAAAAAACTTGTTTTTTGTTTTGTTCTTTCAAAAAAGAGCTTCTTTAGGTCACTATTGTCATTCTTGATAGAACAATGCTCAAATCTTGTGCTTGTATGGATATTTTTTCAAGCATCAATACATTTTGAGGGAATATGGTTTAGTTTTACCAACTTCAGTTGTTGCCCTTTCATTGTGTCTAAATCAGGAAGCTTTTTTTTCCATTTATCAAGAAATGGTTGATACTGCCCCTCATGATATTGAATTTTAAAATTCTCATCCTCAATCTCCATAAAATTTTCAAAAACTCCATTTATTGTATTAGTAGCACAGCATTCATATACACTAATGTTTTTCTCTTGTGTTTATAATTCAGAAATGAATATATCACTTGTGTATTTGCCAAATTCATAAAACTAACAAAAGAACAGTCTTTCTCTCATTAAATCATTATCCTTATTTCATCTATAATAATATCTCGCTGTTCTAATATACTATTAAAATTGTTGTAGTCATATTAGTTTTTTCTTATTTTTCATGGTTGAACTATTAATAACTGGCACTTTCTAAAAATGTCATTCATTTTTTCCGAGCTGCCAAATATATATATATATATATATATATATATATATATATATATATATAGGTCGGGTTAGTCACTCCTATGAAACTATCATGCAACCAATGTCTGCTGGCAGCATGCAGTGTTGGGTATGATCAATAAAAAAATTGGAAAAAGAGGTGATCAATGAATAAGTTACTTCTCTCTCATTTCGTTGGGCAGTAATCAATGAAAAAATCTGAATTTTCAAAAAGCGAGTATGAATGCTACTGGACCCAAACTAAGGGATTAATTTAGCATAAACTCACATTGCAAATTGGACACCCCTATTTTAGTTGGGTTTTCGAAAATTTGAAAAGTCTTTTGTTGACATAATAAAGAGTAAATGTTTAGATTTTTAGCTCTCTCGCTGTATTGGTGTGACTTGTACATGTGATACATACATAGCCAGCCAGACCAACTTAAACACTGAAGAAATCTATGTTGACAGTTTTGTTGACAGTTTATGATAAAGTGCGTGTGTATGTGTGTGTCCCCTTATCTTTTATAATGCATGTCTGGCTGACCCTCTGGAATGACATCCATCTATGTATAAAGGTTACTAGTCCAGGAAAGAGAAAAGAAGGTATTCATATGAACAAACATACAGACACAGGTATGCATACACACACTCACACACGCACACACTTCCTGTAAGGGAGATAGACCCACTCATCCATAGAGATAGGCATGCACACATTAAGGGAAGTAAACACAAGCTTATACATACATACATTCACTTGCACAGACCTACATACATGTAACTAGATACCTGCACACCAATCCAACCAGGCAGAGAAATCTATGCATTCATGTATCCAAATGTACATGGTAGATAGGTATGTGGAGGCACATATATATATTGCACATACTTGTTAGGATGTATGTATTTGCCACTCTGTGTATGTGTGTGCATGTGTATAGCAGTGTCTGCTTGTTTTTCCGTATCAGGTTTCAAGTGATACTGATTGATAATGGTTAGTGTCACACGCAGCACACACCCACTGCACACAAGGACTGTCACTGTCTCATCACGAGCGAGATGAGGACAGTATCTCAGGAGTTGTGACCAGGGATCGAAAAACAATGATAACATCATACAAAATTGAAAAACAAATTTCAAGATAAAAAAACAGATAGAAAGAAAGTCTGAGGATGCCTTAATTGTTGTCATAGGATATATTATGGATTCCAACGGCTTTGAAATAGTTAATAAGAAAATGAAATGTCTGATAACCAAAAATGAATCTCCAAGACCAAAATAAGGAATTCAGCTGGATATTTCTCTCCTTATTCGCTGTTAGCATATCTGACTGACTGTCTTCAGTGATATGCGTTGTTGTTGTTGTTCCCAGGAAGAAGGCGACCTTTATTTCTTCTCATCATTTTGGCTTTTGCAATTACCTATAATCTGACCAGTATACCATGAGTTACGGTAGGAAAAACATAATTCAATCCTGGACTTTAATTATGGTATCATTATATATACATATATATAAGTATAAATACACACATAATGTGTGTGTATACATATATAATTATTGATGCATGCATAATTATACATTCTGTGTGTGTGTGTGTATGTATATATATATATATATATATATATATATATATATATATATATATATATAAATTTGAAATTTATTTTATTTAAAATAGAAAAGTGTATTCTATGTATTTTGTCTGTTTTATTTTGATTTGTATATAACAAAGTATTCTAAGGATATATTTACATTTTTGCATTGTGTGAAACAATCAAATACACATCTATGTTTATGTGAGTTTTCAACTATAAAAAAGATATTCATTTTAAACTTATTTTTAGTTTTGTTTAAATTTTCACAATAATTTTTTTTCTCAATAATCTGTTTTTATTATTATCTAAAGAAAAGTTTGGAAATTTTCAAAATTCCACAGTAATGCAAAATCCAATTTATTTCCCTTAAATATTTAGATTCTTCTGTAAATGCTACTAAGTTTGTGGAGCTTGCTATTTTAATCCTAGTCCCTTAGCTATCCACTACATTTCTCAGATTCCCTATTTGTAAGTGTACAAAGATGAATCTTTGTCTTACCTTATTCCTTTACCTAAACACTCAATTGCATTTCCTTCTGTTTTTTCTTCTTACCTGTTTGTGAATGTTTCTTTTCCTAATTTGTTAACTGCCCAACTTCAACCTGCTACCTGCATATATGATTAAAAACACGATCTACCATTTGCCCTCTGACGTCTTATCATAACATCCCGATAATTATCCACTTGTTGATACCAGTATTGGAATAATTTCACTTCTTTCTGCTGTTTTACAAATTTTCTTTAATTGGTGAAAGAAGTTCATTGTTTGTCTAATTCTCTAATGATTGCTAGTGTGTATAATTGAAGGGAAATGGAGGAGTCTCTTGTTTTTAGAGAGAGAGACTGCAGCAACAGGTGCTTATATAGAAAGAGATGTTGCTGGAAGGAGGGGGAGAAGAAGAAGTTGAATGTTGGAGTGAAGACGAAACTGCTTGATCATGTTTATATTCTATTAGAGTTTTAGGTCCAATATAGTCACTCCTACCAGCTAATTGAGGGCCAGTTTTGAAGGGTTAGAATCTTAAAAAATGAAGAGGGTCCGTGTTGGGGGAGGGCGGGTAAGTCATTCACCAAGTATTATTATCAGATGGAATCCATACATCATTTCAGGGCCTTTTTAAGAACAACTTACCTGTATGGTCGGCCTCAACAGAGCCAGGTGGTAGAAAGGGAAATATACAGAAAGAGCTACTTGTACTAAAAATGATCCTGGTCGATATATGCCCTAGAGCTTTCTGCATTTTTTATGGATTCATTTACTGCTGATGCATCTTCTAAAAATTAAAATATAAATGTAGATGCATACATTCAGGGAAATTAATGCAGCTTCTCAATCACCTTGTACACTTTTATATAAATTTACAATCAGAGGTATTATAATCAATCAAAAGTATATTTTAATCCAATGGATTTTTAAAAATTTCATTGTTAATAAGACTCTGTATTTTCCTTAAGGCTATGTATCATCATGGGTATCCAATAGGGAGGTAGGGAACAAACAAAGCATTTGATCTTCCCTGGTTCAGGCCCTCTCACCAAGGGCAAGGAGGAGGCTTAGAAGTTAGAAACTTATTATTTAAAAAGGGTTATGGTGCTGTGCAATTTTCATCATGTAAGCTCAGCATAATATACCCATATGAAATGACTATTATTCTTTGCTGGTAACAGGGTTGTTGATGAGATATATCCCAAACACCTCCTTTTGTCCATCCCCCAATATATCCTCCCCGCCCCACCCCAGAATAGTGGCAGCGGCTGCCCATGTGTGTCATTGTCTTAGTTTCAAGATTGTCCTTTTGTTTGATTTTTTGTCTTTTCCACCTTTAACATTCCTTTTGATTTGTAATCAGACTTGAGGATTCATACCCTGCCTCTCATTCCTATTCTTGTCTTTCTCTATTAGAAAAGGGGGATAATTTAAATCTTAAAATCTTTCCATGTTACTTCAATATAAAACAATGTTGAGATCCACTCATATTTTAGTTAGCATGCTGTTCTCATTATTCATTGGGGAAAAAATCAGGCCTCCTTACTGAGCGCATCATAAATGCAGCTTTGTGTAACACTTGGCTTCATCCACTAAAAAACCCACATCTAAAAACAACTTAAAAAGAGAAAAATTAAATTGTGCATATCATGTAGGATGTCTAAACAAATCTGCATGTAAAAATATAACTTTGTTGTTTATAAAGTTTTAGTTCTACATAAAAGTTACTTATCCTCATAATAATTAAAGAATTACTAAACCTGTACATTTGATTCTATGATTTATATGGCTGAGTTTAATGTTTGATTAATTGCTAGCAGTAAAATTTTTACATCAAATTTTGTAGATTAAAGATTTCTCAATGCAAAAGCAAATTATTTCATATAGAACTGATGTTCAGTTACTGATTTTTACTCTTTTCATGTAATCAATTATAGCAGGCATTTGCTAAAAATATTATGGTTCAGATGTACCTTATTATTGTTTAGGATTATGTTCTTAAAGTTCTAATTCAAATGAAAATAGGTCTGGTTAGTCACTCAGTGAAAAAAAACGTCACGTGACCTACATCTTTTGGCAGAATGCCATGTTGGGGTTGATCAATTGGAAAATTGGAAAAAAAGTGACCAATGAATAAGTTATTTCTCTAGCCTTTTGTTGGGCTATGATCATTAAAAAGTCTGAATTAAAAAAGCGAAACAAGTCTGAATGTTGCCAGATACAAACTAAGGGACCAATTTGGCATTAACTACCCTGCAAATTAAGTAAGAACCCTGATTGCGTGACTAACCAGATCTGTTATTTCTTCTGGTTATTTTAATATCAAAATATCTATGTGTCATATTTTTATGTTTATGTGTCATATATATGTAACAAATTCCCACGAATTACTGTATCAAAGTAGTTTCTCTAATTAAAGGTGATAACTGTGTAAAACTCATTAACCTTAAACACCCAGTCATTCATAAAAGTTCATGCCAGAATGTTGCTATGGTAATTGAGCAAATGCAAATCACTGAATCAGAATTGTTCGCTTGCAAGCATTTAGTGCAAGGCCCTTGAAACTGCTCGGCATGTAGCATTTGCTAATTTTGCTACATAGTTAATTTGGCACTGAATCCTGTTATTTTTCTAGGGTACTGTACTTAAATAATAGAATAGTGTGCATTTCCTTCCCCCAAAAACAATAAGAATCCCATTTAGCAAAAGCAAAAGTAATAATCAGTCTTTTTCAGTTTCTTTTTAAATATAGATTTTTTTTTTTTCAGCAATCAAAAAAACATGAGTTTTCTTTCTTTAGTTCTTTATCTTCACCTATTGTAGCTAACAAGCAAAACCAAACCAGTATAATCCAATTTTTTAGATTTAATTTCATTAGATGAAGTCTTGTGAATCATTTGTATTTATTTTTGTGCTGCTCTTCACCTTCATCTTGTTGCAATAAAAAGCATCAAAAAATTGAGTGGGGGTAAATAGTTGCAAAAAAATCAATAATAAAGAAACTAAAAATTTCTCGTTCTATCTTGCTTCTCATTTTTGAGTATATAAATGTTCGGGATTTCAAGATGCTCTCATCATGAGAGTCACAATGTGTGATTTACCACATTGGGACAGTATTAATGAAGTTCAATTATCTGAAAAAATTCTCTGAATGTTGATGACTCTTCTCAAAACTCAAGACAGTAACTGACTTTGATTTGATTTTTTCATCAGTGAGGATGCAGATAAATAATCAGATTACGTGTGATGAATTCAAAAGTGTATTTTTCAATTACTTGTCTATTAGAATGTTTTTTTCAAAAATCAAAGATCAGAGCTAATTTCCTTATTATTAGCTTGTGTAATAATTTTCAAGGGTGGGAACATATACCCTCATCAAATGAAGAAAAAGTGAAAACTTGATCAAATAGAAGAAGAGGTACCCAGATCTCAAGATTTTGGTTCGTTTTCCTCAAAAGGTACCCAGATAACAAAAAAATGGACTCGGAATACAAGGAGATCAAAAATGTATTCTTTTCACTGATGAACATACTGGTGATAAATAATAACATGTTTCAACTAGAAATCATTCAAATAGTGAATACCTTGCCAACATAATCATTTCTTCCTTAGCCTAATCTCCACCCTTATACAAAATATCATTGGAATTCACTGAGAACTTCTGGAGATATTGTGTGGAAAACATGAAATTTTGATGATATTACATGATTTAGACATATTACTATGATGTGATCATTTCTTTCATGGCCTATTAACCATCCTTCCAGAAAATATGATTGAAATTAATTGAGAAATTTTGGATATATTGTGTGGACATTCATGAGTGTATGAATAGATGTAATGGACAAAAAAATGGAAAAATATCTCTCGATCAAGAAAAAAATTCATGGAACTTTGAAATCCACTATGTGCTCTCGGAGATATTGTGTAGACACTTGGAATTTTGGTGAAAATGTGGTTTGGGCATATAATTATGATGTTGGGGAGGTAATTGTGCATACATCTACTCCAAAATTTAATCAGATCTTCAGCAGCCTATTGTCAACCCTTCCACAAACATTGAAATTCAATTTTCAAAGATATCTTGCAGACAGGATGAATAAATTGGCAATATCATATGTTTTTTAAATATAATTGCAAGGTAGGGGGATAATTTTGGGAGGATCTTACATTGCCTTCTGGTCAATCTTCCAAAAAATATCATGGAAATTCTTTGAGAACTTTTGGAGATATTGTGTGGACAGATATTATATTTTTATGTGGTTTGGATATATAACTACGATTCAAGGGGGGTAATTGTGCATGAATCTGCTCCAAACTTTTATCAGTTCTTTTGTAGTCTATGGTCGAACACTTGATAGAATGTCATTGAAAATGATTGAGAACTTTTGAGGATATCATGTGGACAGTCATGAGTGTATACATGAATGCAATTGAGAAAAAAAAAAAGAAAAATATCTCTCAATCAAAAAATTCCTGGATCCGACCCAAAATCTTACCACCTCTTTCTCACTCTATTGCCCATCTTCCCACATAATTTCATTGAAACGAATGGGGCATAGTGAATCTTTTAGATTTCTTACAGATCTGAATACACATCAGGTCGACTACGACTTCTTTTTCTCAAATTAACATATCCACTTGTGAAAAACTTGCCTGCATTTTATACAGTGTGCAAGCTAAGGGACTTAATTTCAAGCCAAAAGTAGTATTCAGAAGTGCTTTTACTTTCATTATAGAGCCACAATTATTCAGAATTTTTTAATTGTGTTATATGAGGTGAAATTAAGATTACATTAGAATTATTTCTTGTCCAAACTGTCATCACTATGCTTGCTCTTAAGAGAGAGGCATTGTTATCTTTTTCAGTGGGGCACAGTGGATCACTTCTGGGACAAAGCCACTTCAACTCCGTTGATTAAAATTGATCATGTCAATTAATTTTGTGTTGTTTACTTGAAAACTAAACAAACATTTTTATTTTACTTATTTTGTTCTTTTTTCCTGTTCTTAAATTTCCTCTGAGACTATCAATGTGATTTTTTCTGTTCTCAATGTCAATTGTCCACTGCTTTCTACTGTAGAAAGTAGCTTTCTCCATATGAAGAACATACTTCATAGTTGAAAGTGGAATACCTAATTTTAATACTATTTGATGCTGAATTTACCTACAAGATGCTTTCTCCTCTCTATCTTTCACATTCAAAATTTGTCAGTTTATATTCCTCTGGAAATAATTGTGTAATTGTTTCTATTTCTCCATGTCATATCTCTGCATGCACACTTTTTTTTCATCATCATCATTTCTGATCTATATTTCTTTCATTTTAATAAATCAAAAAAAAATTAATTGTGAAAAATCTCAAATATTCAACAAGAAGAGAGCCCCAAAAGATTTATTTTTCTAAATCTTAAAAATAGCTTTCATTCTTAATTAATAAGATTGATAAAAAATAAATCTAAGATCTTTTTACCTCAATTATTTGCTTTGGTATATATATATATATATATATATATATATATATATATATATATATATATATATATATATAATTATTTGCTTTGGTGTACATATATATATATATATATATATATATATATATATATGTACAGGCTCAAATGCCAACATCAACACAGACAATTTTTGTAAATGCATTATTGATTTTTTTTTTGTTTGCAATTTGCACCTAACCTATCTATCTTCCAATTAAGTATAAGAAAATAGAAAATTTTGAGGCATTTTTGTGGCACATTTACTCTAATTTGCCTCTGTGTGTATGTTAGTGAGTATGTGAGTGTGCTTACATACAAATCATATATGAATGACTATATGTGTATATTTACATATAGATATGATACATAAGTCTCCACTTAGTTGTAAATGTGAATGTGCAGAAAATATATTTGTTTTCATGTGTGTAGTTACATATATATTCATGAACAGATACACATGTATATGTATGTATGTATATATATATATATGTGTGTGTGTGGTTGTATAACTATTATAAATAATTCAGTTTGAGCAAAATTTAGTTTCTAAATCTTTTCATTTATTTCTCATCTGTTTTATCTCTTTTATAGGATTTTTTGACAGAATTTAATATAGAATTCAGTTTTTTCTTTGTACATATTCACAAATATATTAGTTGTAAATTGGAAGTTTTTGAAATAAAAATCTTCTGTGTGTATTTTAGCAGGGCAAAACATCCATATAGATTTATAGTCATTGAATTCTAAATTTAACTGGAGCTTGTTAAACTTTTTGAAATAGTTTACTATTTTGTCATATTTGAGGTTTACATTTAATTTTACTATTTAGATTTAAAATTTATCTCAAGTCCTGAAATAGTATTTTCATTATTCCATTTTTGATCTGAATTAGTGCCTTCATCCTTGAAAAGATTTTTAGGATATCAAGCATTGGGCAATAGTGATCCTATCTAGAAAACAAAATCAAACATGGCAGACCATGTATGGAGAGATAAGTGAGCACATTAGTCCCTTTGAAATGAGAAAAAATAATAAATCATGCTGGAAAATCCTGAAGTGAAAGAAGGTGCACATATTAATTAGAGTTTAATTGAATGTTTGAGCCAACCAACCATAAGAGATGGCAGTGCTTAGAAGATTGGTTTCTTTCTACCATTATGGCCTCCTATCTCAGAGCTGAATCTCTGATGAAAAAAAAACCCTCCGTTCTGTCACCTTGTTAAGCTGTGATATTCTTGCTAAGGAGATGAAAAGCAAGAACTGCAAACCAACACCTGATGGTCACGATACAAGATACTCTTGAGGAAAGCTGAAAAACTTATTGGCTGAAATGCATTGTTGAAAAAAAAACAAAAATGAAGACATTAGTCTTGATAATGTGTAGGTAAAAAATATGATTTCTTAACAGTTTTTAAAATTTAGTTTCTCTCCATCATTTTGAAAAATTGAAGAATAATGTATTTGGGGTTAGGCCTGTTGTGACAGTTGATCAAGGACTGAACTTATTGGAACTTAATGAAGAGAAGTACATAGTTTGATCTTAAAATCATCATGTTTCCCATTAGGGACAATTAACCTGCAGAAAATGACAAGAGCATTCTGTGAGAACCATCTGTCTATGAGAATGAGAACTTGACAGGGTGGAAAGTGTTCATTTGTGCATGGCAATGAAATGACAAACTCTTTTCTGAATTCTCAAGCGTCCATAATAGAACAAGTGAGAAAAGCAGTTGTGGTTGTTTACACTGTAAAAGAACAAAAAGAAAAAATGGTGAAACCTGTTGATGTTTGTTTTTTAGTCCCAGTCATCTTACTAAGATTAGATGTAAGTCTGTTACGCTCCGACTGTGATGCATTCTCATGTATCTATTTTTGTAAAAGGGAAAAAAATAATGACATCATGACAAACACTTTGATGTCAGCTGTTATTGCTCAGCAGATCATATGTTCACGTGACAAGACTTCAAATGCTTATTGTCATAAATATCAACACCAGCATAGATTTTACCCAAAGACACATGAGTCAAGGAGAGTTTTTTGTACATGGTTTGAAGTCATTATTTTTGCTTATAGGTCTTCCTTGTCATATGCTTGGGAACTTTACACATCTTAATAATACAATTTCAAATAATGTACAAATTATTTGAGCTATTTTCATTTGTGCTTTAATTATGAAAAGATTTTTAAGCTTTTCAGTCTTACATCCATCAACCATTTGAAATTGCTCCTAAACACAGTAGAACTCTTCAATGAATAGAATTTTAAAGAATGGAACTCTTTTGTGAATTGAATAAAAAAAAATTTTTTAAATTTAGTTTGAATTGCAAGGAAGTAACTTTGATCAGACGTTATTCGCCTCTATAAAAGATTTGAATTTTGTATATGAATTTATGAGTTGATATTGTGTTGATCTAGGTCAGAGAAAAAGACATCTGACTGCTGAAAAAGCTAAAAGGATTAATCAAAGAGGAGAACAGAAGACAAAATGAATTGAAGGAAATTGAAGTTGAGTGATTCTTTCAATTCGTAATCATTAAAAATAAGGACAGGTCTGGTTTGTCACTTGATAGAAACTATCATGAGAAAAACATTTTTTAGCAGCATGCTTTGCTGGGTGTGATCAACTGAAAAATTGGAAAAATGGGTTATCATTGGATAAGTTACTTCTCTCACCTCTTGTAGGACATTAATCACTAAAAACATCTGAATTTTCAAAAAAAAAACAAAACACAAGAATGCTGCCAGACACAAACTAAGGGATCAATTTAGGATAAACTTACATCATAAATTGAACCCCACATAGAAAATCTTTTTGAGGGATAATTTTAAAAAAGAAACAAACATTTTTTCTTAGACATAGGATGAAATGTTTAGTTTTCCAGACCTCTAGTTCCATTGTTATAGCCCGTATGCGTAATGCATACATATATTGCCAGCCAGCCAGACCAACTTAAAAACTGAAGAAACCTTTGGTGAAAGTCTTGAATAAATTTTAAAATGGTACAAATTTATTTGTTGCTGACAAAATCTGCAGAAAATTTAAAAAATAAAATGAAACTTGTAGAAATTGAAGAGTATACTTGTCTAAAACCTTTGGGTGTAAAAATTCTAAATATTCTTCGAACAACTATCTATCTATCTATATATATATATACATATATATATATATATATATATATATTTATATATATATATATATGTATATATATAAAACAGGTTTTTTTTACCACTGCAGGGTTGGAAGATTGTACAGCTCCAAACCCCCAAGGGATAAGGCCAGCCGGAATTTTTAAAAATCAAGCATTTTTATTCTTTGCCCTTTTGTGGACTTGAACAAAAATGTTTAATACAAAAAGGAAATGCATTAACAAGTACTGCTATATAGTCTTTTTGAAGAGTGCAATCTCTCCCAATCTTTTCACACAACCAAAGTAACAACCACACAAAACGTTTGAAATCAACTTCATTTTTTTTATAACATAATTCATGACTTCCCTTCCACCAGCTTCCCGTCCAATTGTCAGTTACCTTTATTTAATAATGTTTGTCAATCTCTCTTGATTTAACTCTTAACATGTTTTTAAAAAGGACTCACAAAATTAGCATCTTGCATACGTACCCCTCCTTTTTTTGATTTCATGAAATCACTTTAGAATACCATTTATTTTCTGATATTGTTAGATTTGGAAGGTTTTTAACACCAGATACCCAAGCTAGTCTTATAATAAATCAAATCCCCCCCCAAAAAGAAAATTGTTTTATTTTGACTGAGTAGCTTAAGTCGTATAATGTAATGGCTTGTACCAAAGAAAATAATTTGACTTACATGATTGCTATCTCTGCACTCTGACTCTACAATCAATAAAGTGGAGAAAATAAGTCGGCATCTTACAATCTTGAGTAAATAGCTTTGTTCATTTTATAATTTCAAATCCAAAAGACGAATATAACTCAAAAAATCATACTTCTATGTTATCGATATTTGATTATCTACAAGTATGTTTTGATATTACTTCTATCCTTTATATGTGCAATACATTTAAAAATGGTTTCTAGTTTACCTCTGCTACTAAAGTTCAATAGATGTATTTGGTCGCTTTTTTCCGTTTCTTTTCCTGTCTTTCTGTCTGTCTACAACTGATCTCCATAAGTACTCAATGAATTTCAATGGAATTTTGTGGAAAGGTAGGCAACGTAGAGTTGGTTTAACTGGGGGGGAGATCCAGGAATCTTTTTTTGATAGATATTTTTCCTGTTTGTTTTTTTTGTTTTTTTTCTATACATCTATGTGTATGCTCATGACTGTCCACATGATATCTCCAGAAGTTCTCAAATTTTGTGGAAGGATGGATAATAAGCTGCGGGAGAAGTAATTAAATTCCTGGGCGGATCCATACACAATTGTTTCCCTCTAACGATAGCATTGGCAGAGGTATGTGCTCTCTGAGTGCTTTTTAGTTTGTTTTGTTTTCCCTTGAAGCAATATTTCTCTAATGTCAGACTATCTTGAATATTCAAAATTTGATTCAAAAATAGAAAGAAAAATCCTTCTTTTCTTTTTTGTGATCCTGAAGAAAATTTTTGTCTTTATCCAAATTAATCTTGTCCTGTTATTGAGAAACCCATTAATGATTAATTGTTTGTCTTCTTTTGAAAACTATTTTCCTTTCACCTCTCCTTTTGAGGTCTTAACATTTTACTGGTCATTTCTTTTGTCAATTTCTCTTTGTCTAAAGAATAGTTTCCAAAGAAAAAATACATAAAATTTACTTTAAATCAATTAACAGAAAGCATTACTCCATCTGTGGACCTTGAAGGAAATTGAATTTGATTATTGAGTTGAGATTGAAGAATTTGTATTGAGAACAATATTAAGCATCTAAAAGGAAATGAAATTGAATAATCTATATTGAATGTTTCAATTTTTACTTGCCAGACAGTCTGACGACTTTAAACCACCCACTTCTGTTTCTTTTGTAATCAGCAATTGGTTTCTAGGGATCGTTCACTTTTGCCAACAAAGTTGGAGAAGTATATGTATTACTCCATGTCTTCCCATCCACACAATGTCTCCAAAAGTTCTCAACAAATTTAAATGAAATGTTGTTGAAGGGTGGGCAATGGGCTACTGAAGAACTGATTAAGTTTTGGGGTAGATCCGTGCACTGTTACCTCCCTTACATTGTAGTTATATGTCCTGGAAATACAATATCTCCAAAAGTCCTGTCTGTCCACTTGATGAAATAGTCCAAAATATATGGAAAAATCGAAAGTTACCCAATTATTATGTACCATTCATATCTATCTATGAAGTGATTTTCATTCATTTTTTTTAGTGAGTGATGATGACATTGACAGAGGTATGCATGCACTCTCTGAATGCTTTCTACTTTTTGTTTATGTGAGTGGATTTTCTTTTCTATCTGCATTCATGGAGAAGGAAAACCTTGCAGATACCCTAACTCTCAGTGTAATAGCCATGTTGTATGATGTACAATTTTCTCTGACAAATTTAGCAGAATGAGTATTGGAATGATATTCTTGCATGTCAAAATTTGGGAATCACAACCAAGGCTTCAATTTTATGCAAGGCGATAAAATTGGGCAAAACATAGCATCTATTATTCTCCACTCTCATGCCAAAAAGATTTATAGAAATTCAAAACTTTGCATTTTCCAAAAGACAATACTAAAGACACAAGACTCTAAGAAAAAAAAAAAGGTTTTTTGTACTTACCTACTGTATGAGAATCAATGTATTTCTATATTTTTATTTGATTTTTATCTTATTTTTATAATTTTTTTTATTTACAGTGTCCGTCTGAAGCAATGTTTAATGCCAAAGATATCCTACGGACAGTGATAATGATTCAAGCACCACATATGATTCGTGATCGCAAGTACCACCTTCGCACTTATCGACAGTGCATGGTTGGTACTGAGATGGTTGACTGGCTAATGCAGTACACTACCCTTGTACTTACTCGGATACAAGCGGTGGGGATGTGGCAAGCTTTGCTTGAAGAAGGAGTTATCGTACACGGTGAGTGTTGCCAGACATCATTTTGTTTTTTTTCTTTTTTCTTTTTTTTCTTTTGTAAGAGTGCAAAGTTATATAGTATTCTGCCATGATCACTATTGAGGAATAAGAAGACAAATCTGGTTAGTCATTCAGTACTTTGCATGATCAATGGCATCATGTCATGTTGGGGTGATCAATGAAAACATTAGAAAGAGGGATGATCAATGAATAAGTTACATCTCTTGCTTTTTGTTGGGTAGTGATCACTATACACAAACTAAAGGTTTAGCATAAACTTATTTTGCAAACTAAATCCCCACTAAAAACTGGCGGGGTACGATTTTCAAAATGCAAAAAACTTTTTTGTAGACCCAATAAGAAGTGAATGTTTGAACTTTTAGCCCTCTGGTTCCATTGGTGCAGCCTGTACATGTCATACATACATATAACCAACCAGCCAAACCAACCCCAAAACTCAAGAAACCTATTTGATCGTTTTGGTTGACTGTTTCTAACATGCAAATTAAAGCTGAAGGAGATCTGTTTATTCCTACTATTTTCTTTTTCCTTCATAATCACCCAGCCTGAAATCTAAATAAGGCAAAATGATCTTAGTCTGTTGCAAATACTACTATTGGACTTTTTTCATCGGAATGAGGAAAAGAATTTCTGTCTAATCAATCCAATAATTACATCCTGTGCACAACTTTTTGTTAATTTTCAAGTTGAATATGAAAATTTTACTTTCTTATATCTTTGTCCATCATCTTGTGTGTTGATTTTCAAATAAATTACTAAAATATCTTTCAATTTCATATCCAGATTTATAATTCGCATTCGTATGGATTTAGCATACTTTATTATTTAATATTCAAGTACTAAATTTTTAAATCTCATATAATTTTCTACCTTTATCATTAGTAATACCAAAACATCTTGCTTTCAAATAAATTATACTAATTTCAAATAAAATAATTTTCTTTAATCTTCTTTATTCATTTTGTGTATTACATACATGCAAGATTATGAAACTATTTAGTTTTAAAACAAGATTTTGTCATTTTTTGTTTCCCATTTTGTTTTATCCTTTTAATGGTTGTAACATCTTGGCTGTAACCATTTTGCACAAAGATTCTTTGCAATGAATTCAGCTGACACGAAAAGAAAAACATTTTTGCTTTGTCTTATTTCTTTTGGTGAAGGAAAAAGTTATCATACAACAATATTTTTTGATGCATCGTTTTGTTCTGAATCAAATTAATTGCTTATTTATGAATGACCTTGATTGGATACTTTTCTCTTTTGGAGTGTAAATGATGGCTCTTACTCTAACACCCAGCAACTGATAAGAGGTGATCACAATAAAACATTTGAGCCACGTTCCATTGACTAAACAGTACTTTGTGAATTCA
>OY735218.1:42787529-42795029 GCA_963457665.1 Thysanoteuthis rhombus
AGGAGTTTCACAAATTCATTGATAGAAATTATCTTCAAGTTGTAGAATATATAAATAGATAGATAGTTTTAGATTTCTTGGCTATAATGTTACTATTTCTTTTAAATACATTTATCGATTTTTATTTAAAAACCTTGGATAGTTCAGATAGTTCCATTATTATTTTTTTCAGGTGTTATCCAAATTTCAACATTTTAAATAATTTATTGAATCCCCATAGGCACAATTACAAACCTGACCAAACAACAAGCAAGGTGGCAAGGTATTCTTCCGTTTTCACTTGGTTGTTTGTCATGTCAGCTCTTCTGGACACACCATTTGGCCTACAACCTCACAAATTAGCGTGAATACTTCATCAGACAACTTCTAAAAATGGATTTTTCTAAATTTCTTCATAGCATTTTTTTTTTTTTTAAACTCTTTCAAATCTTGTGTCAGCACTACCAGATGCACCTTGTGGTCTAGAACCTTGCAAATGCACATGAGTACACCTTGCAAAACTTATACAAATTTCTATTTAGATTTGAGGAAAAAACACTTTTCACAAAAAAAATCCATTGTTAGGGTACAAGTATCACTTTTTCAGATGAAATAGTAGCAGTAGTAGCAGATATATACATGCACACACCTTTTTAAGCAGACCATTCCTATTTTCTAGCTGGCAAAATCAAGTCCAAAAGTTTAGTGAATTTTTAATTCTTTTTCATCAAATGAAGTATCGTAGACCAGGAGATAGGACACCTCAGTGGCATCTCATGAAGATTGTTTGGATCACAGCAATATTTTATAATTTCTTTTAAAGAAAAATGATTTGGGGGATTGTTGAAAAAAACGTTTTTTCATGAAAAAATGGGGGAGGGCTTTTTTTTTAGTTTTGTATAATTTGGTAAGTGCTACTGTACATACTACAGTCATTCAATCGATGACCAGTATATGTGTCTTTTTTTGTTTTTTTTCTAATCTTTTCATCTTCTTATTTTATCTGTGGTTATCTTAATAATTAGCTTTGAATTTGCTATTATTGCATATTTAGATGATGGGTTATTTCTACTTATTTACACAATAGAAGTTGTAAAATGAGGCAATCAGGTATTTGATCATATTGAAATATCAACCTTACTCTTTGTTCCCTGCCTACTCTCTTAGTGTACCAGTGATAAAAATATGATTAAGATGACTGTCAAGGGGACAGGTCACAGTGAGAGTTGGATTGATGTCTTCATTCATACCTTGAAAGTGATACAAAGAACTTGAGCAAAAATTTCAATTCGGTTCTGTCTGTTGTCTACTGAACTAATTTCTTCTCCTCAGGAGGATGATATAAAAAAATTAATCTATGGCACTCTAATACATTTCTGAACAGATTTTCTACGTTTGAAATTATTAGAGCAAATGATTGAATCATTCAAGTTTGTTGCCTTCATGTTTCAATGTAAACCTATAATTCATGGTGATCTCTATTTGAAAGTTATTTGACAAAAAAGATGGCTTTTGCATAGATCAGTGATTCTCAGACTTTTTTGAATCACCCTTAATGCAGAAGGATTTTCTTACTTCACTCAAGTCAGAAAATACTTGCATTCATTTGGTTGGGTTAGCAAGAAAAAAAAGAACAAATCCAGTAATTTAAAATCATAAAAAAGTTATATTTCCTCTTTTAGTAATCAGAATTATTTGTGGGATGGGTGTGGTGAGCCTGTTGTTCACCCCATAATTTTCAAATCTTAGAAACTTACTGGAAACAGCCACCCTCATTTTCTGTTCTATGTAGATTTTTGCACGATACTTGCTTTTTATCACAGGTACCGCCAAAAAACCCAGCTGTGTTGAAATGTATTATTGCAAATGGGATTAGGATTCATTGAATTTTAGCACTCAACAGAGGATATTCATCTTTTACAGATATCCAGAACTCAGTTAATTCCATGTTAACAGATTTTGTTTTCAATACATTTTTGAGAGAGAGAGATTTTCTACTTCTGAGTTCTTCGAAAACAAATTTTATATTATGAGTGAAATCAACTTCATTGAAAGTTACCAATTCCTTAAACAATGGGAAACTATCTTTGCCACCGTCATTATTGATTTTCTCTTCCATAATGATAATTTTCTTTTGAAGACTGAAACCTTCTCTACCAATCTCAAAATGTGCGTGTTGCTTCCCTGTAGGAAAAGATTTAACACTTTCAACATTTCAAAGAATTCACACTAAAATGCTAATTTGGTTTAAAAAAAAAAAAAGAAAAATTATCATCTTTTAAATGAAAGTGACAGGAAAACACTCAACAGTATTTATTTTACATTCATTGTGACATTCTGTTCAAATGTAATTAACAGATTTATTATTACCTGACAAATGCTTTCCCTGCCCCTGGGGAGTCTTCCTTTGCAGTAGCTGTTTCAGAACAGTGCTTCATAATGATGCACTCAGGTGAAAAAAAAACAAAAAACGTGACACTACCATACACTGATTTATTCGGATGGTGATTGCAATCTTGATTGTTATAGTTATAACATTATGGCCGCCCTACCCTACACCCTTTCTTGGGTGTCCGTCATAGTTGTTAACATACTGGAAATTTTTAGCTAAGCCCTCTATTCAATCCACTGGGGTAGATTCATCATTTCACTGTCCATGCTTGAAAATATCTTGTATCAGTTAATTATTCCTCCTTACTTCATCTCGCGGTGCTGCTTGTCTGCTTTTCCCACTGAACCAGAATATATGACTTTTTTGTACTACCTGACCCGGGGATTGAACTGATAGCTGCCTGACAGATTACCGGATATTCTCAACCAGCACTCTTATCCACTATGTCATTTGTTCCAAAGGACAATCTTGTGAAGCTAAAAACTTTAAACGTATTGTCATTTGTCTGCCTTTTCAACTGAAATAAACTATATGACTTTTTGGACTACTCATAGTTTAAACAGGAGGTGGAATTTCAGAGTCTCCAGCTTTGTCCTTTCTTTCTTACCTAAAGGCTCTCATATAATATTCATTTCTATGCTAGGCCTATTATTTTTCCATTTTTTGATTCCTCCCTAATCCACTTATCTCAGTTACCTTTTTTCTTTCATTCTTTTCCTCCCTTGTAATTGTTACTCCTTTGTTAAAAACAATGTTATCATTTTTTTTTAAATTAACCGTGAAATGGTTTATTATTTAACTTGCAATATAAGTTAATGCTAAATTGATCCCTTAGTTTGTGTCCAACTATATCCTTGCTTGTTTTTGAAAATTTAGATTTTTTTCCAATATTTTAATTGATCAACCTTATGACATGATGCCAAAAGATGTTGGTCACATGGCAGATTCTATTGAGTGACCAACCAGACCTTTCTTTTACTTTATATTTTGGTGAGGTTCATTTGGCTCCCATCTTTCACCATTACCACCCTCTTTACTTGTCATCTTTTAATTTGTTTTTCTCTCTCACATTTCATCTTCTTATACTCTCTTCCTCATTCTTTCCCCACTGTGAAAGTCTTTATTTATGAATATTTAATCAATAAATGCTAAGCATTTTAGTCAAGTAAATGTTTTAGCACTTAATAGGGACTTGATTATCTGTCAACATTCACTTGTATATATTTTTGACAAAGACTGAAGGTCAGAAAGTGACATTATTTCTTGGAAAATGAGATGTCACTCATCAACATTTTTATACTTGCACTAACGAGTTCATTTCTGACAAAGCTACAGACTTACATGAAGGATCAACCTATTTTCAGAATGTGGACAGAATTTGCTTTTGTTTATAATGATAGTAAAAAAAAAAAAAAATTAAAAAAAGCATCCAATAATTTAATGAGTTTTAGAATATCAATCCTCCAAAAGGTTGGCAAATAACAATTAGAAGCAGGATTGTCCTGTCAAAAGTCATGAGCGTGCTAGACAATGCTAATATATCGTTTGGTAATCTCCTGTTCTGATTGGTCAATCTTGTTAAGGATGGCTTCATACAGCTTGTGTAAGGCAGTGTGATTTGGGCTTTTAGAGAGAGAAGCAGTCTTTGCTACAGAAGCTGTATTGTTATGAGAACCATCTTGTTTCAGAAACAGCCATTTGTATTGAGAAAATGATGTTTTTATTGAGGATCTTTGCTGCCAACAAACACGTCTACCAAACAAGAACAAAACTCAAAACACCATCTGCTGATGAGGATGCAATACCAATTAATTCACCATTAAATAACATTTTACTGAATAAACCTGCTACAATGGAAATTCTAAGCATTGTAGGATCTAAATTCTGTCTTAACCTACATTGCACATGCATTATATTTTAAAAACTATTTAACAGACCCAGTGATTCATTCTCCTGTTAAAATCAAGTATATTTGCAATATTTCCTCTTTAAACATGAAAGCAATGTAAATAACTATAGATCCAATACACTAATGTCAGAAAAGATGTTTACTTAAAAATACGGATCACTAGAAACTCCTTGTGGCTTGCTAAACAAAATAATATGATCATTTTTACCAGATTATGATAATAAGCTATTTATTCAAATTAAATGCAGAAATGAAAGGGTTAATGTTGACCGAAGTTTCACAAAGGGATTTTCCATCCCTAAATTTAGTCTCATCACTGCAGAAATTTGTATCAATCTTCTAAAATCAGAAAAAGATAAACCTCATGGTTTATTAAAGATTTGTAGCATTTGTGATTTATTTTGAATGGAGTATTTGTTCCTCATACTTGAAGAACAGTAGATGAATTTCATTCATTCAATTTCATTTTCTTTTCCTCCTAAAACCAAATGGCTTATCCAAATGTAATTGGCTCAGTACAGATGCAAGTCGTACTCAGCTGTAGACAGTGGTGAAGGGTCTGTTTGAAAAATCCCTAAGGCCCCCGAAATCTCTAGTAATGCCTCTGGTCGTACCTCTAACAGATGGGAAAGATTCACAGTTTCTAAGATATAGTCACTTTTACTATAAATTTTTTTTTATTTTTTCATGATTTATTTTTCTCAAACTGTTCTTGAGTTTCTGTCTGAATTTTTTTTATGATGAGGTATTGTCATTACGTATAAGTTTTTAAGGCTGTTGTCCTCATCTCGATTCATCTTTTGATCATTGTGTTCCAGATGTTGTGTCCTACTGTCTTTTTCAGGAGGATTTTGTAAGTTGAGATGTTTCCGAATGCTGAGTAGGGGATGGCGTTAGGGGTGAATGTCCTCATTCCACTGTTCTTGAGTTATTCTGCAATATGATATAATCCAAGTTCCAATTGGTGATTCTTATGATAGATGCATTTTCCATGACTTGCTTCTCTATGGCTTTCCTCTAAATAGTAAATAATGGTTTTTTAAATCAGTTGAATGAATTGAAAACTTTTTTAGAAAACGTGTTTCTCTGTGATTATTCAAGTGTTGACAAGTTATTTCTGCTTCTTCGTATGTCTACAATGACTATCTGTATTGCTTCAAATATTTATTGTAATCCAGTTGTTTTATGAGGTCAGATATTGATTCAATTGTGACTTCATACAACATGTCTTTGTAATTCTGGAACTGGTTTTTCTCATCTGTTCATTTCATTTTGATTCCCCCTGGGGGCACTTGACATATTCTCGTCTTATTCATTAACATTGAAGCAGATATATGGAACAATGGTGATAAGGGAATGCTAATCAAGTTGTGTCCATTTTATCTGAAGGCACTTTTTGCTCATCTCTCTTCTTGAGATAAAGACCTACATAGATAACTGTGCTGATGAAGATATGTAGGAATAATTAGGTGACATCTACATGTGTCATTGTATATGTAAAATGAATTAAGCTATTTCTTCTTATATTTCTTTTCTATATATACGTATTTATGTGTATGAATATATCATGTGTATAGGTGTATGCATTCATGTCATGTATGTATTCAACTATGATTTTAAACACCTGTATTTAGTTTGAAATAAACAATTATGTCCGTATATGTCCTCTAACGATATCCTGGTCACAGTATCAAATAAATTATGTGGTTATGCATAGACTACCACTGTAGAATAAAGCCAAATACCCTTATGTCTTCTTCAAGACTCTTTCTTCGTCCCCAAAACTATAACTGTATCATTAAAGCCAGATAAATGTCTCAATTATTCACCATTTTCTCTATGTCAATCTGAATAGCCTGAATCTCCAAAACACCAAATACATTATCATCAATATCAGCAATTCTTTAGCCAAATCTCCATTAACCTCAAATAGTGGTTTTATATGTTTTATATTCATAATCATGTTGGACACCCAGGTTCTCATCAGATCATCAAAGTTAAGCAACATCAAGCCTGGACATTACCTAAATGGGTGAAAGTCTGGATATATCAAGTGCCCTAAGGTGAATCCCAGGCCAAGTCATACCAAAGACTTGAAAAATGGTACTCAATGCCTTTCGGCTAAAGAGTAGGATTAAGGGTAGATGATTATCAGACCTGGGATAGGAGTCACGCTCTTTATCTGAAAGGATAATAGTGAAAAGAAAGTGAAGCGTTTGGGTCCCCTCCAACTATCGCCAACCAGCATTGTGAATTACTTCATATACAATTAGTATACTCGTTTATGTGCTCTGTCTTCATCTCCGTCACAATCTTGTTCAGTTTTCTTCTTCAGGTTTCTAGTATTTCATATATATTTATAATCAACAAACGATTATATTTGATATATTTTGTTGTCTAGTGATTTCCCTGTTGTCTGAGAAGAGGAGACACAATAACATTTAATATCAATATAATTTTCTAGCTGAATATATGCTGTAGGAATTAACAGCAATTTTCTCATCAGAGCAGAGATCAAAAAGCTTGATTTGGTTTCAGTCTATCAAGATTGAGAACCGCCCACTTCTCACAGACAAGGGGTACAACATAATGCTCCTATTCTTTAATGAGCTACCCAAACATATACTCGCATGCACAGGATGTTGTCATATCACCACCCGCCAGGAAGCAAAATACCCCAACAAACACTATTTCAAATGAAGGAAATACTTGATGATGAAGCTAAGAAGTTCCTTTTACTCATTTGTCCATGTAAATTAGTGACTGTGTGGGATATATTTAGGTTGAAAAGTGAACTGCTTGTAGAAATTATGGTTCTGGATAGTTTTAGTAGTTCTGGAAGAATGGGTAGTGGGAAGATGTTGGAGATAAAGGATTTTGCTTCCATATGGTTTGGTGGTAGCAGCGACGTCACTGGAGATGTGGAAGGAGGAAGGGAGATATACAAATAGAATGCACACCAAGTATGATCGTAGACGCAGGGATGAAACAAAGTAAAAAGGACACATACAAGTATTTGGATGGACAAACAAAACGTATAATTAATACAAAAACAATAATGACAAATAAGAATGAAGATGAAATATATATAATAACATAAATCTGATCGATCGCATAAAGAGGGAGGAGATAGCAAAAGGTGGGAGCTTTGTCGTCAATGATAGTATTGGTGTCGTAGTCAAATCAGAGGTGTTTGAACTGCCTTTGAATCCATAAGGCT
>OY735218.1:42807529-42887529 GCA_963457665.1 Thysanoteuthis rhombus
GCTAACTGAGTATACTCTAAGCTGGTTGATTAGAATGGAGGTATCCTTTTGGGGGACTTAAATCCTGCTGAAGCGATGATCAGAAAAACTTGTTGGTATAAAGTCCTGGTCTCGACCATACTTACAAGGTTCATGCAATGAAAGACTGGAATTTCTCACCAGCTGCCATTCTCCATTGGTAGTTGTCTTTTAAGAGACGGAATAGAACATTTTACGTTATTTTACTTTGAAAATGATGCCACTTAGATCACTTCAGAAAAATTCTGAATGTCCGATTATTACCACCCCCAAACATAAAGACAAAAGTAAAAGAATCCAGTTGCAATCTCCAGTTGATAAAATGACTATGCAATTGTAAATAGAGATTACTGGTAGCCTTTAGTTGCTCATCAAAAAAATAAAGTGGATTATCTTATATTATTATCATTGATAATTTTAACTATTTTTTCATCCTAATTTTAGTTGCTTTTTATCATAACTTTGAATCCGACTGTAATCATGTGGCAACAATTAAACAGCGTAATCGGAAAATAGAGCAAGCCCTTGGTGAGAATCAAACTCACACTATATAGCCAGTATACGCCTGGGCGCTTTCAACCATTCAGAGTTAAATAGAAGTTGATTATACACCTTAAATCTAACTCCTTTCTACCTATGTTCCACGTTGATTTTCCAATTATGCTGTTTAATCATTTACCGTAGGATTACGGTCCGATTCAAAGTTGGAATAAAAATCAATTGATGAAGGTAAAATCTAGACAAAATTTAGAATAATGTTGTAATTGTTTTATCCAAAAATGAAAAATTTGAAAAAATAACCTCTCTTTTTGATTTCCAGAAAAACCTAACCAGAATCTTTTTTAAAATGTTTTAGAAGTGCAGGTCATCTCTATCAGGTTATAATGCTCTTCACCAGGACTTTAGTGTTACAAGGGCACACTGGGCCGTTGCTCAGTGACCCTATGATTTAAGGAGTCCTGAAATTTAATTTGAAAAAAAAACTTGATCTTAATGTATTGGGGTCAGGGGGAGTTAGGGACCCCAGTGCATTATCTTATTTGAGGGCACTTGAATATTCTCAAGATGGCTCTGCCATTCACTGCATATTATCAAATTACATGAAGTACCTCCACAAAATCTCAGAGACAGGTCCCAGATTTTGAACAATACCTTTCTCTGTACCAAAATCCAGAATCTTTTTGATAGAACATCTTATTTCTTTGATGATTATTATCAAACTCCGGCTTAAAGTCTGGAGTTGACTTTGTTTTCCTACCATTACTAAAAGAATCTTTGAAAAAATTCCATGATTAGAACTCACAGCCAACTGATTGCCAGGAGGCTGTCTTACTGACTGAGCTAAATTGAAAAGTCTTAGATGTCAACAAAAATGTATCATACAGATACACATGGGCTCATTTTGTTCTAATGAACAAATACATCGATACAAAAATATATGTAGTTTTATAATTTTTCTCTGTGTACAATACTAATATTACAATAATCATCTTCAGTCAGAATAGAGGTTATTGGGATTTGACCCTGCAGCAGCCAGTCTTGTGATGATCATAAAAACGTTCTGCAATTTCATTGTGGTAATTGCCAAAAAATAACCTTGATCAAATGCATTTTAAAATTCTGTACTTCTAAAACTGATCTGATCCTTTTTTTTTTCTTTTTTCTTTTCTTCATTTGCCTTTCTGCAACAGTCTGCGAAGAACATCCATTTCGGGACAAATATCTCTTCTACCGATTTGTGGATGGCCGTACTGACACACTTGGGTCAGGGGGCACAGGCACAGGCAGTACAAGCAGCCATGTGTTACCACCTCCTCCTACCATGGAACTCAAACACTATGAAGAGGAGCTGGCAGATGTCTTGAAAATGCTCTCTCAGGTTGGACCCGATGCTATAATGAGAATGATACTTCGAAAGCAGTAAGTAACAATTATTTCTGTATCTTTTGCAATGTCAAATTTGTTTACATTTCTTAGTTTCTCATTTTCAATTGATGATTTGTGCAAATTCCCAAGTTTTAATGAAATGGTATATCAGCATACCTATCTTTTTGTCTGTCTGTATACTTCTTACCTATACCTATTAATCTTTATATATTTATCTTTTTTTCCCCTGAGCTGTGTCTTGTTTGAATATATCTCCCTATTCTATTTGTCTTCTATGGTTTCTGTATATCAGTGAATATACCCAAGGTTATCATATTGCTCTGGGATTTCAGGGGCCCTGAACTTCAATTTGGAAAATGAAAACAAATTCAATGTATTTGGAGCAGGAGGGTTAAGGGCCCCGGTCTACCTATGGATCTGTTTTTATTTCATATTTTTTCCTGTTAATCTGTCAATCCATATATCTATCAGTCTGTCACCCTACAATACATCCAGCCATCAACCTCCCAATTCATCTACACTGAAACTTTTTTAATCCTTAGTAAACATTTAGATTTTTTGTGTACTTTTGAGTCTCGAACAAAATCCCAATTTCACTTACTCAGAAACTGAAGAGGTGACTATAAATACTTTTTGGCTTTGCACTTTGAAGCAGGTGACAGCAAGAGAAAAGAGGAACCATGTGATTAATGAGAAGGAAAAGGAGGAGGAATTGCACTAGAGATTGAGGTCAGAAGGATTTTGTGGGGGGGGAAAAGACCAATTCGATATTTGGCTAATTCAGAAATAACTCAAAGAAAAACAGTAATCAGTAGAAAGTCATAAAGATACAAAGAAAGAGTCACTGAAGCTTAGAGGGAGAGCAAGGAGGCAAGACACTGATTTTGATTTGACACTGAGCTAAAAATATATCAATAGACTCATTGTTTTGAATCGATTACAGGTTTAGAGCTGATTGCAAGTGCAGTCTTCAGATAAGTTGGTTGGCATAAAGGTAGATAGAAGATGAACACTCGTTATTATTACAACAAAATACATAACAGAGTTAGATTTATAGGTTGAATTTGATATGGAGAAAAAGAATAGATTGCTTCATTAATATGTATATATTTTGTGTATGTATCCTTAGAGAGAGATCATTTATAGAGGATATGTCATCATATATATATATACGTATATATTTTGTGTGTATCTATTTAGAAAGAGACCATGTATATCATCATCTGAATGATATCAATATATTTTGTGACAAGTGTGATTGTGCTAATCTCTGCCATGTCTTATTAGCAAACTTTTCTATCTCATCTCTCTTTGTATGTCTGGTCTTTCCTTACTGCATGCAATGTCTCACGGGAACCAATCAATTAGCTTATTGCACCACCTATTTCCGTTCTTCACGCTATGTTTCCTACCCATCTTTGTTTTCATTGCTTAATTACTTGTAGGATATCGATCACCCTGGGTCTCTCTCAAATCAATGTCGATCTTTCACCAAGTGTCATTCCTAACATTGCTCTTTCCATTGCTATTTATGCAGTTCTTTGATATGAATTCAACAGTAAATAGAAAAAAAGGTATTTATACCACATGGTCTGTGCAGGACTGCTCAGAAGTTTCTTTAAAGAAGATTCTATGGTACAAACTTCCTGACTTGGAGAGCATGATTACCTAAAAGAGTCAGCATTCTAAAATCCTGACTTTTTCTTGGACACAACCAACTGGTATTTGAGGTGTGAATTGATTATTTCAGCCACGAAGCGGGTTAGATATAAAAAAGGAAGAAATCAATGAGATATAGAAGGAAAAAATAATTTAATTAAAATAAGAATGCTATTTAATTGTAGAAAACAGTATATATATCATTATAAGGCTCAAGGAAGCATGGAAGATGTTTTGGAATGCAGGTTTTACATGGCCATTGGTGATCTATCAAGTTCTGTAAGATTTTTTTCTTACTTTTAACTCTTTCAATACATTCAGAGCTCTAAATGCCTGGGGTAATTATAAGTATAAATAGTCGTTTGCATCATTCGAAGAGAAGGCTATGATCTATTGGAAAAAAAGCTTCTGAATATAATTTTATCATGGAAGTGTATTATTGAATTAGTATTTACTTGACCTTATTTGATCCAGCAAAAGCATCAATTCAGTAAGAAAAATCACTTTTACATTGTATTCAGAGAAAATAAGTTGGACAGGAAAAGGTTACCAGCTATAAGATGTGAGTTTACTATCAAAACCACAATACAGTGCATTTACATATCATTATCAGCCTTTTAGTGTCTGTCATTGGACATAGATCTTCCCCAAGATTTGCCAGATCTCTCAATCATGAGCATCGCAGAGCAAGTGTTTTCTGAATTTGTCGAGCTTGTCACGCCATCTTATTTTCTGTTGGCCATAGTTCCACATATGATCCCTGGGGATGCACATTGTGAGCCATAATGTCCAGCAGATGTCTGACATTCTTGCAACATGACCAGCTCATTGCCATTAGAGTTTTCTAATGATTTCTATGATATCTCAGACTCCTATTTTTTTCTCTAATATACTATACTGTACTAAATGGAATTTCTGCAAAACTACCATTCTAACTACTGTTTAAGTGCAAGAAATCTTCATTCTGAATCAAGGATATTTTTTCCTTTAAAATTTAGGAATTGATATAATTTTTTATATATATATACATATATATATATATATATATATATATATATATATATATATATTATGAATTGCATTATATTATATTGAAACTATTATCGTACCATTTAGCCTTGACATTTGAGCTAAACAGTAGCTGGTAATGCAAATTAGCTCAGTGGTAAGAGCAACACTATGTTGATGTGGTTACGCTATCGGTTGCAGGTTTAATTCCTGCAGTAGCCCCTTTTTCTTCGATTGTTTATTCTATCTATATTGTCTAGGCCAAGTGGTACATTCACTGTGAAATAACAGGATATCATTTTAAATAAGAGTTTCAATATGATATGGTACAATTTATAATCATTCTGTTGAATTGTATATCCATTTCTTAAAAGCATATAAATATATTTGTAGACTCTGCTGAATAAATCTCTGTTCCAATGTAACAATTCTTCTGAGATTTTCCTATTCTATGTTATTCTTTTTAAGAATTGAGTAAATGTCATGGAATGAATTATTTTATCAAAACATTTTTCCATTCTCCTTTATCTTCTCATTCACTGTTTAAATTCTATGCATGCTCATGTACAATTAGACAGACATTTAATAATACAAGAGACTTTTTGCCTGATGGCTCCTGACTTGTGAGTATAAAAATACCTTCTCTCCAGCCACTTTATGTATCTGAAAGTCTTCTGTTTTACATGAGGCATAAGGTCACATAATGGTATAATAACAAAATACAATCATTGACGCATCAGGACTCTTAATTAATGTACGCAAAAGATAATATTTACATGATAGACACTGGTGAATTCCTAGAGATCCAAATGGGAATACTAATTGCTCCCTGGTAGGTTTTTATAAGTTGCTAAAAGGAACTGGTCTATTTTTTTTTATGTTATTGTCATTATCTCTTTCTACTTTTTTTTTTTTTTTTTTTTTACTTGTGCATGAGTGACATAAGCATATGGATACATCCTGTTTAATCAATAGGTTTGAACAGTGGGTAATAAACCAAAAGCTGAACTATGCTAATTCTGATCTACCATTGTTGGTACAAAGTTAATCATAAGTGAGCATAAATACCTGTTCTTCTAAAAGATGAGAAAAAGTCAACCTCTTTTGAAAAACAAATTCGTGAACAACTCATGGACATATTCCTATCAGAATCCTCTCAAAACTCAAATATATGGAACAAAAATTCTATATTTTTAAAATTTGTTTTTTAGATGAAGTATCATGAATCATTGTTTTTATTTTCATTTTAAAACTAATTTTAAACTTCATCTTAATTTACTAGTTGTTTTTTACTACAATTTCTGATCAATGCAGAGAGATATTAGTCAAAGGAAAAGTTGCAATAAAAAGCAACAAATAAATTGAGATGAATCTGGAAAGAAGTCCTAAATTGAAATTGATGAAAAATGATATAGCATAGAAGCAACTAAAGGACAGACTTTTTTGCCAGAAATCTTTACAAACAGAAGAAAATGTTGCCGAGCATTTCATAACCCATATGCTACAAATCTGTTAGCAACAAAGAGTCTGCATGTTCTTTATAAGTTTTTGGTTAATGTACTGAAAAATGCATTACTGTCTATACAAGTAGGCCTGTGATTCACAAAAAAACCCAACTTGATATAATTATTATTCCAGGGAAGTTGCATGGTACATTACAAAAAACAGATCAGTGTTTGTTTTTACTTATTTTGAAGATTTCTTTTCTTTAGCCTTGCTTGTCTCTTGTTTTTCCCTTAGTAAATCAGATGAAGTACTAGTGCATTCTTTTCTTCAACTACAAATGGTTTCTTTGAAGTTATGGACTTCAGTTCAAGATAAGTCTGGATGTAACAAATGAATCAATTATAGATGACTTTATCATTTCATTTTCTCCATTTACAGATCATGTGAACGAACTCCTGAAGATTTGGAAATTATTTACGAAGAGCTTCTTCATATAAAAGCGCTGTCTCATCTGTCCACCATGGTGAAACGGGAGCTTGCCAGTGTTTTAATGTTTGAATCCCACACAAAGAAAGGCACAGTATGTAAGTATTTACAAAGAGCTTTATTCGAAGTCATAAAAAGACCCCAAACTTATCTCCGACACTTGATGACTATCAGAAAGTATTATAGTTTCCTGTGAGAAATACAAAAGGAAGGATGCTGCTTCAAAATATTCATTAACCCATTTATGCCTAATATCAGATTTTCCAACCAATTTTGGTTTAATTGTAGATATGGTGTAAATGAAAGTATATTTGCATAGTAATGCAAATCTATTGGTAAAAATAATTGAAAGCATATTTCTTATCTTGAGTGTTGGTATGTAATTTGATCCGAATTTTTTCTACAGCAATTTTTTAGGGTGGACAAAATTAGTGGCCTATAGGCTTATAAGGGCTGAGATCTTAAATATCAGATATTATGATCATGAATTTATTCTCTTGTCATTACCAACTATACAGAAATTGTTTTGATTCTATTAAGAGAGAAATTATTTTCGTTCTATTGTCAGGCTATTGATTTCCATTTTATTAGCCTCTTTTTTTTCTTATCTATAATCCTGGAATGCCAATGACAACAAAAGACTTTGGGCAAGATGACTGATAGTGGAACTACGTAAAGAGGATTGAGTACATGCCTGATTCATTCTTCTAGGTATAAGTAATGTTGATTTATTCATTCAGTAAATTTATTTTGACAAAGAGTGTGGATAAGGGAACACTTGAGTAAACCACTACCTTATGACAACTTCCCTGGGAAGAAATATTGCTTCATCCATTTTCAACCTTGACAAGGGACAGAGTAATTGATTCAGCTAATCTGTCTTCTTTATTCCTTATCATTGTTTCTCTCACCAGAAAAGTTAGTCCATCTATCTGTTCATCTGTCAGTCTCTCTAAACAATAACTCCAAAAGTACTCAATTAATTTCAATTAAATTTTGTGGAAGGGTGGGCCATAGGCTGAGAAAGAAGTTTTCAACTTTGGGGCCTGGTCCAGGAATTCTTTTTGATTCAGCCATATTTTCTCGGGAGGGAGGGGGGGTCACAAGTTTATGTATATGGTCATGACTTCCTATGGGATATCTCTCAAAGTTTTCAATAAATTTAAATGAAATTTCATGAAAGAGTGGAAAATGGGCTACAAATTGAATTTAGAGTTGATCCATATACAAATACCCTACATTATTATATTTTTATTGTATGATGGCCAATTGGAAATAGCTTTGTTTCGTACTCTTTTATATTTTCCTTATCAACTCTGTTGATGAGGAAGCCATGCTGGGATAAGAATTCCTATTTTGAACTCTACCCAAAATATAAATATCATTAGATAAAATAATCATGCATTTTCCTTCTTTCTTTGTCTCATGCATGCAACCAATGTAGGTGTTATTGAAAGAAGTATACATTAATTGCATTATACAGTTTGAACGGATTTTACAACACAAACATCAAATGCTGCTCTCAACCTACCCACAAAAACCTCATAATTAGCTTCCAACTTAGTGAGAGAGTGGACAGTAGTATCCAAACCAAATTCAAGTAAATTTGACCATGTCACCTGTATCAATCACCAACACTCCCCCTCCCTCCTATTCCAATGTGTGTGTGTGTGAGAGAGAGAGAGAGAGAGAGCGAGCTGGGGAGATTCACCAATTTCTTTCCTCAGAGAATCTTGGTATTCCATTCATATAAATTGCTCTCCTCTCCTCCTCCTTTCTCTCCAAAATGGTCAAAGGTCAAGTTTTTCCAGAGCTAGTCATTTATTTCGCTCACCTACTTATACCATTCTGATGACATGCTGACATAACATGATATGATTGTGTATCAGTCTATTTGGTCAATTGTAAATAAACCTCACCAGGTGGGATTAGTTTCACAAGAAGTTTTCTAACCTTACTAAAGAAAGCTAACTTTTCAATTTGTAGCTATTTAAGGAGAGGGGACCAGCTCTTTAGGTTTTTGTTGAGTTGTTGGAACTCAATCTATTATTGTGTTGGCTATTTTCATTCTTATTCTTTCAATGGACACAATAAGCTTGGTGGTTTCTTTTTTTCATTAGATTCTCTCAAAAAGCCTAGGGAATAGCTCAGTGATTATAAGATTGAATTAGAGGCTGCAGCATGTAGGGTTCAATAACATACTTAAAGGGGATGGTTTTTATTTGCTTAAACTACGTGCTATGGTCTTGAAAAATATGTTTTGGCTTTACTGTCATAAGCAAGAAAAAGAACTGGTTTCTATCCTATCATCAAAGCTCAATAAAATCTGAAAATAAGATATTGGATGTATTGAAGCCTATTTAGAAGGAAAATCTGGAGTTGTTGATAAATGTTGACACCCTTAATATACATTATTAAAGTAACACATTTTCAAGTCATTTGAACTCAAAATGTGCAAGAGGCTGTTAATTGTCCAATACAAAGTCTGAACGTAACTTTGTTTTCCAACCTTAACAAGAACAATCCTCACCAAAATTATCAATTTAGCTCAGTCAGTAAGACACTGACTGAGCTAAATTAACAAGTTTTTGATATTAGTGAAAATTTGTCATACAGATATGCATGGGCTTATTTTTTTCTAATAAATAAATACATTTATACAAAAAAAAAGCATTTTTCTAAATTTTTATTTGTTATAAAAGTTTCAGTAACCATCTTCAGTTGGAATAGAAGTTGGAGTGGAGTTTGACCCTGCAGCAGCCAGGCTTGTTATATAATGTGTTGTTTAAGTTCTGACTGATCTAGTAAAGTGTTTGAATCTCTGTTTTTCTAACTTATTATGTGTTTCTATAAACAATGTTTGCTTCCATTCTTTATGCTTTATTTATAGACTGGAAATAAGACGTAAGACTTATGTTTTCACTGATAAGCAGCAATATATTAATAGTACTCTAGTGAACATCCTATGTTGATCAACAGCTTTTCAACATTTGAATTTGCTAGATACTGTCATGTCAAACAGCTTTATAGCAATCTGTGCATCAAAACAAACTCTTTTTTTTCTTTATTGATCAAGAAGAGTTAATTCCCTTTGTTTTTTTGTAATTTAATTCAGAATAGGATTCGACGGACTTTATTTGAGAGCAATATGTTCCGCAAGGTCTCATAATGTGGAAACACGGAAGGGCCTTTATAAGAAATAAGATAATTTACTTGGTACAATTAATTGGTAAAAGGGATAAAGAAAAGCAACCTCGTTATTTATAACATGGTTATCGGTAGAAACATTTCTTTACTTATATCCAAAGACGTGAACTTTAATTCCAATAAACCACTTAGCTACTTGCCAAATTGAAATGATTTACATGAAAATGAATTGAAATGTAAAAATTCTGTGAAATATTTACAATTCTCAAACAATGCATGTTGTATTTCATAATACACATTCTTTTACATTAATATAATGACTGTATATCTTATAGATATGTATATATCTCTAGTAAACCCCGATGTAGCAATGAGCATAACTTGAGACAGGTTAAATGAAAATCATTATTATCATAACATGATTTATGTTTTAAAATTTGTATTTAGCATGGCAAATTGTGAATTGATATAGATAATTATACTAATGCAATCAAGATAAGCTGAAGCCTTTCAAAATTGCCTTTACCTTAAAAGTACGACACAGATCTCTCTCTCTCTCTCTCACTTTTTTTAAAAGACTTTTTCTATGTTTAAGATCAAAATGTAGAATCAGTTATATTTTTTGATTGATGCAGAAAAGACGGTTATCTTTAGAATTTTCTGGAAGTGTCGTCAAATGCAGCAGATATTTTTATTGTATCAAAAATATAGAATCATTTCAGTCAGGGATGCAATTCTGTAATTGATGCTGCAAAATCAGTTTTGTGATTTTGCTTCATATATTTCTGATATAATCTTTAAATTTGATTAAGAACATTGATCTTTTCCTAAAGTACATTTTTATCAAATATTTACAGTTACACACGCACACACAGACACACACACACATATATATATATATATATATATATATGCAGCATCACTATAAGAAGTGTAGAAACATCCATGTTGAAAATTGCATTAATCCTAGATTTGCTTGAATAGTTTTCATCAAACTTCATTTGCACATTCAACAATTTTATGTTATATATATACGTTTACAGACTTAGAAGGCATAGAACGTACACATTATGTGTATACATTTCTAACTGCTTTAAATACCAAAATGAAGAATTACATTTTAAGAAATTATTTTTTATCACATGTGGGTGATTCAAATTAGGACCTGGTAATCAGATATCTAAGATGAAGATACTACAAAAAACTGTCTATATCATATACTTTTCTCCAAGTCATTTTGATTATACAAACATTTGAACATCAAACCTTTTTGAAATGAATTTATTTCTCAAAAAAACAAAAAAAAAAATTAAAAAATAAAGTATTGGCTTTTCTCTGTTTTAGAAAATTGCAAAAACATTCAATACTTCTAATTGGCAAAACAAAAATATGTAGTCATTATTGAATATCAACATGGAGAAGGGTTTATCATGTACAGAAAATATTTGATCATGTTTGCTGGCCAATCAGATTGCTGCAGTTGCTACTTGCAAGAAAAAACTATCATGTGACTAACTTGTAGTATTTTTGTTGCTTCATTTTCTTTGATCAAGTTTTTGAACCATTTCAAAGATCCAATTACGTCACATTGCCAGGGCTGAAAATCAGACAGGAATCTGAGATCTTTTTTATGAATGAACTCAGCTTTTTATTTTTTTTTTAATTCAGTGTTTCTGTATGTCTTATAATATGATATAAATATAAATATATATATATATATATATATATATATATATATATATATATATATATATATATGTATGATGTTCATGTGTAAAATTACACATGTACTCTACTGTGTGTAGCAAATGCATGCACACATATTTATTGTACATTCAAATGGAAAATCATCATCAGCCATTGTGAGTCCACTGCTGGACAAAGGCCTTTCCTATCTCCTTCTATGACGACCATGACTGCACTACCCTCTGCTATATCTCATGGGCAAACTTTTTTACCTTGTCTCTCCATCTAGGGTCTGGTCTTTTCTTACTGCTTTTACCGTCTGCTGGACATTAATTAGTTAACCTTTTACTCTATCTGCTGTCATTTCTTCTTGCTAAGCCCATCTCCATTTTTTGAATTGTGCTTTTTGAGCAATGAATAAAATAAAGCCTTTTCAAAGGTTAAAAATTCAATATATCAAGATGGTAATGCTAAACAAGTGAAGACATAATTGTTATTCACCTTCTCTTCTATTTATTTGAAATAGAATGAATAAAATCTTGTTTTTAAAAAAAATATGTTATCATTATTATTATTATTTTAGTATAAGAAAGTCATAATGAATAATTATGGTATTAATATTTCTATTTTTACAGAACTTATGATGTTTTGTTATGGCACAGTAGTATGACACCTAGTGAGAATCAGACACATTAGCCAAGGCTTCTGAGATTAGCCTGTTAATCCGCTTACACTTGGGATGATAGTAGGATTATCTGGTGTGCTAAGAAAACTATGAATGTTTACTTTTATAGTTTTAATATTTTTAACATGCTTATTCAAAGGGGAAAAATTTGTCGATGACAGAGAATTGATGCTTATTTCTAAAAGATTTGCAGAGATGTTGTGTCTGAAAATCTAGAATGTTTTGACTGTTTCAATATAGCTTTTTTTGTTATGAATTGGTTGTAATTTTATGTTATTCTTTTCATTTTCTTGAGTAAAGTACAACTATTTCAATTATAAAGCAAAAGAAATTTTTATCAACCAAAAATGGAAGATCCTTGAGAATTCTTTGACAATCATCAATATCCTGAATTTTAAAATTTTTTCAATTTGATTGAATTTTCAATTTTTATATTATAGTGTTCCGTCAGGGAGATGAAGGCAAGTCTTGGTATATCATCCTAAAAGGCTCTGTCAATGTGTCCATTTATGGAAAGGTAAGAAATGTAATCTCTTATTTAGAAGATTAAAATGAATAAAAAGATTAATATTTCGGATTTCATGGGAATCACTACAATATCTTCAAAATGCTGTTATCATATATATTATAAAAGATGTATTAGCAACAAATATTTTCTGTATCAAGAAACCCTTGAACTGTATATTGTTGGTTGTTTTCAGATCATTAAAATATTTAAAAACTTCAATCAAAAGTACTGGTGGCATCTGGCTAGTGCATTGCCTAGACTTTCATTGGCCTTGTCCGAACTTGCAAAGTTCAATCTCAACTCCTATTCATTACTCAATAAGTTGATGCCAAAATAATTGCTGTTTTTGTTATTTCAATCTTTGTTTTGGAATAAACTATGTTCATATAATATACCATTTTAAAGCTTGACTTACATTCTGCTTATTTCAGCTGAACATTTTCTTTTCATTGTTTATTCTGGTTTATTTGAGACTGTCAAATCAAAGATGGGAAAAGCAAATTCAAACAATTTTGTTGGATGAGTTCAAAATGACACTGAAAGAAGTACAAACTGCTCACAATATCAACTGAGTATTTGGCCAGTGAGTTGCCGATGAACATAGTACTTTACTTAGTTTCCAAAAATTTCAAAACTGAGACGAGATCTTTGAAGATGAGGAAGGTCTTGGTTGCAAATGAACTAAACATTAACCATTGAACAGTTGTTTGACATTTGCACTAAATTGGAAAAGCAAAAAAGGTTGACAAATGTGTACTGTACCAGCTGAACAAAAAAAAAAAGCTGCCATCATCAAGTTTGTTCTGCACTTCTCTAGGGCAACAAAAACAATCTATTTCTTGATCACATTGTGACAAGTGATGAAAATGGATTCTGTACAACAAATGACAATATTCCACACAATGGTTGGACAGAGATGAAACACCAAAACACTTCCCAAACCAAATCTGCATCAAAAAAAGATTATGGTCAGTGTTTTATGGTTGGCAAGTGGAATTATCCTCTACATGTTCTTGAATCCTGGAGAAACCATCACAGCAAAGAAATCTTACCAGGAAATGGACAAAATTCATCAACAATCAATATTGGACGTAAATATTGCAACGTTTACATCCAATATTGTTTTTTTGAAAAGGACCAATCCATGTCATGTGAATGGTCCCAAAAATTGAACAAACTCTACCTGATCCAGCTTTCTCACCTGACCTCTCTCTGCCCAACTGCCACTTGACCACTTCCTGCAAAGGAAGGTCTTCAACAACCAAGTTGCAGCTCAAAAAGCCTTTGAAGAATTCATTGGTTCCAGAACCCCAGAATAAACGGACTTGTTTCTAGTTGGTTAAAAAGTGTCAATTATGAAGATTATAATTTTGACACATAATTTTCATTCTAAGCTGAGATATACTGCTTCAAAATTAATAGTGAAAAACCGCGACTATTTTTGCACCAACCTAATATATAAAAACTTCTACATGTTTCTCTGGCAGAACCTTATCCAGGCTGGTACAAAACTCTGCCACTGATCTAGAGTATGTTCATTATAATATTTTAAAAACAACAAAAACATGTTAACAAATGACTGATGAGAAGTAAGTGACCAGAATGATTCCAGTTGCAATTCTACAAATGTTTCTAAATGATTTTTTTCTTTTCTTGATTTTTCATCTTTTCTTGAACTGTTCTTTTATCACATTCATTCATTTTGATTCAAAATTTATTTTCTAAAAACTTTTTAACTGGTTGAATAAAAACTTTCCTCTCTTCTTCAGGGAATTGTCTGCAAGTTGCAGGAAGGAGATGACTTTGGCAAACTAGCACTTGTCAATGATGCTCCCAGGTAAACATGACACATATTTTCTTGTATTTTGTATATTGTCTCTGACCTTAGTGAAATAGCTATGTTATAGAAGAAAGTGTGACAATCACTACTCAGTTCACAGGGTGGAAGAAAAGAAACTCCCAATTGGAAATGGGTGATAACTTTATTATTTATTAGTTGATTATAGTCAAACTAGCTATACTTTGAAGTAATTAGGTATCATTCATTGGCCCAATATAAGATGAGAAACGACTTTTGTTTTTTTTCTGCTGAGCATTCATACATGTGAATTTAACATTTTCCCAAGATCGTTAAGAAAAATCCTATGAAAGTCAGAAATATCAATATTAAAAACTGATTATACACTGTTTCATTTATCTATTTTATTAATTCTCTCTTTGACACACATCACACACAGCCCCCATGAGGCTGGGTATCCAGTCGAGTTTCAAAATATCATATTGACAACATTTTCTTCATCGATATTTTCTTATGATTTTTTAAAAACATGAAATTGAGAAAAAAAGCAGATATTGTTGCAATTTTGTGCTATTGATTTTTCTTTATTTCATCAGGTCTGCAACTATATGTCTGTGTGAAGACAATTGTCATTTTTTGCGGGTGGATAAGGATGATTTCAATAGGATATTGCGGGTAAGTTCAGAAACATGCTTACCTCCCCTGTTATCCTATTTTTTTTATCCCAATAGAACTACCAAGTTCATTTAAAACAAAAAGAGTTATTGATTTTTATTTATATCAATTCGAGATTTCGTTGGTTTTTTTTTTGTTTTTTTGCATCATGTCTGTTTTTTAATCAAATACTGGTTGCTTACAAGTTTATACTATTGATTCTTGACTAGTTTTACTTTCATCTTATTTACTCACCCAATGAGCCAACCAGCCAGCAAGCCAAGTGGGCTACTGATTTTTCCCCTTTTGAGTATCTGTGTCTGTATACCTATCTAGGCACTTTTGGTCCCATTTTGGGGACTACAGCCTTGAAAATGTGCATGAATATCCCTCTAAGCACCATCTAGAAATGTTTGTTTTGTTTTTTCTCCCAAAGAAGGGCTTTTTGAGACCTCTATGATCATTTTTATGACCAACAATGCCCAAATCTCTTATGCCCACTACAAATATGCCTATTGCTTTTTCATCAAATTTTTGATTTGTTATACTTCAACTCTTAACTAAGACTTATGGGTCATACTAAACTGCCATTAGTAGCAAAATATCAACCTGAGTGTTACAATAAAAAGCAACAGGAAAAAAATGAAAGAAAGACATAAAAAATCAATAATAATGACAATAATAGTTTCTAAAAAATTCATAGACTTTTAACAGTCTAGTGGTTAAGGTAATAAAATTCAATTTGACCTTAGAACATTTAACTTTCTTGGATCCTACTTGGAAATTATATATATATATATATATATATATATATATATGTATATGTATATGTATGTGTGTGTGTGTGTGAATATATGTATGATTATATAAATTCTTCAGCAGTATCTTTGGTATTGCTCAGGATTTGTGCTGTGGCCTCAAAAAATTTACCTTGCTCAGTTTCAGGGGATCTGTAAACCTTTGGGCAGCCCCTCTCTATTGTACTAGTTTAGGGGCCTTGCCCTGATGCCATCATGAAGCTGATTGTGGGGGTGATTTTTGAAATTTCCCATGTGCAGGATTCCAAGTTGAACCGACCTTGTGTTACATCCTGTTTTCATGGAACAACTGGATGAATACATATGAACTTGAAAATTATATATGGTTGGGGTTGAATTAATGCTAGAGGATTTAGATTTTAAGTTAGCATTATAAGTTATTTGGTAGAGTGAAGTAAATCTCTTTCATATATGAAGATATGAAAAGTGACATCAAGAATTGTTTGAATATTGTCAACTAGGATGTAAGAACATTGGAAAATATTTTTTAACTTTCAATTTTAGGATGTAGAAGCCAACACAGTCCGCTTAAATGAGCATGGGCAAGATGTCCTTGTGTTAGAAAAAATGCCGACCAATGTCCAAGCACAAGATGGATCCATCCAATCCCATTACAAGTAAGTGACCAATTCTTTGAATGCTTATTTCTTATTTCTTTGATGTCTTTCATTTTCAGAAACCATCGACAAAAGTTTCACCCAAAACTGTCAACATAACTTTGTCCAGTTTTTGATATGATCTGGCTGGCTATGTATGTATCACACATAAAGACTTCACCGATGGGGGTAGAAGGCTGAAAATTTGACCTTTACTACCTATGTCTAGAAAAAACGCTTTTTTATTTGTATTTTTTTAAACTCGCCATCTAAATTGGTTTTTAGTGGGTGGTTCAATTTGCAATGTAATTTTATGCTAAATTTATCCTTTAGTTTTTGTCCAGCAGCATTCACTCTTGTTTCTTTAAAATTCAGACTTTTTTGTGATCACCGCCCAACAAAATGCAAGTGATGTAACTTATTCATTGATCACCTTTTTTTCCAATTTTTTAATTGATCAGCACCGTGGCATGATGCCAAAAGATGTTGGTCAAGTGATGGTTTCTATTGAATGACCAACCAGACCTGTCTTTTTAAGATTTCAATTTTAACAATTCTTTCGTTATAATTTATCAATATTTTTGTATATATAATCTTGAAAATTGAAGAAAATTTTCCTTTTGAAAAACAAGATGTAAAATGTTGAATCAACCAAATCTATATTGTATTTGGTTCAGGTTCCTCCTGTATTTGGTAGTGTACATTTTTTCCCTTCCTCATGACTCTGTGTGGTGGGGTCAGACCTGATAACCATACAGCTATGTGTCATCCTGAAAACAAAATAGGAAATATCTTCTGCATTTGATTTTCAAACTTGTTTTTAATTCATGTTATCAACAATTAAGATTATATTCTTTCTTCAAAGAACTTGTAAAACATTTTGAGAAAGTTTTCTTATCAAACATGTATTTAAATAAGAGGGATTATAATACTTTCTAAAAAAAATCTTCAACTATAAGTTTATTTATCAAAGTTATAATATCTCTAGGCATTTTTAATCTTTAATTTTTTAGACTTTTCATCCTTGGATATTTCATTAATGAATCCATTTTTAACTTTTTGATATAATTTAGATCAAAGGTTTAGCTTTCACTGAAAACATTTTATGTTTCCTAATCAAGATGTTTCATCAAAATTCAAAGTATAAATGCCTTAATTTTTTGTTATCTTACACATTTAAGCTTTTATTTATTACCGCTACCCACAACAGTGGTTTAGGTACTGTCGTTGGATGTGATCTAACACTTATATGTATCCAGACTTCACCCAGCCCTAAGTGTTCATTGTAGAAACTTAAATCCCTCAGTTTGTGTTCACTTTTTTTTAAAATTTGGACATTTCAGTACCCAACAAAAGGCAAGAGAAATAATTTTTTCATTGATCACCCCAACACGACATGCTGTCAAAAGACCTTATCACAACTGTTATTGTTGTTGCTGTTATCAATCACAGAACTGGATAAATGCCTATCAGGAAATCTAGCCGTCAAGAGATTGAACCCCTGGAGAGTGCCTATCAAGAAATCTGGCCATCACAAATTTATCAAGGGCAGAGAACTGCTCATCAAAATATAATTTGCACTTCATTCTCTTATTTCTTTTCTTTTTGAATTAATACAGATTTGTTTTGGGTCGGGTTTTTTCACACACTGGACATCTGGAATTCAATGACACTTCAAAAAGTGCGCATTTTATAAATTTATCTTGGGAGGGTAAGTGCCAGTGTGTGAGGAAAAATAAATATTTATTGATTAAAAATGAACAGAAAATGATGGGGAAAACTGTTTTGATGGGCAGTTTTCCTCCTTTGATAAATTCATGGTGGGCAGATTTCCTGATGGGCACTTTTCTGGGGTCCAATCTCTTGATAAGATTTCCTGATGGACACTTTTCTGGGACTCATCTATCATCACTATTCACAAATTGGTTCAAACACTTTTGCTAGGTACAAGTTATTCATGTTTTCTGACAGTTATATATAAGTATTTATCTATGTATCTGGACCCAGCCCTAAGCATTCAGAGTGAAAACTTTAAATACTGCTCACACACCGTCCTCCATGTATTGTGAAATTGTTTTTTCCTTTGAAAAATCCCCTCCCAAGTTTTTGGTGGAGGGTTCATTTGCAATATAAATTTAAATCATAGATACTCTTATTTTAGTGATAGTATCCACAAATATTTTCACATATACTTCCTCAAAAATTCTGAATATTTTGATTAAAATATATTTTAGTAAAATAAGCTTTTATCCATATAGAATTAATGCTATTTTTATTTTCATTATTTTTTCTCTTCTTTTCTCTTTCATTTCCAAATCTTTCATACATGCTGTTCAAACTGGATTCTATAGATTATCTTTTGATTAAAAAATATGATTACGAAAAATAATCCACTGAATATAAATTGGCTTTCGTTGATTTTTATTATAATTAAAAATAAAGTTTGGGAAATCAATTACCTTTCTAGAAAATGTTATATTTTATATTGTAGAATGTCTTTTATTTCCAGATTTTTGATGATATCTCTCAGCATTTTTAGAACATGCAAAATACATCTGGCATCATCTCCAACTCACCCTCCCTTCCCATCTTTTCCTCTGTAAAAGTCTGATGATCAAAAAAAGCTGGAAAAAGGATTGATGTGTTATTTTGGGGGGACCCAACACTTAATTACTTTTTTTCAAAAAAGCATTTGTGGTACTTGGAAAAAAATACAAACTCTTATCATTTTCTCTTTTGGGGGGGATCTTGGGGTTGGGGCCTCAATGTGGCTTGATACTGATCATTGAGGTCAGAATGGTTCCAGTATTCTTAAAGGCTACCTTGCCGTAACAGTGTTCCCAAAGTTCTAAAATATAGAATATTCATGCATAACTGAGAAGTAAGCAGTCAATTAATACCTCAAATAGTAAAAAGATGACTTTGGCTGGAGAGGGTTTTGCATATATATATATATATATATATATATATATATATATATATATATATATATATATATATATATATATAAATATATATATAAATATAAATATACATATGTTAATAAATACCAATTTTCTTTTTCAAATATTCTTTCACTTCCAATTTCTCTATTTCAGTAGAATTGTGTTGCATAATAGAATATATTTTAGGGGATAGAACAAAATAAGGCAAAGTTTATGTCAAGTGACAAAGTTCATTTAAACTGTTAAAATATATAAATATTTTGTTTCTTACAGATACTCTGTGATGGCTGGAACACCAGAGAAAATTCTAGAACATCTCTTAGAAACAAGAATGGAAAGAAATGACTCTGATGGTAAGTAATAGATAATAATCATGTTACTTGCTAGCCTTATGTACATTTGTGTTTGAATGATTCTGCACTTGTAAGGATCTATTTCATCAGCATTAATTATAATAAAGGTGAAGAATAAGATTCCAAAGGCCATTGTTTTGTTAATGGACAAGAGGAATGAATTTTGTAGATATTTCAATCTTTCTTTCACATCATTGTAAGAATATATTGCAATTATTTCAATATTTCTATCACATCATTGTCAGTGTATATTGCAATTATTCATTACCATGTAGTGGACCAATTTTACTTATAAGGTACATTATTAATTTTTTTACTTGTATATGCGTATTGGAAAGTATGATTTTTATAATTTGATTCAAATGGCTAATGGACTTACAATTCCTGTTATATTTATGTTCATTAGACATTGATAAAATATTGAATACTGTTTCAAAATATAAATTCCTGAAAAATGGTATCCTAGGTTACATACAGATTTAATGGACTTTATTAACAGACACCTCCTCCCCATCATTAAATCAAGGGTTTACTGTTTATAAAATGTTAATTTATATTACCTTTTCTTTACAGACCACTTCCTGGAAAGTTTTCTGCTCACCCATGTGATATTTATGCCAACCAAAAAATTATGTCCTGCACTTATGATGCAATATCCTTTTTATTTTATTCTGAATTCTTGTTAGTTGAATATTGAGTCAAGATAAGTCATGGAATGGAGGGAGATGCATAAATAACTAGATACCATTATTTTACTCATTTTTCACTTTTAATAAATACACATTGACAGAATATCTGTTTACTAAAATGGTGGAAGAGAAAGAGCCATACAATCATTTCACAATGGAGGAATAAAGTTCTTTTCTGTGTTTGATCAGATTCAAAGACAATTTTTCATTACGATTTGGTGGAACCCAGACAAACTGTTACTATGCAATGCTACAGTGAGCAATTGGCCCATTTGAATGATGCGTTAGAAGAGAGAAGATCTTTTCTTTTCTTGGCCAGGAAGTCCATCAGTAATTTTGCTGCATGACAACAGCAAAAAATGCACAAAAAAATACACAAAAAACAAGAAAGTGTAAGAATCAGATCAGGTCAGAAACTATAACAAGACAACATTATACTCTTAGTAGACATCACAAACACTTAATCAGTACCAAAGAATTTTCTACATATAATGATACCCTCTCATACACAGATGTCCCCAAACCAAGACCCAACATAACAACCAACCTGGATTAAATACCACCATAACACAAACCAAATCAAAATCTACCACAGATATAATACCAGGAAAAACACCCTCCAAACTATGATATATATCCTTTAATACAGACTCAATCTACTCATTCCAGGAGAAATATGAACTACCAACCCTACTAAAAGGTAAACTCTCAACCATCTACCACACGTATTGTACACAAAACCCACAACCCACTAAAAAACAAGGACCCCCGACCTCTGCACATGGAGGGGGGAGCAACAAAATGTCTTAAAATCCACCACAATAAATTCAAGAAACTTCAAAAACTGCATCAACAAATTATTCAAATTGAACATGACCCAAAAATAAAAGAAATTAACCTAAACATAAATTCACTCAAAATGTGATCAAAATCCCTTAAAAAAAATGTCCAAGATTCTGCATCCAACCCCTACAAATCAACAAAAATGACTTTAAAGCTTTCCTCTGAAGAATTGAACTCAGAGCCCACTTTGGGACACCTAACCATAAACAAGATATTAGAAAATTACTTGGAGAAACCAATAGCTCATTCCCCCCTAGGAACATAGACATGACAATCCAAACTTTTGAACTGTCAGAGAAGACCTCAGTAAGGACATTAACCTGTACGGAAGACTAATCTGACTATACGACAAATTAACAACCTAACAAAGAGAATCCCTTAATAAACTTTCAGAAGACCCAACCATATGACAACTTGACCACCTAACAAAGAGTATCCGTAAATAAGCTTTCAGAAGACTAACCCGACCATATGATAACTTACCTACCCAACTATGAGTTTTCAAAGACTAACCTTACCCTATGACAACCTGATTACATAATGAGGAAAATCCCTTAATAAGCTTTCAGAAAACCAACTCAACCATATGTCAGCTTGACTACCCAACGAAAAGAATCCTTTAATGAGCTTTCAGATGACTAACCTGACCCTATAATAATTTGATTACCCAATGAAGAGAATCCTTTAATGAGCTTTCAGAAGACTGACCTGACCCTATGTTATCTTGCTACCCAACAAATAGAATCCCTTAATTACCTTTTAGAAGACAAACCTGACCCTATGGAATCTTGACTACACAACAAAGACAATCTGTTGATAAGTTTTCAGAAGATTAATCTGATCATGTGATTACTTGCCTACCAAACAAAGGAAATCTTTTAATAAGCTGCTCATATGATAATTTGACAACCCACCAAAGAGAATCCCTTAATTACTTTTCAGAAGACTCACCTGACTATAAGGAACTTTGACTGTCCAAGAAAGAGAATCCCTTGATAAGTTTTCAGAAAACTTACCCAACTATGTGATAACTTGACTATCCAACAGAAACTGATAATTTAATTATCACTTCAGCCAATAAAGATGGAGCTACTGTTATCTAGGGTATAGAGGAAACAAACACCCATTTAGAAAATACTGTTATAATAATGACCCCTTTACAGGCTATCAAAATATCATAATTACCTCCCTAGAAGAAATGCACTAAAACAATCTCATTGAAAAAAACATTTGTAACTTTCCCACCTACTAATACGAAACTTGCTAGATTCTACTTATTTCCCAAAATACGCAAAGTAAACAACCTTGATAGACCTGTCATTTCCTCAACTGCCACAAAACTAAAATATCCAAATATGCCGCTTATCATTTTCAATCCCTACCTAAGCAAATAAAATTCTATGTAAGAAATACTACAGGCCTTTTTAATAGAATCAAGCACACTAAAACCATACCAGTTAATGCTATCTTAGTTACTATGGACATAAAATATCTATACTTGAATATTCAACAAGATGAAGGAATTTCAGCATAAAAAAAGCTTAGATAATAGAACTGTAAAAGAACATGAAACGGAAAGCATCACTCAGTTCTCACCCTCAATAGCCTTAATTTCAATAATCATCATCCATCTAATATTCTGCTGGCTTCGGTTCCACATGTGATCTCGGAGAATCCATGTCGTGAGTCCATCAGTTGTCTGCCATTCGTGCAACTGCCATTTCAGCTTTTTAATGGATTCTATGATGTCCCTGACTTTTGTCTCTTCCCGGATGTACTGTGCTGTCTTGTGGTCTTTCCATGTGAAGCCCAGCATAATTCTTTCATGTGCACATTGCATGGTTTTCAATTTGCAGATCTGTCTCTTGGTCAAATTCCATGTTTCAGCTCCATAAGTGACTATTGGGAGGATGCATTGGTTATATACCCTTCTTTTTAGGATTGATGGGATCTTCTTATTTTTGAAGGTTGAGCTTTCTCTGCCAAAGGCTTACCACCCTAGTGTGATTCTTTGCTTGATTTCTTCTTTTGAGGGTCTCATGGAGATTCATTTTCCTAGGTAGATGTACTGATCTACTTTCTCCAGTTCTGTGTCTTCGATTTTGGTCTCAGTGTTTTTTTCTCCGATGTGGTTGTTGCACATGATCTTCGTCTTGCTGAAGTTCATGTGGAGGCCAACTTACTTGCTCTTTTTGTTTAGTTCATCTATCATTAGTTGGAGGTTGTGCAGGTTCTCTGCGAAAAGAGCAATGTCGTCTGCAAATCTGAGGTTTCTCAGATACTCGCCGTCTATTCTAATCCCTTTACTCTCCCAGTCTAGTCTTCTGAAGGTCATCTCAAGGCAGGCTATGAAGAGTTTGGGTGAGCTGGTATCACCTTGTCTTACTCCTTTCCGGAGCTGAAAGGGGTCTGAGTCTCTATGTAGCTTGATAATAATAATAGTCACTTTTAATTAAAGGCCGTGCTATGGGTACAGTTGCAGAACATATGTATGCTAACATCTTCATGGAAAAATTTGAGGAAACTTGATTAACAATGACTGCCTATTCTACATTGGATAAACAGATGATATCTTATTCATATACACAGTTGGAGAGACTAAACTAGTTAACTTCCTAAGACACCTCAATTCGAGACATATCTCTATTAAATTTGACTATGGAAAATCATCAGAATCCATTGTCTTCTTAGACACTGAAATATATAGATACTGATAGACACCTCCAAACAACCTTATATTCTAAACCCACTGATACCCATAACTACGTACTCTTCAAATTGGCTCACCCTAAACACCTTGCAAGCACTTACAATTAGAAGAATCTCCTCTGAAGATATGCTACTAGAGATACACAATAACAAATTCATACAACTTTGCACTACACTGGGATATTCAAACACCCTCATAGAAAATCAAATCAATAAAGCTATTACAGGTTTTCTTAGATAACACCCTTAAATTGACTAATAAAAATAAATCAGACTGCATACCTCTAATTAGTACATTCCACAATAAAATACACCCCCCACTCCCCTTTACCCAAATTATCAAGACCAGGTGGGACATCTTGACTCTGAAACCGGACGTTCTTTCCTGCCGGAGATGTAAGAACATCAACGATATGATAAGAAGCAATACCATAATTAATAATAAAGTATCCTGAAGAAAAGGCAAATCCAAAACAATCAAATTGTGTCAACCATGCAACACTAGAAATATCCTATGCTAGAACTGCCTTAAATATACTTATATCATCACCAGCTCTGTTACCAAAACGACTTGATATCTACCATTAATCTGTCAACTGTATCTCCTTGAGTGCACACAATATGAAATACAGTATATAAGCAAATCGAGACATCAAACTTAACAACTACAGACACAGAATATAATCCTCCAACTACAAAATCATCATCAGTCTCTTAACGTTTATCGTTAGACATAGACCTTACCCAGGATTCGCCACACTTCTCTATCATGGGCGTCGCAGAGCCAGTACTTTCAGAATTTGTCTTGAGTCATGATGTCCATAGGTTGCCTGCTATTCTTACGACATGGCCAGCCCATTGCCATTTGAGTTTTTTAATGGATTTTATGGAAAAGATAGAGAAGAATACATTACAAGGTCACTAAGATTCTTGAATCCCATGAAGATATATGGATAAAATGCCTTGAATCACTCTCACCTTATGGACTTAACATCAAACTAAACAACACAAATTAATTAAAAGAATAAATATCATTATGAACCACCCTAAATACATGGATCTCTTACACAGATATTCTACCTTCACTACAACATCTAAACACACCCACCTATCCATACACACAGATATCAATACTCAACCCACTTAAAGGACTATCACATAGAATGCATCCGTGTGATCATGACTCTAGTAGATAATGCCATGGCTCTTGAGGTCTCACAAAAACTTTCTAAGGTTTTCTTAGACATTTTACGCTCTATACCTATTAACACTCTTGCAACAGTTGATTTTATACTTTTCCTGATTCCTTCACTTGGGCACATGTAATCCCTTTGCCTCCTCCCATTAGTCCTACACATGGACCCTAGATTGATCTATATTGCCATACTGCAAGATCTAAACTATCTCTATAGGTTTCCATGGTTACCTACTACATAGACCCTCTGATTTTTAGAATACATTGCTCAATTGACAATCAGAATCACAAATACATAGGAATGGTAATACATACTCTAACCATTTATGATACTTTACAAGATGGCTCTGATATTGGAAAAAACTGCATCTATCTGTGTCTTCACCTTCTAACAATGTGAACCTATAACAACTGATGATGGTGTTGTACTTTGAAATATGTCTGCATTACACAATCTTAATAAAGATTCCTACACATTGAATACTCATGTTCTGTTTTAACTTGAATGGTACACCTATATATATATATATATATATATATATATATATATATATATATATATATATATATATATAATTGACTTCTTACATGCTGCATTTATGTACTATCCGTTTCACCCATCTATAAGAGTGTTCCTTAACATGTGAACTTATGAAGCCATTTCTGGTAACAAAGATGAAAGCCATGATATCATCTTGAGTCATAAGCGACGTGTTATCCAGTTTGTACAAGAGTGGCAAAGCATTTCTGGTGAAGAATTCCTTGAAGATAATACTATCAGTGCCTTCCTGAAAGTAAGTATTCCTTTTTCATTTCCATTTTCCATTATTTCATTCTTCATGTGCTTGATTGCAATAAAACACTTCAGAACCTTTGACACTATTCGTCTATTTTTTTTGGCCTGATACTCTCAGTCTTCAAAGATTTCATGCAAATAGAAGACTGAAACACAGAAGTGTTCAGTCCTGTAGTCAAGCACAGGTCATTTGTCCCAAAAATTTTCATTATAAAAGAGTAAATATACAGAAATCAGTTTAGATTGTAAGAATCATAAATGTATAAGAAACTGTATAAAGAGGAGATTTTACAAGCATTTTATTTGATGATTCCAGTCCTGACAGATCCTCTCCACTGAACTCCCAGACTTGAAACTCCATCCTATATTTATGGCTTCCAGTAGTTATTTTAATTTCTACCTCATAATTAAGATCTAAATTTTCCTAAGATTCATCCAGGTCACTTTTATAGGTGTTTATTGTCTATACAGTGACATGTTCCGGGATTAGAGTGTTTGCTGATCAGATAGGACATTCCATCTTGTTGCAATCCATCTGAGTACTGAGAAGATGTGTTCTGGAACTGTTGAGTCATTCCATATACAATTTTTTGTGGATTCTGTAGATTTGACTGGAATAAAGTTCATAATTGGAAATGATCCCATTGTTGCTTCAAGGAGACACCATTGAGAGTATTTGAGAAAACAAGTGAATTTTAATTCCTTGTATTAAAAAAAATGATTTACCTGAAAAGTTTTCACTTTAGTTTCAGTGACAAAATAACAGCAACAGTTACATGCTTTTATGTTCTTAACAAAATACAAATCATATTTTTTTCCGAAGGGGGATAAACAAAGCTTTTCCTCAACGTCTTCAGAATTTAATACAAAACCATATTTCAACATTTTATTTTATACTCTGTTGCTTCTTTATGCGTGTAGAATAAAAAATAAAAAATAAAATACCTGAAATGTCTTTCCTAAGTTCTAGTATAGTTTCTGCAATTCTTGATTAGATATTTCAAAAGCAAATAAACCTGCAGAGTATTAGTACAACCAGATTAAACATCATTATTTAAAAAAGCTCCATTTATGAAAATGGAAAAAACTGTAATTTGTATTTACAAATTTGGTGAAGAAAATTTGTGTAAAATTTTGAGTTTCAGGTTTTTTGCTTGCGAAAACTTCCACAAATATCTTCTCTATATTACTAACCTGTATATAACATTTTTTAGGCTAAAAAATGAGGTGGAGCTGTAAAAATAATTTTTATTTTATTGAAAACCATAAAAATAAATGGCAGATTGTAGAAAAAAGAAGAAAAACTGATTTTTTTTTCAAACTTTAGATTTGTAATTGCTGGAATTTTTCAATTTTTTTTCTCTTTAATTTGAAAAATGCTAAAAAGTTTTAAAAAAAAAAAAAATTTCATCCATATCATTTCCTGCACATGTTTTTCATTCTAATTTTTTTATAAAGTGAATTAGAGATAAATTCTAACAAAACAAAACTCAACCAATAATGCATCATAAAAGTTTGCATGTTATTCAATTAATATGATAAAGTCACTATTGTTCAATAATGGAATATTTCATGTATTCATTTATTAGATAAAAATGCCTCTACATTAATCTTAGATTATTTTACTTGTACTTATTTTTTTACAAACGATGGTAACTATTGCAGTATTTTGAAATTTTTCTGGTGCAGCTCTTTTGTAGTGACACCACAATGTATAGGACCCAATTTAGTGAAGGTACTATTCACAGTAATACCGTTACAATTAAGATTATTCCCTGTGAAAAATGTAAATGGAAGGGAAGTGCATAGTTAGGAAGGTACTCGAGTTAGAGATAGAGCAAAATACAAATCAGTTGAAAACACATGAAAACACTTTTGTATTAAACAAACAAGAATAGAATGATTTATTAAGAACTTGTAAATATTTATGTAGTTTATGTGTGATTGTATGTAGGAAAGATCATGTTAATTAAATTAGTGTCTATGCAAATGAATGAGTGTATAAAAACAAAAGTCCTTTATTATGTACATACACACAAATGAGTATTTATCTCATTCTGGTTGCTTTGATGTCTGTGTGTTGAAATTGGTTTGTGTCAACCACTGGTGTTTGTGTCATGGGCCATGGCTGTTGTCTTTGGGTAACAAAGGCCAAAAAAAAGCCCAAACTATCAAGGCACAGCTGTAGTGTCCTCTTTGGGTGACAAAGGCTGAAACTGTCATGGCTGGGTCACTGGAGAGAACAGTATGGAATGGTTGTGAAGATCAATTCTGTAAGCAGAGAATTCGGCTAATTTGGGTCATATGGAACTCAGAATTTCAGGTGGATGCAGAAAAATACTTATTCTAGTCACCTGATTGGTCCCTAAATTCACTGATTGTCAGCAGTGGGTTCCAAGTTCATACACTTGGTTACTGGAAGGGTGGACAGAATTGAATAAATAGTAACACTGGTACCAAGAAGTCTGGCTTTTTAGTGAGTTTAGAAGCCATGATAATCTTTTCTTTTTTTTTAGTCATGTCCTTTCTTTAAATATTTGATATTAATGGTGAATTGAAGTTTTGTGAATTATTGAATTGGAATGGAGGTATGGCAAAATCAATGTGTTTTTGTGATGGACATTGTTAGTAAATTTCCTGTCCTTTCTGATATATTAAACATTAGAATTCTATTATTTGTAAACATTAGGATTGTTAAAACCACTATCAGGTTGCAGTGACCAAGATTTGAAACTATTCATCAAGGCTTCTACACACATCTGTTAAACAAACAAAACCTGTGGAAGTTGAAAATGTTTTTGAGGGCAGCAACAGCCATAAATTAAAGAAAAGTTCACGACTATTTTATCTATTTCAATCTATCATCTTTTTTTTTTTAATCTTCATCTTTCTTTCCTCCCAGGAGCTTCAACATACTTTGTCCAATGATAGTTTGGCCTACCCAGAGCTCAAAAATGATGTCACTGTCATTGAACATATGATGCAAGCAAGAACAAGGTAATCCAACCTTCTCTTTTCAAATAAGCACCCCATTATGCAGTCTCGTCCCAGCTGTCAAGTACATTTGATAAGAAATTCAAATCATGTAATCTTATCATTTGTAATAATCCCTACCATCCAAAATCAATATTGAACCTTATTAATGCCATCCATGAATGTCTCTTGTTCTCAGGGGATTTCACTCTTCTTGTTGCACTCAAACCAATTTCATATGAGACAACATTATTCTTCCCCCATTTTGGATTCATTATGGAGACACGTGAAAGATGCAAAAATGATAGAAGAACCAAACCCAAAAAGATGACTGATCATTGAATCGGCATTAATTTTAAAATACAACACGATACGTAAACATCCCGAAAAAATGAACGTGTCTCCAATGTTGGCAAAGATTATAATAAAACGAAATAAAATACCGACAGACAAACGAGAAGAGGGACATAGGCCAGTATCCGAAATACCTCATCCTGCAAAATTACTGCTGATTCAATGATTAGCCATCTTTTCTTGCTCTGCTCTCCCTTCACTATTGTTGTATCTTTCATAAGTCAACAACAACAATAATGGAGGATCAAATAACTTTGCTGGAACTTGATCTCATTATGTCATCCCCATAACAACAAAGGACATATATTTGGAAAACATTTGAAACTGATCTGATGATGTTGCCACAAATGTTGAACATAATACCAATCTTTCTTTTTTTTTTTTAATCCAAATCCAGTGAAAAAATCTAACCTATGAAAACATGGCATATATAAAATCACCTGTGGATTTTTATTAGTACTCACTAAAAAATCACCTCGAAGCGTGAAACAAATTTGTAGTGCAGATTCCATGAATGTTATATATATATATATATATATATATATATATATTTGTACGGTATGTGTCCATGAAATAACTGAGATTGAGGAACCTAGATGAAGTCCTATTAATGAATTTGAGATTTAAATAACTCCAAATCTTTCACCAGTGGAAGGACATTTGGTAAAAAAAGAGAAGAAATGCTTTTTCAACATTGGTCAATATAAATGAAGTGTAAGAAAATTTAATTGAACAACTGTCATGTTAAAATTTGAAGTTTTGTAAAAAAATTCCATTGAAGAATAAATATGGTCGAAATAAATTCTATGATATCACTGGTGTTTCCCACTGGAAAACATAAAATAGACATCTAGAAATTTGTAGTCTAGAAGTTATTATTAAACCTGTCAGAAGAAGGACCAACAATATAAAAATATCTTTAGAAAAGGGTCTAGTGGAGTACTGATCCCAATAATCAAGTCTGTAGACAAAACGGTATGGCCAGGAGTGCTGGAAGAGAGAAACATATGCAGATATGAAAAAGAATCAGACCCTGTGTGATCTTTGATAGTTATCGTTGTTCAATGTTTCATCATATCTAAAACAAATATTTGTCCATCGTAAGAAAGATTGACAAATATTTATCAGTTTTCTATTCATGGTTTCACTATTATTAGAATAATGATATACTGAATATTTTTACCCCTAAAAATACTTTGCAGCATCAACACAATGGAGCCACCAAAATATTCTATGAAGAAGCGCCTGACCCCTAATGTAATCCTGGCCCGAAAAGGATCGAAAGAAAATGTCATTGATGAAAGCAAGTTCAAGAGAGGATCAATCAAGGCCGCTGATGAAAGTGCGTATCTTTTTTGTCTGTAAGACCTTTATTATATTCTTTTTGGATGAATGTGATACATCTAACATATAGAAGGATTGGAAGAAATGAGAAGTGCTGGGAATTTTTCAATATGTCAGTTTGTCAGTGACGATCGTTGCTGCTAGAGATATTCGTATATCTAAATATCTATATTGTGAACTTAGTTTTCGCTGTGTACAATATTGTATAAAGGGTTATGTCAAGAATCACAAAAGCTTTGGAATTAGTCTGGCACGCCACTAGTGTGGTCAGTATATTTCTGCACGTAGGAAATCTATAATACCCTTGTGTACGGTTGGGGTGGGCTTCAGAGGGTGTAGGTAATCAAGCTTTGCCATCCTGCTCAGCTAAAAAGGCAAATTCCTGCCTCGACAAATGTCAAAAGATGTGTCACATTTCCATTTTCAAATGTCATACTGGCAATTTTATCTCTAAGCACCAACCATTTTTCCTACTGCAAGTCGGGGCCCAAAGCATTGATCTTCAGATAACTTGAATATGAACTCTTCTTTTTTCTTTTATTTGGTTTTAGGTGCTCATGTAATCTACAGATACTATACTTCTAGCATTTGAGTAAAATGAATATGGCTAGCTTACAAAATTAGAATATAAAACAAGACAAATGTTTCAAGCTTAACAGTTTAGAGCAAGATCCTCTTTCTCTGGTTTTGATTGGGGATCTGAATATAAAATCTGTTCTTGTCACTTCTATTGGGTTGGCCAATAAGTTTGCTCAGTGTTTTTTTTTATGGTATTTGGAGCATTTAGTTTTAACTTACTTTATTAAAAAAATAATTACTTTTCTTTATGACAGCTGTCATATCTGAATGCACTTTTTGAAAATGTCAAAATTGTTGTATTTTGATTTATTGATTCTAACCGTGGGGATGGAAGAAAATATTTTCAGCATATCATGCCTTTTCATTTTAAGTTGGAATTGCAACTTGGACACAGAAATAGATTTGTGCAGCTTATGGAGAATGTTCTATGAAGGATTGAATGTGATCAAAAGTGGTTTGGAAAGTTTTGTGTTGGTGATATCTCACTGAACAATCCTCCATGGTCAGGGAGACCAGTTGAAGTTGGTAGGGATCAAATCAAGACATTACTATGATTATTGTTATGCATCAGCATGGGAGAAATGAACCAACTGTATGAAAAGACAGTCTTCATTGGAAGGTGGTGATGCTGTGCATGTGGTGGGATTGAAAGTGAGACACCAAACGATTGATTCAAACAAGTACTGCTCTTAATTAGACCAATTAAACCATTAATAACAAGCATCTAAAATTAGTTGAAAGAAAGATTGTAATATTCTATCAGTATAGCACTAGCCCACATTTTTTCAGTGAGCAAGCAGCAATTCTAACAGCTTGACTCGTCAGTTTTCACTCAAATGCCATAATAAGAAGATGTCGGACCTTCAGATAATTTTTTTTTTAGTTCTTATAGATTTCTCTTAATGAAAATATTATTTTTAATTCCATAGAAGACTGTCAAAGGTAAGTAAAGCAGTTGTTTGCTGAGAAAGATAAAAAGGTCCTGGAGTGCTGAAGTTGAAAGATAAAAAAAGTATCAAAATTGTCTTTTCACTCAATAAACTGAAGAAACACTTTAACCAACCCAGTGTGTTTCAAGTTTTCAAATTAGGATTTAAAGTTTTTCTACAGTGAAAGTAAGGTAGACTTGAATTTGGGAGATTTTTTTTTTTTTAAGCTTTAGCATTTGCTTTTTGACAGTCATCATCATAATTCAAAAAAAGACCAATTGCTTGTCATTTCTTTTCACAACATGAGCTGACTGTTCTTGATCGGCTACATTAATGTCTGTGTACCAGTTTTAAAATGAAGCCTCTAAGATATGTAGGTCTCATTGCGATTGAAAAGAAAGTCAAATAAGCAAACAAAAGCCATTGATGACTTTTGGTGTTCATTGTTAATGGAATGTTTACTTTTTATAGGACTGAGAATTTAGATTTGAGACAATCTGATCTTTTTCTGATTTTTTCCCTCTTCTCTCTCATTCTCTATCCTTCTTTCTTTTCTTTTCACATTCAATCTTTCACTTTTCTTTAAGGGTTCTTCATTCTTCATCTTCCTTTCTTTACTTTTCACATTTCATTAAGTGTTCTTCATCTTCTTTTCGTCTTTTTCACAATTTAAGAAACGAATCATCAAGAGGTTCTCAAAAGAAGCTTCTAGATTTAGTTCTACAGAAAATGTTGAAGAAACAAATAGTTCACAGCCTGGCATATTTTTAGATGAATTTTGATAAAAAATTATCAGTGTATAGTGTTCAAACTCTACGATATATGTAGAAGTAATGGGTTAGGTGCATTGACAAGGAATTTATTTTTAAAAATATATATTTGTTGTGTAAAATAAATTTTTTTTTTCCATCATTAGTCCAAGATTTTCCAACAAACTTACCTACATAGACGTGTGTGTATGTATACAATACATTCACGCAACTATGCATCCAACCAGAATAAAACCTTCATCAGACGATGTATGTGGGATATGGCATGTTTTTTGGCGGCCAAAGCATCATTACCACAACACACATGTACACACACACACACACACACACACACATATATGTATATATATACATACATACATACATACATACATACATAGTTTAAATCATAAATAGATTATGTGAACATTCAAATTTTTTATTTCATCTTCTATTTGCGATATAAAAATAAGATTCAACAATTCATTTCAGGCATTTTCCGTGTATATTGCGCTGATCACAGCTACTGTACGCTCCGTGTTCCCATGACAACAACAGTATCTCAGATTATTAATCAAGCACAGGAAAAACTTGCTTTAGGTGAAGACTTGGTGCTGTGCGAAGTCAAATCTAATGGAGGTAAGTCCTCATTTTATCATTTGAAAATTTACATGAGTACACCACTAGGCACCATCCACCTACATCTTGTTTGTTTTTTTCCAAGAAAAGTGCTCTTTGGGGGTCTTTTTGGACCAACAATGTAATGAGATGTTTTGGCAGTTGTGCTAAAATTGCAATGCTCACTTCTCATCCTCCACTTGTGGTTGCGTCTGTATCTTGGTGAGATTGGGGGGGAGCAATGAAAATAAGGAGTATAGGTATACTTTGTTTCAAGAGAAGTTGACACTTTGCTAAAGGAAAAACATCATCTGAATCTTAGTGACATTTGTGAGAAAAAATTATTTGTGCATACCCTAAAGAACTGGAGATATTTTTGAAAATAAATGCAAGTGTAAATGTAGTGACAATAAAAAGAAAAGATTCACGGTAAGAATTTGTATCAGAGAAATTTCCAAAATGTTTAAATACAAAAACACCAATACTTTTGAAAATCAACTGCTTATTTATTGATTTTACTAAATTTTTCAGTATTTATGTAATAGAAGATAATTTTTTTAAAAGTAAGTTTCTAAATTTGGATGAAAAATTTTTCCTTGTGATTATAACCGCCACCACACCAAACTTTTTAAAAATGAGCAGCAATTGTTTTGTAGAAAGATATTGTTCTTATATTGTGTGGGAGAGAGTAAAAAATAGCTGTTGGTTAGATGTGGCGAGGAGATGTGGTCGTAGACAAAGGATTTTTTGTCCATGCAGTGTGGTGGTTGGCACTGACATCAATGAAGAAGTTGAAGGAGGAAGGGAGATGTATAGAGAACATGCGTGCCAAGTAGAAATGTGGACGCAGATATTAAACTGAGTAAAAAAGACACATGAAAAATATTTAGATGTGAAAAATGAGAGATATGTTTAATGCACAAATGAAGAATGTAAATGAAATACATGGAATGGTAACATTAATTCATTTGATTGTGTAAAGAAGAGAAGAGTAGACGCATGTTAGGTTTAGGTTATTCCTGGGCATAAAAATAAAATATGGCAAAGAATTTAAGGGACATGTGGCAGAAAGGGTCTTATGTCATTTTGTCTATCTATTGAATGGAGCCTGGTGAGTTGTACCTGTTATAATGAGTTGACCAAACTTGATTGGAAAAAGGTGCTTAGTTCAGGATAGCTTCAAGAAGGAGCTAAAAGGGGTAAAAATAATGAACACAGTGTTTGCGTAATCACCAAAAATAATAGTTTGCATTTAATAGCTAAGAAGCATTTGTGAATACTCACATCGATGAAGATAAGTGACAAGATTATATATATGTATATATATAGTCATGGTCAAAGAATGAAAACTATGCCTGTCTCTAGTTTATATAGAGGTAAAGGAAGATAATCAGCTCAAATAAGCGGTTGACCATGTGTGTTCAGGGAGTCATTGTAGGAAGTGACTTTTTAGATACCTAGCTAAAAAAAGGGTTTCATGTCTAATTCTTGACTTGAAATTTAAGGGTCACCACACTCACTTCCAAGTTAAAAAAAACTTTAAAATAAAGTGAAATATTGCTATTCTTGGCAATTTTTTTTATTAGCTAACATATCTGAGGGCTATTTTCAGGAGAATCTTAAAATTGTTATTTTTTCAATGAGATTTGTAAATAATCTTTTCAATAAATTCAATCATTTTTGAAAATCTTATTTTATTCTTTAATTGTTTGCCCAACTTGGAGATTTTGTTGATTATAATGCAGAAATATGATCATTCAGAAATAATCATCTATGAAAAAATGATGTATATAATATTTGTGTGTGTATGTATGTATGTATATATATATATATATATATATATATATATATATATATATATATATATATATATATATAATTGATATAATGTGTGTGTATATATATATATATATAATTGATATAATGTGTGTGTGTATATATATATATATATATATATATATATAATTGATATAATGTGTGTGTATATATATATATATATATATATATAATTGATATAATGTGTGTGTATATATATATATATATATATATATATATAATTGATATAATGTGTGTGTATATATATATATATATAATTGATATAATGTGTGTGTGTATATATATATATATATATATATATATATATAATTGATATAATGTGTGTGTATATATATATACATATATATATATATAGTGATGATCAGAAATGAAGAAATTTTCCAATCATCACCATTGTTTTGCTCATTACTGTAAATAATTTGGTTTGAGCAAAATTTAGTTCCTACACATGTCTTTCTTTATGCACATTGTCTAATACTAATATCCATTACTTATCCTGCTGTCTATAGAGAAACAATGATATATACGCAGAAATGCAAAAATACCAGTAGTTCTGAGACTAACTGAACACGTAAACAAATAGCGGCCAGAAGAGAAGTTAAGGGTCTTATTTTGACCTTTGTCTACCATCATAATTCAATTGGTTCTATCGGTTACCACAGAAATGATTGGGTGCCGGCAAAATCTAATTCTTAAAAGTGTCTTTCTTTATTGACTATCTTGGATGCTAATATCCATTGTTTATCATGGATTTGTGTGTGTTCGTGTATACACACACATAAATGTGTGTGTGTGTATGTATACATACACATATAAATGTGTGTATTAAAAATGGATATATATGATCCGATAGAATGATTATGAGTTGCGTTATATCATATAGAAACATTTATTTGTAATAATCTCCCTTTGGTACACAGTTAATGTATCACTTAGCCTAGACAATGTCAATAGAGTATATACATATGTGTATATATATATATATATATATATATATATATATATATATTCCCATCTGTTGGATCTGTCATTACATATTATACATCCATTTTTTAATAATATATGTATATAAAACATACATATATATATGTGTGTTTGTATTATATAGATGTATGTGTGTGTTATATATATATATATATATATATATATATATATACGTGTGTGTTATGTATGTTATTCATATATATATGTAACATATATATATAGATGTGTGTGTTTTATATATACATATATGTGTGTGTGTGTGTGTGTTTTATGTATATATAAATGTGTGTGTATTATATACATATATACATACGCGTATGTGTTATATGTATGTATGTATATATATATATATATATATATATATATATGCATTTGTGTGTTATATATATATTGTACAAATCAGGTTTACAATATTGGATGATATATGTATGTGTGTGTTATATACATTTATTCATATATATATATATATATCTATATATATATATGTTTTAATAGTTGTGTCATCTGCAGACAGCTGTTTCGTTGTATTACAACTCTTCAGTGTGGCTATCGACTATCCAATATCCTTTCTAGTACTGCTTGGTAGGGTCGAAAACCTTCGCTCCAGACCCAAAGGCTGATACTTGACCCCTACCCTAGGACTGAGTTAAGCGATATATTTTACTTACGTGTAATTCACCATCTACCAGGTGTGTTACAAGTGTATGTACTTTATATATATATATATATATATATATATATATATAAATGTCCATTTCTTGTGATATATATATATATATTTATATATATATATATATATATGAGGAGAGAGATAGATGTGTGTGTGTGTGTATATATGTACATAAGAGATCTTTTAGTTTTATGTAAGGAATCTTAAAAAATGTGTTCAGAAATGTCGTATAAAACTTTTCTCTTGAATATTTTTTTTTTTTCTTCTGGTTGAAATCAGAAGAAAAGAAATTGCAAAACAATGTGCACATCAAGAAAACTTGTTGCATAATTCAAAGTCTCAAGGGAAAACGTTTGTAATATTCAACCAAAATCTGTTGAGCCCATTCCTAGAAAACTTTGAGAAAACTAGTTTCCAAATACTTACATAGTAGGCGTTTAGTTTTGATAGAGTCAATAGATAAGTAAATATAATGATATACGTGTATGTATGTTTGAGTTGTTTAATGTTGAAAATGATGGATTTGTATATTTTCCCTGTTGCAAAATAGTTCTGCTTGTCTATTGAAAGCAACAAAATTATTGTTTAGTTTGTAAATGATTTTCTGTTGGATGCTGACACAAATATACATTGCTCTGCATTGTAATTATTTGTTCATCTTCATCTCTGATATTCCTTTGCTTTCTCTTTCAGAACGAATCTTATTCCGAGAAAATGATTTGGGAGTTATAAACAGCCTTACTTTAAATGGTCGTCTTTTCTTGGCCCCTAGAGAACATCTTGATGCTGTGGTAAGATTTAATACTTTCCTCATCGGCTGTTTGCTTTCCACACTTCACACGATATAAGGTTTGTAATTCTAGCTGATTCCCCATCGGCCCATTTATCTATCTTGTTGTTTAGAACAAATTCCTTTGAAGAGGAAGTCACTTCCATTCTTAGTGTTCTGTGGACGCTGGAAATAAAAATTTAACACATTGGCAATATTGTTCATCAAATATTGACAAACTACAAGCATGTTCTCAAGAATATATATGTTTATTGTAAAAGTGAAAGTTGGGGGGTGCAATACATTTAAGGAATAACCAAAAGGGAGCAATAGAAAAACAAGATCCGAAAGTTCAATGAGGCATCCAACAAGTTTAAACACCATTATTGCCAGATCACATATGAAAATAGAATAAACAATAATTTTAGGTACGTGGAATCTTATGAAGAAATACCTTTCTATCTAGTTTCCTGTAAATCTCATTCAAAACAGCTGAGAAAATCGACTCAAAAATGTTGAGTTTAAACCCCACTTTGTCAGATCACATGACCCAGAGTGGTAAATTTTTTTTTAGGTAAGATGTATCTTATGAAGAGACACCAAGTTTCAAGTAAATCTAACTTAAGACAGCTGAGAAAACTATAGGGGACAGACCTGCCGACTTCTGACGGACAGAACCTCTTGTAGAGAGGTGAGTGCGCCTTTAAAGAGGTTGAGAAACCCTACATTCAAGAAGCGGTAAATCTATCTGCCATCTGAAGTGTTAATATACGATATACCATCCCACGGGAGGCAACTTGTGCACTGGAGTAAAAAAAAAAAAAATCTCGTAAATTACTTCCCTTTGTTTTTCCTCACTTCTGCTAGTCTTCAAATTGTGAACTTGAATTTTATGATAAAATTCATATGACGATCATTTTATTCCATATTTCTTTCCTCTTTTCAACATTCAAAAGATTAACTGTGAATTATTGGGTAACTTTCAATGGACTAAATTCTTAATACTTCATATAAAAAGATTTCTGCCTATCAAGTAACATTTCAATCATCCACAAATTTTGACTAATCAAATTAACAAAAAATGAATTGATCATTTATGGGAGTTTTGTTAATCTTAAGCAAAATAAATTCTCATTTTATGTATTTGATATTAATTTCTAAATTATTATAGTCTATCTCATGATTGCCATCTGAAAGTGGAATCACTAAAAGAACTATTTCAAAATCAAAATCAGGAATTAATATTTCCTTTTAGCCCAGATGGAATCTAAGAACCAAGTGTGGGAAGAAAATGGAAGTGGGGGTGGGTTCTTTGTTGAGAAAAAAAAACATCAACCTGTGGCAAGTGTATTCATATTTTTATTTCTCTAAAAACAGCTTGTTAAGCTGGTTCTAAGTTTTGCCTTTATCTTCAACTCAATGTCACTTCAATTTCTATGAATGTAACCAAATGATTTGACTCAGATTACACTGCTGACAATTATTCAATATTCTTCAACTATTCAAGCCAGTTCAGTTGTAATTGGGGGAATAGACAAAACTATATTTGATTATTTATTTATACTTTGCAGACTCCTCTCCCTGAACAAGATGAGATTTTGACTGGAACAGCCTCGTCTCTTGAGCTTGTCGGCTCCCAGGAACTGGCATATTATATGACAGTTTATGACTGGGAACTTTTCACTGCTGTACCTGAGGTAGGTGGCATCTGGCTCAGATATTTTGTACAATTATTTATTCAATATTAGAAGAATGTTCAGATCTAGATCTACAGGGCTATTAAAAATAAAAAATAGAAATCTATTTGAATTAGTAAATATTGAGTAATAATAGTAATACTAATGAATATTCTGAAAATTATTTTTCTTGCCAAATCTTGAACGTGGCGACTTATGGTGAGGAGGATTGAAGGTTTGAACCTTATAGTCAATAAAAGATAATAAGGCAACACAACTGTTCCATGTAACCTCAACTTGGTGTATAAAAAGATGGTGAGATTACATAAAACGGTTGTATAGCACCATTATTCTATATTGACTGTAAGGTTGAAACTTTCAATCCCACTCACCATGTGAGTGAGAAAGTCTGATCCCGGGGACGAATGTCCTGTTTGTGCCCCTCAGCAGATGCCTATGGTATTAAGTGATATTGCTATAAGTCAATTGTTACTGACCTGGAAGTGAAAAGTATTCAAAATATGACACATCCACGCTGGGATATTCATTGAAAAAATACTGGTTTCAAAAACCCTAAAGAATTGAGATCTCAAAGCGTCTGAACTACAAACTATAACAAAGCACTTGAATTAGAAAATGTTGTGTAACAATAGTAATACGAATAAATATTATAAAAATTATTTTCAATGCCAAGTTATTGATTCCAATTGTTTCTCTTCTGTATTTTGATGATGGTGTATTTTTTCCTCTTCAGTATGAACTTATTTATCAAGTGTTTGGCCGATATAAATTTGGAAAAACAACTGCAAACTTAGATTTATTTTTACGTCGTTTCAATGAAGTGCAATACTGGGTGGTTACAGAAATTCTTTTAACACAGCACTTGAGTAAACGAGTTCACCTGCTGCGCAAATTCATTAAATTGGCTTCTTAGTAAGTATTTTCTCTTTTTTTTTTTTGTCTTTCGTAATAGCTGAGTGATCATTTGCTTTTGTTTTTGTTTCTTAAAAAATATTAAATCTATACAATATATTTGAAGGGGAATTTTTCTTCAATTTTTTAAATTTTATATTGAAAATAAGAAAGAATTGATTAAATTTGAGTAATTAAAGTTTGAAGACTGCTGAAGTAGAGAGGAAAAAACTCGTTTTTAATGTATTTTTTCATTTCAGTTGCCGTGAATATCAGAACATGAGCAGCTTCTTTGCAATTGTATTAGGTTTAAGTAACATTGCTGTAAGTCGATTGTCACAGACCTGGGAAGTGAGTATCAAAATTATGCTTATTTTCAAAGCTTTGATAAAGTGTAAATGATAAATTTTGGTGAACATTCTTAATATGATTTGTATGAATCTATATGTTAATTCATAATGTTAACTTATTTTTAGTCAGAGGCTTGTAAGATTTTTCCCAAAAGAAGAGGAAAAGAGGAATTTAAATAATCCCACCATTTTAAAAATATATTTTCATTCAATATCGAGAAAATATGTCTTGTACAAATTGTACTTTTATGCTATCTACATCTTCAAGTTGATGAATACATTTATTGCATTGAAGAGTAATAACAAAAATAAAAGGAAGTTTCGGTATTCGTAAGCCTTTCTACGTTTGTTGAAATTTTTGTAAACTTTCAGAATTTTTTTTAATTGTAGAAATTACCTGGAAAGTTAAAAAAAATGTTTTCTGAATTTGAAACTATAATGGATCCATCCCGAAACCACAGAGTGTATCGTCTGTCAATTGCAAAAATGCGTCCCCCAATCATTCCATTCATGCCTCTGTTAATGAAAGGTAAAAATATCCATTTTCTTTTCAAAAAGGGATACACAAAAAGTGGACTTTTCAATACTGATATAGTTTTTCCTTTAGAGTTTTTACTTCCTAAATATTTTCTATGTAATTATTGATAGACAAGAAACATTTGATACATTTTGTGACCTCTTGTAATATATTGTGTACAGATTTGTTTATCTCAATCTAAATATAATATTTCAAAAGTTTAATGACTATTTCTTTGTATGAACTACTGCAAAATAGTCATACAGTTTTCCCTTTGAAGTGAAAACTAATATATTTTACTGTTGTAAGTAATTGTGTGTTATAAAATTCTATTTAAGAGACAAAAATGTTTCCCACTGAATCCAATTCATTTCAAACATTTTGATGAATTCCAAATAACTCTTTTACTGCAAGCATTGGAAATTTCTCTATTCCTTTCATTTACTTTTTAAAATTTCATTTCCAGATATGACATTTACTCATGAAGGAAATAAAACTTATTATGATGGCCTTGTAAATTTTGAGAAAATGGTAAGTACCACCAGTAAAATTTGCATTCCACTAGTTGCATATTTGCCTGTCACCAAAAGGGCAATTTTTTTCTATAACAATGATCAGCAAGCTAATCTCTGGCCCCTGGGTTCAATCCTCATCAGATCTCCAATTATTGATGGTCTGATAATCTTCTCGGATAATGAATAGTATGATTTTTTTTTTGTTCTGACCATAACACTGGACTCATCCTTTTAAAGGTAAAAATATCCTTTAATCACCATTTCTCTTTTTTTTCTTTCATAGAAATTCAAATGTCTCCATAATTTTTTTCACATGGAGTAACTAGTATAATTATAAAAGTGGACTTGGCAATGTAAATCTCATTATTTAAAGCAGTTCATGCCTTTTTGAAATCATTTTCATTTTTATTTTGCAGCATATGATTGCCCAAACATTGAGAACAGTTCGTTGCTGTCGCAGTATGCCATTGAGTAAGTGGAATTTTCTGGAAATTAAATGCATTCCTCCAATATCAAGCATAAATAAGTCTGAATAAGATTAAAGTATTCAACAGTTGAAATCAAACTCCATACATACCTCTTCATTTTTTCAAATTATTATTGCTGGTTTATTCAATGACTAATCCTTTTTTTAAATAATCTGTTTCAATGGAAATGTGAATGCACAACTTTCCATTAAAGATAATCTTCTCCTTTTCTAGACCTGGACCTCCCTAATAGTTCTGTCAAACCACCTTTTGATGTCAAGTCATACGTCAGGTAAAAGTCGACAATCAATTCTTGAATTTTTTTATCAAAAGATCTTAAAAATCTTCACAATTCGAAATTGTTCAAAATGAGTTTCTTTTTCAAATCCTAAACTTTGCTTCAAGAATTCTAAAGATTAAAATTACCCCCCAACAAATAAAAAAACAAATAAGGAGATCAAATCCACTTAAATTTTACAGTTGACTTTTTGCTTTTAATTTGCTTCTGTAAGGTTATATTCAGGTAACTTGTATCTTTTAACATTAAAAATTTGGCATGCATAGATATCAAAGATATTTTGAATTTGCATTCAATATAACATTGATATGTGAAAATGGGTGTTAGTAAGTCTTATTGTCTAATCTGATGCAATATATTTGTCATGGTCATGACTTTATTGCTTTCCTATAATGGAGCCGTTCGTTTTCCATCTGATTTTATATTATTTAATCGTAAATATAATTTCTGCGTATATAAGGGACGTAACTCGTTTACTTGGACGATTTTGTTTCGACTTGCTTACTGAAGCCACATTTCCATACTACAATCTTCGTAGAGGCAAAGATAAAATGTTTATTTGGATTGAACTAATTTTGTTCTTACAACAAAATTCCTTTTTTTTTTTTTTTGTAGAAACCTTGAAGTTATGGACAACCAGCGTACACTGGCACAGCTGTCACACAAACTTGAACCTCGAAGGACATAGCATCAAAATTGACTAAATTTTGGGACTGGTTTATTTGCGCCAACATTCCCTTCATATTGAAGCCATGGTCAATCATCTGAAACACCTAGATTGAAAGAAAAGAGGCTAAAAAAGAAGGAGAAAAACAAGGACCTTCCTAAGTGGCTTTTTTTTTTTTAAAGGTCAGGTTTAAGGCCACTTCAGAGTTGGTCTTCACTGGTGCTTGGTATGACCTGGTTCAACCACAAAGACCAAGAACCCTGCTGCTCTTTTTATAGATGAACAACAGAGGGAATGAAATGAAGAAATAATGTGGACGAGACACTTTGTACTGCTGCATTTGTACTGTTGTTGGAATGGACACATTTCCAAATTAAGGTTAAGATTAGATGTTTAATGTGGTATATGTGCGTGTGTGTACATACACACAAGGGGCTTGGGCCCATTATGTATATGTGTGTAAACATACATATGAGGGGCCCATTATTTCTAATTTTGTCGTGGTGAGGTTAAAATGGTGCTGCCAAGTGAACAGTCTAAAAGTATGAGTTAGAGAAAAAAAAGCTGTGCTTTAATTCTAACTCTGATTTTCCCTTCAGTTTTTCTCTTCAGTTTCTCAAAAACAGTTTTTAATTATTGACAAAATATTCTGAATGGCATTTATCTGTTGTGTATCTCTATTCTGTGATTCTTCCTTTTCTTCTTTAAATGCTCTTCCACTTATTACCTCCCTTTATTTTGCATCGAATGACAAGTGACTTGAGTCTGTGTGTGTGAGTGTGTGAGTGTGTGTGCATGCATTCTTTTGTTAATATCTTTGTCATGTGTTCTATACTGCTTCTCACTTGACCAGAGTCTTTTCAATCATTCTGCTCCCTTAGTGAAAACATTTCAAGATAAATCCCTTATTGCAGCAATCAGCAATGACCTTCTAAGTTAATCCCATGTCTGTGCTGTAAGAAAATCAATAATTCCAACTACCTCCATATTTGACAGACAAAACACAAACATACCTGAAACATTTCCTTTTAGGTTTGCAAGGTTTTTCCTCCTCCTTTATCCGAAAAGACAAGTTTTCTCCTTACTCAGTACCAGATGAAGTTGGAAGGTTGAGGAAACTTTCAATGTGGCAGTACATTGAAAATAATTTGCTAATATACAAGAAGTTTCTTTACCATTCATTAAATGATGTCGAGTGCAAAATACCCATCAAAGTTAAGATAGGAAAATATCACCTGTACCATCTCACCCAATGCTGATTGATAAGTGATTTCATCTAATGTTGTGAATATAAATCATTAAAGTAGGATTTTTTCAGACAAAATGTTACTTAAAAATGTTTTCCTACAAAGAGGTGAGAATTGTTCATTTCCAATGGTCTACGGAAAAGAAAGGTTACAGACATTTTGTTTGCTTAAATGTATTTAATCTGTTCAAGAGATTCCATATTTTGTAAAAAACAAAAAATGCAAGAAAAATCCAATGTTTTGGTCTTCTTACCCAAGTAAATTGTGGAAAATAGAAAAGTCGTTATTTTCCAATTTTTAAGTCATTGACAAATTTTTATCTTGTAATTTATTTTGAGAAAACTGAAAAAACCCAACAAGACTTTGCAGATAATTATTTTACATATTTTCATAAATTAAAACTCGTTAATTTATTGTTAATTATGCATGCAATTTGCAAAATGCCTCATGAATGCTTCCCCATTCTGTCAGAATTTCCATGGTCGTCTGGAGGATATTGAATAAAGAACTTAACGTTAGGCTTGTTTCATTCTACTCGTCCCCGCATGAAACGATTTCTTTGGTTCTTAATAAGCATTTCTACAAAGAGCCAAGGATTTTAGACATGTTTCCTGCAAACTCTAATTTCTGGCTTAGAAATCTTGTTCTGAAGTTGTTTTTGACTCAATCATTTTCAACTTATAATATTTTTTCAATGGACCAAGCCCAGTCAATGAGCAAAGATTATCACAAATTTAGACACAAAGAATTACACAGGAATATCATCATAATCATCAATGTGGACAGAGAAGAAAATTATTCTAACAAATTCAATTAAATAATTTTTATAGTGCACTACAAACACATAATTATTCTGCCTGTACTGATGCATTCTATATTCTACCTGTACTGGTGCATTCTATATTCAGGTCATAACTTTATCTTTTTCAAAATCTTACAATCTTCAGGCAATTGGTGTTTGGCCCACTCAACTTATATTAGTTCTTAAGGATTGGAGTCTTTTTTCAAAAACTCTGAACAAACTTGATAAGATCTTTTCTATAAATTTCGAGTACCTTACCAAATCAATCTTTTTTTTTTTTGTTTTTCACTTTTGAGCCCACTATGAATGAAGAATCCGGCATGGAATAAGGGAGATTTTTTTTTTCCATTTACCTACCTGCAATTTGTATTTGGAGCAATTTCTAATTTATGTTTGATATAAGCAGTTTTCTACCAAGCTACTCCTCCTAAATAGAGATTTTACACCATCACAAACAAGATTTAGATATCAAAGAGTGAAAGCATGAGAATTGTGATTTTTTTTCTTTCAAGTCTAAAAATCAATTTCTGAAAGGCATAAATATCCTTGACAAGATTGTAAGATTCTGAATCTGAAAACTCTTTCCAAATGTCATTTTCTTGGTTAATTTGCTCTTCAGCAAATACTCACACTCTTCAATGACAATCTCTCTCTCAATCTTATCAGCCAGACATGAAATATGAAAAGAAATGTTAAAAGTAGGAATACAATGAGGCTGTCATTTATTTTCAAATTGACTTGAGAGAGCAGGTGAAAGCTGCAACCTGCAAGAGGTTTGAAAAAACTGTTGGCATTACTCGTCCAGTGATTCCTACAAAATAAAATTCCCTGGCAACAACTTTGACATTGAGTTGAGGAATAGTAAAGACTTGCAGGATTATTTAGAGAATTCCCTTTAAAGAAATGGTGGGAAAGAATTGGATAATTTTAGTCGTAAGGAAATACCTCACAAATAATCCATGTGTAACCTTTGAAAATTGGCCCTCATGAAAGCTCTAAGAAATCTCAGGTCATATTTATGTGTCATTCTTCCCTTGATGTCTTCAGTTTGTATTAGTAATTGTTATAAAGTTGAATGAAAATAAACAATTATACCTATTGCACATTATTTCAACTTAATAAAAATTTAAATATCAATGTTATTATATACATCATTGAATAACAGAAACAAAAAGAAAAAATTTTCTCAACTTCCCAAAAGGAAGAGGTCTAAATAGTTAAAAAGGAAGTTCAGAGCAATATTCATCTAGTACAAAGCAAAAACAAATATTTTTTCCCCATTAATGTCACAATCATTTTTTCTTTTCCTAAATAAAGACTTTAAACATAAGATCTAAATGACTGGAGTGCAAATTTTCTTTAGTGTTAATCTATGTGCTAGAGATCGCTATTTGAATTTGCTGTGAAGTTTTTCAATGAAATCTTATTTTTGTTACAAATCAACCCAGAAAGAAGTTTCTCGTCAAGAAAAAAATCAGCAGGAAAAGTTCTGGTATCTGTATAGAATGTTTGGTGAGCATAAGAGATGGAGAGCACGAAAGGCAGAGAGAGCAAGACAATTCATGGTCTTCTTATCTTTCTTTACATTCCTTGTGATGTGTTTTAGGAACCTTTTTGAAAGGTTATGTAATTCCAGTCCCTAGCCCCCCATTCAGTGTTTGCATTTTGTTGATTAAACAGGCTGAAGTTTTGAAAATTTGTAAGGACAACCATATACCATTACCCCTAGGCATGATCCCCACCCCCTCCCCTAAGTGATTTTAACAAAATATCAATTGGCTGTCCTACTCTATCCATGCAGTCAGTTCATCTAAAGACAAAGATTTTTTTTTTTCCCCAATTTTCATCTTTGTCAACTTTTGATTTTCACATATAGCAGCAACTGCTGCTCTCAGAAATTGTTTTCAAATGAATGTTGAATTTAAATGAGAAAATTATGAATTAAAACCATTTCATATTAGAGGTGTTTTCTTTTTTATTCTTCAACATATTTTCAGGACTTACAAGGAACTGGCAGAATCAGTTTTCCCCACCTCAACTAAAAATCCCATTTTATTTACCAAGCTAAAAAAAGGGAAAATTTGTCTCTTAAAAATTTTCAGCAAACCATAAATGAAAATTTATGCTAGATTGCCAGAAATATTTCAATAGAGTGTCTTTATTCTTGATCATTTTTTTTTTGGATTTTGTCATATTTTCATTAATTATGAAGAATTGCTTAAAGAAATTGACATCTTTTGATGATCAATTACAGACAATTCAAATTTAGAGTAGAAAATTACAAGTAATTTATTTTAAGAGAATCAGCTCCTAAAAAGTGAATAAAACATGGTTCATTAAAAATCTAAAAAAGTATGGATTAAAAATGGAACAACTAGTTTATAAATCCAGTGTTATCTACTTAACCGTTACCCATTGAACTAGTGAAAAAGTCGAATACAACTTCTAACTAATAATATTTTAATCAGCTTATTTGTCCTTCAAAGAATTCTATCTATGAACTAAAAAAAAAAAAATTTATGAAATTAAAACTTTTCTAAAAACACTTATTTACTTTCAAACAAAAAAATTGAAATTTATAATAATAAGACAATAATAATACTAATGCTAAGAGGGGAGTACAGTCAATATAACCCCGTCGGTGAAAGGGTTTGGTTTGTTACTTCCCTACACCTACCAGATCATACCTGATGAAGGCCGTAGAGTACAACGGCCGAAACGTTGTATGAAAAACAACCAAGATGAGGATAGTCCGAATAATAATAGAAATAATAATAATACTTCATCTCAAAAATTCAGAGATACACTAAAAAGATTGAATTATTGTTCAGTATTTTCACCTTAAGGTGACTAAAATTTCAGTTTAACCAGGAAGCCACATTTTTCAGTTACACTTTCAAGTCCAATTCCAGAAACTGAAAAAAAAAAAAAAAAAATTTCTTGATTAACTTCAGCCGGTACCTTTTAAAACTTTTTAACTATCCAAGAAGAAGAGCAACTACCAAGCTTTTAAGCAAAGAAAATCAAAAGGAAAAGAAATCCTGTAAGTCAAGATTAAAGCATGTGTCAAAAAAAAAAAAAAAAAAAAAAATGCCAAGTTACATTTTAAGTGTTATAAGAAAAAGGAAAAAATTGTGTATTATAAATCTGATTTGCTTTTTTCTGACATGAAAAGTTGTTTGCCCATTTTTTAAAAATTGTAAATGCAACACAAGTTTCTTGAATGTTACTGTTTAGTTTCAAGAAGGGTCATTACCATTCAAAGAATTTTTAGGACCATTCAACTCCTTGTTGTTAGTGTTGTTAACATTTTGGCCTATGCAATTCTACAGCCTTCTTCAGATGTCTGGTATACTATGCAAATGCAATTGTGGTAAACAGAATTTTTTTTCTAATGGTAGCAACACTTTTCAAATCTTACATTTAACCATTATTACCATTGGAGAAGAAAATTTTACTTACCACTATCATATTTGGATAGAAAAAGGCTGTAGAATACAAAGTGTTGTTAATACAATGTTTCAGACAACAAGAGTTCAATCATGGAGGGGGGGGGAGAAAGAAAACTGAATAGTTTCTACAAGGGTTCCTCATACCTGGCCAAATAGTCAAGATATAAAAACTTTATCAAAAAGTCAAGTTGTTCTTGAACTGAACAGATTTATACTGTGTCCACATCTGAGCAGCCAAAATACACACACGTGTGTGTGTGTGTGTGTATTAAGAAATTGACATATTTGGTCCAGCAGAATGAATCATAAATTACATTATATTATACAGAAACTTACGATGATCTCCCATTGTTATATGGTTTTTGTTTCTTTAATTGTTCATTTCATTTATGTTTCGGGCAAGTGATGATCTCCCATCATTACACTAATCGTGATCCTCTTAAATAAGTTTCCATATGATGTGATGCAATTTATAATTTTTATATATATATATATATATATATATATATATATATATATATATATATATATATATAAACTTCTCACTACACCTATATGCTATTGCATTTTCAGTTTCCTCATGAAAACAAATTATGATGGAATAATGTAATGATCAAAAGCTTGATATTTTCTTATCTCTAAATCCCATTTTCCTGGCTGGGGTTGTTTGGTATCCCATGTTGAATAAAGATTGTTAGACTTAAAAAAAAAAAGCAAACTTACTTTTGTATTATTTCCACGTATTTGACAATAGGAGTATGAGTAATGTGCATACAAGTTAAAAACGGCATGGGATAACTATTCGTTCTATTTCGTAGTTGATAGAAACTGTTGACATTTGATGTACACGACTCCTAATCTCAAACTAAGTTGCAATGATCAAGTTTTTGAAACATTCTAGATGAAATTTTTTTGCTAAACTTTGTTGTCTCTAACTTCAATCGATTGTGTTGACAAGAATTAAGTGGATTGCTTTCTAATAATGAAAAGTTGTCCTCTTCAACCACTAGTCTCCATACAATGCTTTTGAGGAAAGAACAGGGTTTGTAGGGGTGTACAATTAAAGAGGAAAAGATGGAGGCCAAGTTGGAGAATTCTAACAAGAAAATCATTTGTCAGTATATGTATTTTTATCATTGGAGAAGAGCAGAGATCTACTCTCAGAACCAAATTGCCTTATTAGGTTTTGGGATTGAGCTGTAATTTAGTACGGGAAACCTTTGGACAAAACCTGATCCCCCTCCCCCGTTTTATGTGAAGAGACTCAAAAACAGTCTTAACCAGCATTAAGTACACTAAAATATTTGATTGTATAAAGACGATTCAAAATTATTCCTTTAAAATGTATTGTAGGAGCTAGAATTAATACAAATCAGTTGAGACTGCCTCTTTGATGTTACTTTATAATAAAGTGTTTGATTAATGTAGTTAATTGTGTTGTGAATAAAACCCAATTTTCATTGAAGGCTTGCTTACAAGGAAAAAAAGAAATATGAATATAATATGAGTTTTTCCAACCAGAAAATAGCCCCCCCCCCATAACATCCTGAATAGGGATCTGAATAAATCAAATCATTTGCCTGAAGAAGCCTAAGTTGAAAAGTAAAAACCTTCATTGAGTCACATCTTTACACTCTGGTTCCACTATTTTCTGTCAACTCTCAGGAAACTTCATAATTCTATCCTTCCACAACTTTTCATCTTAGCAAAGAACCACTCCAAATGATTTTTGCACTCTTTCAGAGAATTGAGATTTTTTTCATCCAAATGTCTGTCTTTATGTGACAGCATAACTCAGGAACCATACAACTTAACCCCATGAAATATTATTCTGAAAACCTGCTTTAAAGGCGTTAAGAGAATTCTGTAAAGACCAGAATACAGTGAGGGAAAACAAGTACTTAGACATCTTACAAAATATACTTCTGATGCTCACATTTACTCTATAAGTGATGTATTTTGATATAAAATTACCAATTACTAAGAAAAAATATGTATTTCCAAACACACAATGCAGAATAAAATATAAACAAAAAGGTAAAAAAAAAAGTATTTGGACACTCTTGAAAATTCATTGTGGAAATGTAATTAAAAGAGTAATGCAGGTGTAGACCTTTCTGTACCTGCATATAAACTTTTGGAATGTTACAGTTATAGTTAACTAAGGTATGAATTCATTGCAGTAATCACTTTTGCCTCCTTGGAACAAGGCAGTCAGGGTTAAAGTAAAGGAGCTCTTGACTGAGAGGAGATAATTATACTCCATAATGACTGTTTACAATACAGGGCCATTGCCAAGATATTGAGTGGATTGATTATTCTAAACTGGAAGAAGTTTGGTAACACCTAAAATCTCCCTTCAATTGGCAGCAGAATATTTCTCCATGAACAACTTGAAAGATGTCAAAGAACAGCCAAAGTGAATCCAGTGATAATTTGAAAGGAGATCCAAAAATGATTTGAGATCAGCTGGTCATGCATGGAGAAAAGATGGATGGACCTATAACCCCCCCCCCAAAAAAAAAACAACACCACCATCCTCACAGTGAGGTAATGAGGTTGAAGTATGGTTTGGGTCTTTTTCTCTCTCAATGGTAGTAAGGCACTTCACATGATTGAAGGAACCATGAACAGAGTGATGCATCAGAGTATTTTGGAAGCTTATGTGTCCTCTTCAGTGCAAAGGAGGTTGGATCTTTCAACAAGATAACAACCCAAAACATACAGCTAAAATAACTTGTCAATGGTTCAGAACAATGTAGAGGTGCTTCAGTGGCTTAGTCAATCTCTGGACTGGAATCCAATTGAAAATTTATGATAATGCTTGAAAGACCAAATTTATCAGAGGGACCCCAGAAAATGATTTGAGAGTCTTTTGCAAGGAAGAGTTGACCAAGATTTCAAAAGTTGCAGAGGGCTTATGAAGGATTACAAAAAGTCTCTTAGTAGTAATTGCAAACCAGGGCTGTGCAAGTAAGCATTGAAATATGAAATTAATGTGTCCAAATAATTTCTTCCACTAGTGTCAATTTGAAATGTGAGCATCAGAAGTCGATTAAATTAATATTTTGTAAGCATGCAATTGTTTCCTTTCACTGTAAATGGCAATCTATACAAAAAGTACAATATCTCCTGACTATTGTAGATGAGCAAAAACTTCACAGCCAAGCTGTAATAACTTTTGTCTGGTCACTAGGGAAAAAAAAACCCCAAACATTTGGTCTAACGTAATACTGATGGAATATTACCTTTTCTCTTTGATTCCAGATGCTTTTTCTTGATGACTACCTTCAACTGTTTGATGTTTGGAATTGGTTTCAGTTTATTTCATTGAAAAGTCTATTTTATAACTTTTTTTGTTATTTGAATGAAAAGTTGTTACTCATATCTCATCTATGACATGACCGACTAAAAACCATTTTAAACTTCTCCATGTAACTTTCTATATTTGCATATATAGACTGACTTTACTGAGCCTGAAATGTATTTTAGAAAACCCTGACCCTTTTTCATCCTGACACTCCATTATTGGAAGATCTTTAAAGTACTTTTGACGCTTGTTCATTTATGTTATTCACTGATTATATCCAGAAAGGATTGGTTATTTTCTGAAGTCATCGAATCGACCAGAGATTTAATGGAAACTGAAACTTTAGTATTACATGTCACTTGAATGATATTAATTGTGGAAATATAAGAAAAAGGAAGTGTTCGACATTTTAATACACTTTTAACAATTAACCAAACACTGAACATATTATACTTTGGCAGAATTGTGTTTTTAAGTTAACCTCCCAGCCAAAATAAATGTGGTGTCAAGTGTTTGAGCAAAGACTTACTTAGCCATCATATTTCAATTCCATTTCATCTATATACTGGAAGTCAAGGTATAGAATATTTTAAATTCATTATTTTATTTCTTAGCTGCAAATGATCTACTGTTCAGGTTTTGTCAAGAGAAAGTTAAAATTTGAACAAAAATAAAATAAAAATAAGTGCTTTTTACCTCTAATTCAACAGTATGATAAAAATTGCCTCCATATTGTCTCCCTTTGATATGATTATTTTTAGCAAAGAGAATCACAAGAGAATTAATTTTCTCATAATGTCTAGTAAACAAAGTGACCCAAAAGACAGTCATTCATTTACTTAGATGAAAACTGATACAGAAGAAGCAGTGACAGGATTTTCAGATGAGCATGTCCATCTCTGCACACAGAAATAGTAGAAAAAGATTTGGAAAAAAAGAAAAAAAAAAAAGAAAGAAATTACCTGCTCCATCCACTGAAAACTGTCGAGCTGATAGATGGTGCGAATTATTTTTTGTTCCATTTTCTGTTGGATGTTAAAATGATTCATTGAATAAACTAAAACCTTTATGAATGCAGCCAAAGTTTCTAAAATGCTAGCTTCCTTTGGCTCCAGAAGGTGGTTAATAAAAGGAAAAAAAAATTAATTTGAATTACTGAGTAGTTGCTCCAATTTTGTGGACTAGACTATTAACATCAAATCTAAATTTCAACAAACACTTGAAATGCATAAGGGCCATATCCAAATCATGCCTGGAATAACTATCAATCAGCAACAAAAAAGAAAAACAAAAATCCCGGAGTCTTTGAGTTGACTTCTGATATTTAGTGGGTTTAAGAGACAAAGAAAAAAATTCTCTCTCAAACAATCTGTGACATTTAGAAAAGAAACTTATCTAAAATAAATTTCATCCTTTGAGTACAGAAAATCTTCCAAAAATCCAATAAGTGGAGGATTTTTAGTCATTTTTAAAACTAGGGGATTTTGTGCATAACATTTTTTTTTTTTTGAATGGAAATATTTTACTTTGAATGTTGTTTACATATTTGCAACATTTACGTGATGTTCAAAAATGCCTCCAGTTCCATGAGGTCTACACAAGATAATTTTCATCCGATATTTTTTTGCCAATCTTTCTCACTAATATTACAAAAGATCCCCAAGGTAAAAATGAAGTTTTATGAGAAATTTTTTCCCTAATGTTATCAAAGTCCTCTAGATACTCCTCAATTTCTTATTCCTATTTTCCCAATCCACTAAATGATTATTGAATAAAAAATTACTCTCTGGGCATCACCGTGAATAATTCACAATAGAAATATGTATTCAGCATAGGTATATTAAAGTTATAAAAATGTATGAAACTTTAAAAAAATCATAAGCTTATCAGTACTAAGAAACTTTTACTAGCCATATTTTATTTTCAATCCCAAATGAACTAATTTATCCAACTTACATTAGTCAGTTATCTTTGTGCCAATCCAGCAACTGTACAGCAAAATATGAGTTGGCTGGGGAGGAGGGAGTTAAAAGTTATTAGTGGAATTCCAATTGTATGTCCCAGTGAAAAATTGGAGGGACTATTGTATATTTCTTTTCAATAAAATTTGACTAGATTTCATCTTCATCTTAATTTTGAATTGTTTCTACACAAATTTCAACTAAAAATCAAGATGAAGGTAAAAACTAGTCAAATTTAATAAATAATGTGTTACAATATACAGTTCAATAATAATTATTCATTTGAATCCAGTTTTACCTGATCCAATGATTTATAAAAGTTATGTATTTCTTTCTGAAATTTAAAAAAAAAAATATCTAAATCATTAAATGAGGTTGAATAAATATTTGGTTACTAGCATTGCCTCGGGGAGGGGGGGAATAACTGAAAATATAACAGGAAAAATATTTTCACTGGAAAATTCTGATGGAGCCATTTAGTTTGAGAGGGCTTCTGGGTACACAACATTAGGTGCTTCTCCCATTAGGTGCCAGTGTGAAGTTTGTTTTTTCAGAATTATTGTCTGGAATCGTTTTTCAGGGTTGCAGCATGTTTTACTAACAAAACAGAAAAAAAAGAAAAAAGTTTCTTTTAGTTAGTCACACTTTTATTTGGGGGGGGGGGGAAATCTAAAAAACGACCTCTGATGACTTCTAAAGACTATGGGAGTCCCCGATCATTATCTGTCCAAATTAACCTTCATGAATGTAATTGTATGGCTGCAATACAGATCAGAAAGGCCACAAACTAATTCAATTTCCAATGACCTCTGGTCCAAATTTCCAGCAAGTTCCTGCAGAAGGCTTAAATGGAACCTTTGATCCTAATGAGAAATGAAAAAACACAGCCTCATGCAAAATGTTTATTTGGCAATGCCAGCATGCAGAATCAGGATTAAGAGAAGCATGCAGTGTCACAATTCAATGAGAATGGTATCAATAAAATTGTGTTTTGGCCAGACAACAGAACTATTGTTCAAAGCAATAGAAAAATATGAAAATTGCCACTGCCAAAAGTTAGACAAAAAATATAAGTATCACTGAGACTGCATTTTTACAGTAGAAAATTTGAACATTTTGAAGCCAAATGATTAAAGAAAAAAGAAAAAAAAGAAAAAAAGTGAGCTGAATTATCTTTAAATTATAACCACCACTGCATTAAAGTCACTCAGTTGAAGGCATGAGTTTAACAATAAAATAAGTCTTTTGCAGGGATCAGTCAAGAAACGTGAAGCGTTAATTGAACGGTAACTACAAATCTTCAATTTCAAGTGTCGCAGAAAATCTTTTCTTCACCAAATGACAACTAAATTCATTCAGAAACATTTTGAGGTAGAAAAAAAAAAAAAATAATGAAATTGAAAATCTTATCAAATCTATTGTTGTCTCGCCAATCAAAAGAACCTCACCACAAAATTGGGTTGTTCTTAAGGAGAAATAAAAACAAAACCCTGTACATAATTCCTCGAGCAAACATATTTATTAGTGTAGATGGAAAGAATAACACCTGTTAGCAAAGCATTATTTTGAAAGCTTCAATTCTTCCTTTCACTCGGGAAAAATTCTATTCTATTTTGAAATCATTCGAGACGCAATTCATGTCATATTTACATCATTTTTAAAACTGTGCCCATTCCAGTTATTGTGAACCGAGCATCCTTCAACCCAAATTGACTAAGAGGGCCTTGAATCAAAAATCACATAAAATAAGACAAGTGGTGGTAGATATGCAGGAGATGGAAAAGACTTAGCTTGATAACCATTAGTGATTTTGCTGAAGAAGAGGAAAATGCATCAGCTCATTTGCAAATAGTCATCTGAGTAACAGGTAGATGGAAGTCTGCAAGATCTTCAATATGCTACTTATACAGCTAGGAATTTTACTAGTCACAGAAGAAGGAAGAAAAGTTTCTTTCAATTCATAGAAATTTCTGTAACTTGAAATGAATATCCCAGAGAAGATTAAATCAGTAAAAGTTTTTGGCAAGGTTCAACAAGTCTGCCTTCAAAAATGTATTTGATCATTTGAACTGATTTCAACCATCAACGCTAAACAAGCTAACATTTGGTAGTTTAGTACCAAGTGTATTTAATCAAGTACAATGCAATCTTATAGTATAGTTTTTAGAGCTGAAAATCTTTTTTACACTCAAGTATAATGTTATGCACCAATTTTGACCCTGAATTTTAATTTCTCAAATTGTAGAAAAGTAAATACAGTATTTTTCTTTTCAAATAGTCATTCAATGCAAGCAGTGATGAACCATAAATGAATAAATAAATTGAATGAACAAATTATAATCTGACATTTTATGGAATGGTTTACATTTCATATTAATTTTATCGATATTCTGAAAATTAGCATATTTTCTTTTCTGTGAGAAATTAAGTATTTAAAAAAAAAAAAAAAAATTTATACATATACCAGGGTCTATATCGATGCATAACATTACACTACATAATAAATAAATAAAAAACAGATTACCGATTTATAATTAATTATATTTAAGATCACATTGTACTTAATTAAATTACACTTAGTATGAAACTAACAAATATCAGCCAGTTGAGTGAGGATAATGGATGAAATCAGATTCAATGAGGATACATTTTTGACAGTGAACACGAACTTTGCCAAAAACTTTTTTCAGTTTGAATTGAGAAAATAAATACATTTAAAAACAAAATCCAAGAACTGAAATTATCTAGTTTGAATAAGATATTTTTTTAAAAATCTTCAGAGAAAATGAGATGTACGCATGAAAATAAGCAATTTCAGGAATAGGTAACAGTAGGGGGAAAAAAAAAGGCATTCATGTAGGTTCTTGATTTAAAAACTAAATCAGTAACATCAACTACGAAGTCCTTAGAAAATAATTAAGATGTGACACCATCCATGTAACTTGCAGCACTGGTCAGTCCATAGTCGACTGGTCACTGTGGTTCTAGTGGCTGCCACCTTGACCATGCTGTGTTCAGATCTAAGGGAGTGCAGCTGTCAGCTAAAGTTCCTGCGGCATTGGAACAAAAACCACCAGGTGTTACAAGTTGAAAATGAAGAATCAACACTGGGTGTATAATATGCAACAAGTTTATATCAGCATATATACAGGGTGACAGGTCAAAGTATATGCCAACACTATGGAATGACTGTCTGGTTATCTACTAGGTGTCTCTTGGTATATCTATTTGTATAGCTTCAACAAAGTTCCAGAGTCGGAACCAAGTCTTTTAGGATCAGGACTCTTCATGGTAACAAGGAACATGGGTCTCTCTGCAGTGTCCCAGCAGCTTCTCCTGACTACTTGAAAATGGCTGACTCATTTGATGATTGGATGGGGCTGATGGCTGAAGGGTTTATGATTGATTTTCCCCTTCCAGTGGGTAAATTTGAAATTGTGCTGACTCATAATTTTTCCCTTCCGCCTTCACCAAAATTGGGAACCCATAAATTTCCCTTAGAAGTATGTGTAGGCAATAGACAGAGCCAAATCCCTCCAGCAATCAATTTTTCTTGCCCAGAAGCTGAAATGGTCAACCTCGCTCTGAAGAATTTCTCTAAACTTGGAGATTCATAAATCTCTTACAAGTGCGATCAATCATATACCTGTATTCCGTCAAGGACTCTCAGTACCCGACCCTTTCAGTACTTTCCTTCCAGATTCAATATTATTTGAATTAATATTTAGATTTCATTCGTTCAAGTCAGGGTTAACTTGAAAACCCTTGGGGAACTGTCCCAATTTAACCGACAAGCACTCAACCAATACCCTCAATCTCGGAAAGAGGGTGGCCAGGCCCTTATCTGATTTAGTTATTTTAGTTTTCACTTTCAGATTTTCCTCATTAACCCCTCACTTCCTTAGTGTCACAAAAAGTGTAATAAAAATTAATAGAAAACAAACATCAATGATCGGCAAAGGAGAAGGGTAAACATTCCAGTTTGGTTAAAGAGCAAGTCTGTAATGCTAATGAATTTATAAGCCTATTTTGCCACCCACATCTATATCAATAATGAGCAAATATGGACTAAATATTCTAATGCAGTTCCTTTGGTTTGACAGGGCTTCTGAGTATGCAACATTACAGCTTACATCAACCTAATCAAATAGTTTTGCTTTTAGAAGTGATTCAGAAAATCAAATTCCTACAAAAAAAACAAAAAAAAAAAAACAACACTAAAAACAGATTTGTAAATCTGGCTTAAATGTAGACTGATTGTCAAATATTAAGTAGATCAAGCAAATTACTATTGTTATCCAGGAATACTTTAGCTTACAACATTGGGGTAAAAGAACATACCCTATAAGTGTCAAGATGCACGTGATACTTGCCTGGGGTATTTTTTCAGATCCCTACCCCATATATAACTTATGACTGGAGTTCAACTTGACATCCAAATGCTAAGACGCAGGGTGATTTTTTTTTTTGAGCATTTTTCAGGAAAAATATGTATCTTACTGGTTGGGAAATAGAGTAATTGCAATTTGTAATTTCAACTTACAACAACTTTGAATGTGAATTTTTGATAAATTGGTTATTAATCAGAAAGGTTCAGAGACTGTAGATCAGCTTTTATGAATTCAAGAAACAATGATTATCAGTAAGGTTAAAATAGTCACTGAGCATGGAACCTGTAATTTCACTCAAACCAAACTATGAAAAAAAATTTAGAAAAATAAATATTTTGATAATGAAGGCTGTGTTCCCCCCCCCCCCGATAATTTCTAGATAATTTTCTGGAACATCTAGGTATGTTTCGATATTGTGTGCCTCAATTTTGAATCATTTTTTAAATAATTCTCTGAAACAACTTCATATTTTAGGATTTCTTTTGCTTTGATTGTTTACTTAAGTAATTTTGCAATCCTTACAACTCAAAATGACGACTGAAATTAAAAGAGTTCTAACTTGAACATAGCACACAAATGAAAAAGTAATTGAAAAATTCTTACAATGAACATTTGTCAGATCAGAACTAAAACTGAGTGAATTCTTTTGGCAAATTTTACTGACTTGTTTAGTAGAATAATTCAATAAATTTACAATTTGTATTGTATTAAAACTACTTTAGCACCCAGATATTTGGAAAGAGTAAAAATAGGTTAAAAAATGCCCTTAGGTAACATTTGATGTAATGGACAACTGTCTGCCCTTATTTTAACACTAGCCCTTCAAGCCCTGAAAGGGTCAATGGAAGCCAAATTTTCAAGTTCAAATATTAGAAACTAAAGAGGGAAGAATTAAGAACCACAACATTGCTCTCTTAAAATTGTGGATTTTGCTGCAATAATCAAATCAAGCAAAAACCCTAAAATAAATTCTTTCTATATTTTTGTACATACCTGGAGGAAGGCTGCCCAGTAACTAAGAGAAGACATTTGTCTAATTAGAGTCACGAAGAGATGGTAATAGTCAACTTGAAATTTTGCGCACCACCTGAAAGCAAATTTCAATAAGACATGCAAAAAACAAGATCAGTATAGAAGTTAATTGTTATACTTAGAATATTGACGATCAGAAATGCATGACAAAATTGTGCACTGATCCTCATTAGGAAAGCAGTGAAGTTTTTCAACAGTAAAGATTTGTCTTGTAACACCAGTGAATCACATGCCTTTTTTCATTACCAATTCATGATACAAAACTATTTATAGAGTTCTCTCCCAAGCTTTTTCTAACCTTAAAATTGTTATATTAGATTGGTGCAAAGATAATTGCAGCATTTCACCCTCAAATTTAAAGCAGTCCATTCATTTTGGAAGCATTGAATTCTAGGGTCCTGCAATCATTAACTTTTCTAAAAACATTTGGATCTGCTGCCTGATTCTTGAAGTCCTTCCCTCACAGGAAGTGGTTGAAAGATGGTGATCAAAGAGGTCTGGTGATTAAGCTGGGTGAGGTAGAGTTTTGTAGCCTAGTTTGTTCAATTTATGAAGAGTTGTTTGCAAAGACATTTTTTGTTCTTCCAATTTGATGTAAATGTTAAACAACTGTGGAATGGTCAATGATTAATTCATCAGCAAACTCTACGTATCCTGGGAGGGTTTGCCTCAATTGAATGTTAATCATGCAAGAATGTCCATATCTTCAAGGCTCTACACTTCATTTTAAAATTTTGGGGACCAATGTTGACAGTTCCCTGGCAAAAATTTGATGGATATTGTGAGCGGTATCTACTGATTCATGTCTGATTTTGGATTCCTACAACAAAATTGCTTGAATTTGATAGCCTCAAACCAGTATAGTGGAAAGAAAATGTAAGTGGAAAGAAAATGTAAGTGAATCGAGTGAAATTCATGCTTCAAATGGTTTAATTTATGAATAGTTAAATAGCTTATTCCAAAAATAAGCATGAAATGTTGAAAATTAAAAAAAAGCAATCATTTTTTGCACCAACCTAATAACAGGAGATCATGTGACTGTTCTAGATATACCAACAAGGACACAAGCAATTTTCAACTCCATTTCAGAGTAAAAATGAATTCCTTTATAACATCTATATTAGGAGTATTTTGAGTTTTTCAGAAACCAGTTTGATTTTTCTTTGAGTAATTAACCAGCTAAACAAATCTTGCAAACATCAGAAGTCTTCTGATCTGCTCAAGAGGAGTAAAAGGTCAGTCAAGTGTTGCTCAGAAGAACAACAAAGAGTGATCTTATTGTTGCCAGTAGGAAAAAGACATTTTTAACATGCTAAAAAAGCCAAGTTCCAGAATGCCTTACAGGTTGGAAGGCCAGATTATTAACAGTTGTTACAAACATTATACAAGAGCAAACAAGAATCATTCTTACATCCAAGTTGTGAAAAAAATAGAACAAACAAATTAAAACCTGGTTCAATGCCAGAAAAAAGAATTAATGCAAAATATAATAAAATAGAGAAATTTATTTTTCTAAGACTTAAATGAGAACATTTCAATTCATGATGAGAGGGAAGGGTGAGTTGAGGTTTAAAAAAAAAAAAAAAAAAACAACTTTCATTCCTTTTTCTCATATTTTTAACACAATATCACCAAACCACTGATGTAAACAGATCAGTGGACTGTTCCATTCTTTTTAAGAGGGAAAAATTGAGGGGTATAAGCATGGAGACTTGAAAAGTAAAGATATTAGTGGTTGAGTGAAAGAAAAGACATTTAAAAAAAAAAATAAAATAAATAAATAAATAAATAAAAATGAAAAATTTAAATGTCTTCAGTTTGCAGCAGAGTTCCAAAAAACCGGCAGCGCTTTGTCAGTTTCACACAAGGAGAGATAAGAGGGGGGGGGGGCTCAAGATATTCATAGGACAATAAAGAGAATGATTTGGGCAGTTAACATTTCAATAAATAATTATTTTCTGACAACTTTTAATTTTATATACATTCAAATTGGTCTGTTTGAATTTGAACCTAGGATTAGAACAGTGTCAGTATTTTGCATGTGAGCAGCTATGAACACTTCTCCAGAGACCAATGAAGCACACCACTATGTTTGACAGAAAGTTGTCAAAAGTAATTATATGATATTTCAACAAAGACATTTATGTAGTGACAACAATTTGATAGAATTGAAACAAAGAACGTCAGGGTGTGGCTAAAGAAAAGAATTTTGAAGGATGGGTAGTGATGATGTTCAGAAATAAGATGTACCTGCACATGACTAAATAAAACAATCTTCTAAAGAGAAAAAAAAAAAGTATCTACTTTCAAGCCCCCCACCCCATCACATCTGATTCATTTTTATTTTGAACTAAACTAATTCTTGAAAAGACAAAAATACCCCCAAAAAACAAAAACTTATATCAAATGTTTTAGAAACAAAGATACTTGTCAAACAACTGAGGAGCAGTCCAATTCCTATTTACGGAAATCATATTACCAGCAACACTTGAAATTAGAGTGGTTTCTAGTGCACCAGGAAAAAAGTTGTCACACTAATGTTATTTTTGAAAACATTGATATTTTTTTCTTCTTATAAGTAAGACTCCATAAGTGACCAAGATTGGATTTAACTATGAAAGTTTTAAACATTTTTCAATCACTTCTTATCCTCCTCAAATCAGATAAATTAAAAAGCTTTTCTAAAAGTGACCCCTAAAAATAATTTCAACAAGCAAGGCACATAATCCTTAATCCTTGATAGAGAGAGAGGTTGAAAAGGTGGTGGCCTGACATGATATGTGAATTTTATTTAGAATGGAGAGTAGGCAGCAAACAATAATTTAGATGATGGGGAAGGATATAAAAAACCTATATCTCACCCGGTTACAGAAGACAAAATTTCAACATTCTACATTCTTCCTTCACTGGTAAATAAAGCCAATTTCATGTTAACTGACCACTTTTTTCTTTTCTTCTATTAGATAAATCAAATAGAGTTTCAATTGTTAACTAGAATAAACATAATTTGTAGTTCTGAATAATCATTTTTCTTTAAGTAATTTTAGAATGAGAGAGAATTTTCCCAAATCAATTCATTGCAGAAATTCAGGTTCAAGCTCATCACAATGTTCAAGACATTGCATTTCAACTTGAAAAAATTTTTTTTAAAAAATTGAGTTTTCTTCCTCTCTCTCCTTGGTTGATCCATAGTAATGAGCAACACCAACCAAGCATTTAAAATACAACAGATAAACAAAGATCAGACCAGAGTTAATTTGCAATCTCTGGTATAAGGTTGGAAAACTTGACTAAATTAAAACCTTGGAAAGTTTGTAATATAAAAAAAAGCAACAACAAAAACAAACAAACACCTTTGGTAATCATCTCTTTCCACAAAAGGGCAAAGAATTTTGTGCCTTGAATTAAATAAAGAGGACAGGAGACAAGAGTATCAGTTCCTGACTAAGTAGACATTTATGCCAGGAGGACATAGATTTTACAAGGATAAAAATGAAGGACTGTAAGGATAGAAGGTTCAAGATACCATGGCTTTGTAAAAGAATCAGAACAAACAGATAATGGATAGATTTTTTTCAAATAAATAATAAAACAAAGGCAACTCTGCAGGCACAAAATTTAGCAACTGGTACAAGTGCTGTCTTTATCATAAACACCAGAAAATTTGGTGAATAATGAGGATTTGGCCATGATGAATACAATTTGAATCACTTCAAATTTAGATGTTTGCTTTAAGGTTTTAGAAATTTACCTGTTAAAAGCCACAGCACGTTTGCTAAAGTCAACTGCAAGGAATATCTTCAGCCTCTTGGAACTGAACAGGAAGCAGATTAAGGTAATTAAAGCAGGAATGAGGAGACAGTAGAAGGGGGAGAAAAATGGAAGGGTACAGATCGAATAAAGAAAGAAAATAAAAATTCTCTGGAATTCAATTTTTCTGAGCAGTTTTAGCCATGCTACAAAGTACACCAAGGCAAGAACAGCTCCCATTGACACTTGTTCACATCTATCAGTGATCTGATTAGAAAGTAGCACCTAATCGTGGTGGGAATAATTAATCATAATAGTAATAATATTGATGGAGATCAAGATGAAGCTCGTTAAAGAAATGATTCATTACAAGCATTTCATTATGCTTTTTCGAATTCTTTTCACAAATTCATATTTTTTTTATGAAAGCAGAAACCCAACTTTTTTTAATACACATCCTGTACTAATTACTACCTTCCTTTCTCACCCACTCTACATTTCCCAACCTCATAAAAATAAAATAGATAAATAAATTGAAAAATAAAACATGGAATTGAAGAGTGAATGTGGGTACATTATAAAGTCTCAGTGAACCTCAGTGCACACTGCAATCAATAAGTGATATATGAATGAACTGTGAATAATAAGGTAAGTTGTCTTTTTTTTTTTCATTGGAATCATAAGTTTTAAAGATCTCATTAAATAGAGGTACGTGTAAAATTTTGCCGGGCAATTGGTGGTCTGGGTTTATTTGGAGGGAGCAAGTATTTATTTGAACGGCAAAAATCTTCTAGAAATATTAAATGATGGTCAGTGCAGAGAGAAACCTGACGAGAAGTGATGAATCCATATAACGACTGAATTGGCATGTCAAGACAGAATGAACCAGATGAAATTTCTGCCAGGGTATCAGGAAATGGCAGTGACTCAAAGCTTATACCAGCAAGAAGAGGAAAAAAGATTCTTGTAAAGTTCGAAAGTTGCCCCTGGATTTCCTAACACTAAAATGATGTTTCTGTTATCTTGACATGACGGACATGAGATATGACTATGTAGCACAAGAGACCTACCCAAGATTATGGGAAACTAAAGTTTTACTCTTAGCATCACTAAGGATTACCAAGGGTTCCAAAATAATTTGAGCCCAATTAAAAGTAAATACATTTTAATTATTACATTTTCCTTTATAGGAAAATTATTTGCAATATCAGTCTCCTCTTTAATATTTCAGTCAATTTACTGGAGTTACAATTTATCAGGGTCCAAGTTCTATTTTATAGGATTACCATTTTACCAGAGATTGGCACTACACATAACAAATTTCATCAAGAATTAAATTATTGATAACTCATTCATTATACCATGACTCAAGATCTGCCTAGCAAGATTCTTGTTCAAAACTTTGACCAGCCAACAAACAATCATTTCTGATCAATTGAACAGTAAATGACAATGAGATAATGTTCAACTGTGCAAAGAAAAACAAACAGAAGTTGAAATGGATATCTGATCAGAAATTTTTAAGTGACATCAGACACGACACTTTGAAATTCCTGAAATTACCAGCACAGGCCATAGTAGTTTTAACCATTTTCTTATATTTACAAAAAAATTCTATTTCCCTAAGTAACAAATTATTCAACAGTAAAGTGGTGAATTTGTAAACTGAGATATCAACAATATAATAATTGAGCATAACAAGGTCTACATATTTGTAATCATATTGACTGAAGATATGTTGAGTATTCATTCAGCTGCAGGATACACAATACATTGCAGCTGAAGAAATTTGATGATAATGATTAAAAAGCAAAATTCAAGTGGCTTCTGGTCTGATATCCTAGTTGTATGGTAATTAGATGAAATGTATGGTAAACAGATTCAATATTGAAATGGGCAGCTTAAAAAAAAAAGAAAAAAAAGCATAGTCTCTAAAGTAAGAGTAAAATTAATGATTACAATACTGATTAGAAATGGGGGATGAGAAATAAGCTGTTTACATTAAGTTCTTAGCTGTATATTCAAGGGAGAGGGGAGAACAGAACTCACAAGTTTTGTTACCAAACAGAAAAATTCAATTTTGGACAGACACACTGACTGAGACCCCCCATACCCACTTCATGAAAGTAACTACCCAACATTTAAATTTCTTTTCAACCGACCTACTTGGAAAGAAGAAAAAACAAAAAACAAAAAAAAACATGGAGTGTATTAACCATTTTGCATATTTTTAGAGATAAGTCTACATGAAAAAGTTTAAATTGACCAAGAAAGCTTTTGTACAAATCGCACATGTAAAACTAATAAACTTTTGCAACAAAAAGTTAGTTGTAAAAATTCCAAAAGTCATGGACGGTGTTTTTATTTTGTCAGTTTTGAATTTTTGTTGGTAGATAAAGTGTCAGTTGCAAAGACGTACTCAACATGTAATGTGGTCATGAAAATAATCTTTGTTGCTAGAATCTACAAGAAGCCATTTACTCATCTGTTCATCCCCCACCCCTGCAACACACATTATCCAAAGTTTTTGTACACAACCAATTTCTAGCCACCTTTCTCACCAAATTTAGAGAGAGAAATAAAGTGGACATAAAATTTCTCTAACAGGAAAATCATCTAACATTTTAATAGGTCGGAACAAGTTCTATTCTCAATCAACAATACTTAACAGTGGAAATCAACCCTAAACAAATTTTCCACAATACAAAATTATAAATCTTAAAACTATACAAAAATGCCAAGGAATTAACGATAAAGAAATACACTCAAAGTCGAAAATATGTGGATGCGCTTAAAGCGTAAAATACGCGAACAATTTGGAACATCTATTACTGTTTACTTCATATGAAAATTCATTTGGAGAAATACTCTTAGAAATAACAAGGAAAAATATTCAACCATTTTTTTATAATTAGTTTCAAACATTCATTTTAGTGTTATAATATGAAGAAAATATTTAATCAATTTTTATTTTTACCCCAACACTAATCCTAAATTATATCCTTTGAAGTTAAAACTTAAAATACAGTTTTAAAGGGTCAAGTATTCTGCTTTCATTTGTTCTGTAGTAGGTTAGCAGAAGTTATCTCCCTTTCAAAATTTTGACGAACCTATTCCAAGCAATTACCTAAATTAGATTATGCTTGTTGTATAAAAAAGGCCAGGTTTTAGTGTAGTTTTACTTATGTACAGAGTTCAAATATTGTAAATATACTACGGACCAATTTGTCTTCATCCCAACAAGAGAATTTCTGGTTGGTATTTATAAAACTAGGACTTGAAAATTTTATGAAATTAGCAGAATTATTGATGGTGTTTCCGAAGTGCTAATATGTATTTTTGATCATGGAACCAGATATAAAAGAGGATCCCAAGCTTAAGACATGAGGAAAGAAAGAAAAGAAAAAAAAAAACTATTCATGAGATTGCCACTCATTTTTGTGAGGGTCCAATTACTTTTCACTAGAAAAGTGTGATTATCACAAAAATATGGTTTATATAAATCAATCATTCTTGAAGTAAGGAACTGTTTACAAAGCAGGTGTGCACTGGGTTTTGGAACTTAGCAAGGAGACAGTAGGTTCTGACAGATAAACCAAATAGACAGACAGCTAAACTGAAAGATGCAGTGGTGGCTAGATAACTGACTAACAGACCTGTCCCCAGGAGAGACTAGTTTGGGAGATAGGCCAGGTTGGCAACATCTACTACACAACAGTTCAGTGATGACCAAACTGCAGGGCAATTTTGTTTTGTTTTTTATAAAGGGGTTGGGGGAAGTAAGATTTCAAGATGGCTGACTATAGTATGGCAGCCAGTAACAGTTGTGGTTATCAAGTCTGAGTTTAAACCGAAACTCTGACCAATTAGGGGGAAAAAAAAAAAAAAAAAAAAAAAAAAAAGGGAATAGTAAAACTAACTGAAAAGACAAAAAAATTGTTTTTAAATCAGGTCAGGTAAAATGTGGTGTGGTGGTAATCGTGATGTCATCTTTGGTTATCATGCCCAATTAATACTGGAAGTCCAATTTGGAGGAGGGGTTTGTGGCATTCCAGCCTGATAGAGTGAGGTTTAATTTGAAGCAGAGAAGTCTCTTTTGTGACAGAAGTGAACAGAGCCATATTCTGTAAACAGAAAAGTTTTAAAGTTATTTTCTAGCACAGTATCTGCTGATTACTCAGCTGAATTGATTGCTAGTTAATGAGTGTTTTTTTTTATATTCCTCTCTTTTGTCCAACAGATTTTGTCTCCACTTTTCAAGTATATTGAGGCAGTAGTGAAATGCACCTCTTCAAGGTTGTTTATTTGATGCCAGCAGTGGTGACATGAGGATGACAGCAGTGGCGAATACTCAAGTGAGGTGACGACGACGACATCTTTTACAGCCAATGATGTAGAGATTGTCAGGAAAGAGCGACCAGTATTATCAACTTTTGGATAAAGACGATATCAAGAATGGTTATATCCATTGGTGCACAAACCTGCCAGGATCCATGAGTTACTTTCGGCCTCTTATTGCTTCCTTTCCTTTTTGTCTTTTTTTAAAGTATTTCGAGAAATAAATTAAGTTTCTTAAATTTTTTCTTTAAATATGTTCAATTTTTTTTCTTTTTCCAATTTGTAAAGAAAAAAATGAAAGACTTAGGGTCTAATTTTGTTTATTTCCGTGAATATTGTCTTTACTGGGTTCAGCTGGTTTTTCTTCGAACTTTGTATGCAGATATTAACATAGTAATCTAAAAAGAAAAAAAAAAAAAAAAATCAATCAGAAAAGGGTAACAGTTTTAACTGGAAAATAAAAATCAATGAATCATTTATTTACATTCAACTGGTCAATTCATTTTAGTCTTCAAATGTTAACATTTAAGATCATGTATCATAAAGTTCATAAAGCAACAGATTAAAGGATGAATCTTAATCTGATATAGCAGAACATTCCAGGCTAAATATAACTATCAAATTAGCTTCTAGTACAGAATGTTCTATTTTGAAAATTGACCAAAACCTGTAACTATTGCTACAAAACCAATTTAGGTTAAAACCATTTCAGAGAATTGTTTGATGTCTCCAGTACTGCATTGTTTTGTAGCAATAGTTACATAACAATACATGCTCGATTTATCCCTGTAACATCATATTAGAAATCTAAACATTACAAATAAAGGTTTCACTTACCCTTGCATCTGGTTTGGTTTCAATTAGCAGTGTGTTATCACCATGCTTGAGATTCCTGAACGATGTCACAAATTTTGATGGCTGTAAGCAAAAAGTTTGATATGTGACAAATTTGTGATATACATGCCAACTGCTGAATGTGTTAAAAAAATCTTTCACTTGCTTTAGTATAAGATCCTGCTCTTACATTTGTTACAACAGTAACTTTTGCTGAAATGCAACTTTGAGAATGTATCAATCTTATTCTGGTTAAGAAAAGTTCATCCAATAACTTGTAATTATTATTAGTAAACCACAAAGCTTGCTTATTCTGCTGTATGAATCTCTTGAACATTTTTTACCATCATTCCTGTTTGCATAAAGAATGAAAAATGCACCTAAAATAATTTTTACATATTTTCTCCAATGCAAACATCTTCTCCCATTCCAGTGCCATGCAGATAGTAGCACAAATCATCCTATTCATAAAAACTTTTATAGAAAGAATGTACAATATACAGATGATTAATACATACCAATGAAACTTGTTTTTCTGATCCTCCATTCACGTAGACATTCGTAACAACTGATTCTCCCTTCAATCGACATCCAATATGAAGTGCCCCAATGTCATTGACATGAACAAGGAAAAGTAGGTAGCCCTCATCTAACAAAGAAAAGTATGAATTACCATCAAAATCAGTTTTTTCAAGTATTCACATTTCTTAATCATTTGCTCCCTTGATATATGAAGCCATTAAGGTTAAAATTTCAATGTATACTAACTGCTTACTTGTAATATCTAAAAATACTGAATGAACGGTATGTAACAAGTATAAAACTACAAGACTACATCCTCAATTATGCACTCTCAATTCATTGAATGAAGTTGCATTTCTTCTACCCAAAGTATTGTTGCCCATATAATATATACACTAGTAAGTAATAGATACATTCTACAGTATTGAGGTAAAATCAATTTAAATTAGATACCAAATTTTTATATTCTTCCACATTTATTTTATTCAAAGCTTAGAAATAGATAGGAATACTTACAGCGTTCACATTCTCGTCGATAGTGTCTGAAACAGATTTGGATTTTTCGGCCTTTTGAAAGTGCCATGCACTGAGTGGGGAAAACCTCTCCCACAAGTTCATGTTCTCCTTTCATCCAAGCATTTATACAATCTTTCATTTGGGTCATAAACCTGATAAACAAAAAAGGGACATGATAATAGTTTATTTATACATTTAATTGTAAGTAAATTGTATCTTTCTGAAAATCTACGACAAGTAATTCTAAATCTTAATTAATGCATGCATAAATTCATTCTTAAATGTGCCATTTAATTGCTTGCACTTTTAATAATTTCAGTAGCATGCATTTTTACAAACTACATAAAATCCCAAGAGCATACGAATCAAAATTCAAAGATCTGTGTATACAGGTAAACATGAAAAAAAAATATATTTCAAATGTTTTTTTTTTTATGGTAAAATAAAGGAACAAAGTAATAGAAACCTACTTCTCATGATACATGGTCAAAATTGCTTGCATGCCCTGGAGGCTAGGATTCCCACAGACCAGATCCAAAACATTCAAATTGTCTGCGTTCTGGAACCCAATATTAGCACCATGGTCTAGCAGCAGTTTCACTATCTGAGGGTTACCACTGTAAATGGACTGGAAAACAGAAAAAAATGTTAAACAAGCTATTCATGTAAATGATTAAAAAAATTATATCAAATCCATTTTATGTCAGGAAGTTCAACAGGAAAAGAGGAAAAGAAAAAAGAAAACTTGACCAGGAGTTGCAATTCACAAAAATGTCATGATGTAGATGAAGCTGTGATTGATCAGGCTTCAAGGATCTCAATTGATAATATTTTGGCCTTTATGTACCACACAAAAGACATTCCATGCCAGAGACAAAAATTTCACATCATACAACTAGACTTATACTAAATAGCTAAAATCATTTGTTTTTCCTTTGTTAGATATAATCCATTAATATATGCAAGACTGCAGTAACTTAAAAGGTATATAATAAGAATCAAATTTGTAAAATTCAACAAGATGTAGAGAGATATCAAACCTGGAATAAAATTAACAGAGATGAGAACACTTACTTTTATTAAAGCGGTTTCTTTATTTGTTGTATATTTTTCAAGGTTTGCTCCCAGTTTGATGAGTACTTCCACTGCTGCAACCTCCCCCTATAAGATAAGTAGGCATAAGTAACAAAATACTGAAAAATCTGAGTAAAGAAAGAGTAAAGAAAAACGAAAGAGGGGGGGAACCATGAAAAATATACAGGAAAGTGAACACAAACAGCCCAGTTTGAATGTATAAAGAACCAAGATTGCATCATTTTTAATCTTCTGTACGAAGTGCAATATCAAGATTATATCAAATAGATGTTTGAAGAAATATTCTATCTTCAGTAAGAAAAATCAAACAAAATTCCATTCTAAGTGCTGAAAGGGAACTAACTTGAGCAAGGCTAGAAATTTATGGTATGATCAAATGTATTTATTTATTCAATAAAGATAAAGTATTCATTTCAACATCATAAGAATGAACATTTTTCAGTCAGGCAACACCTTTTTAGATAAACCAACTACAGTTCAGATTTTGTAATGAAGATTTTTTTGTATAGCTTTGCAGTAACAATTTCGAGGATTTATTGTAAGCAATGTATTGGTGGAACATGTCATTGTACACTTATAAAAGAGCAAGAGAAATCATTTCAAACAAAAGAAAATTATCCTTAACACCCAGTCTTTCAATAATGAAGATTATAATTTCAATACAAAAAACATGTAGCAAACATTCATTCTAGTGCTTGCTTTTAAAAGCTACAAATAAATAGCATTGCAAATTATATTTTCAATAGTACAAAGATTTAAAATTTGAAGAGAAAAAGCTGGTGTAATAATATAGATAATTTTTCCTAATGAGTGAATAGCAGATATATTTCTGATAAATCAACCTATATCAGGTGGACTGAAAAATTTACTCAGTTGCTTTTATTCCAATTCAGAGATGATCATTTTATTTTTGCAGAAATCTCAATGGATGATTAGAAACCTAGATTGTTGATCTTAAGTGTTAACATGATTTCAAAATTAAAATTCTTGGTTAATTTCAAAGTGATAACATACCCTTGTGCAGGCCAACATCAGGGCAGTCTCTCCACTGCTCAGCGATTTGTCCAGTTGAGCACCAGCAAGTGCCAAGAGTAACGTTATGTCACTATATCCTGTAGAGGAGAAAACATCTATATATCAAATACCAAATGGAGGAAAAAAAAAAAAAATCCACGAGGTGAAGGAAAATTTCAAAGATTTATTGTTGTAAAAGATCTTCAAAAACCAATTGCTTAAATTAGGCTTCCCAAAAAATAAAATGAATTTTCTCAGCTAGCATTGTAATCCTAATTTGTAAGAAGGAAAAAAAAAAAAAAAATCCTACTAGCTGCAAAACTGAACGTACTTACCTCGCAATATTGATTGCATGATCAAAGTGTAGCCATCAACGTTTGGAGATTCCAGGTCATAATGTGATCTGTCCCCTCTGAGAGCAGATTTTAGTCTCTCATAATCACCCGCTAATACAGCTTGAACAAATTCATCTGAAAGAGGCAGAACAAATTTTACATCATTGGCTCAGTATTAAGAGACTGTTAGGGATGGGTCTATCTAATTAGATTTATCTACATTGGAGTATGAATTAATCCTAGATTAATCACAATTTACTTACAATTCAATAATTTCAAAAATAGTGTTGACTTGATACAACTAAAACATAACACTTTACTGATTACAAAATATTCTATAGTATTTACTAAAAATTCATAATTTACCTTTTGATATATTGACTACATTAAATCATTTCTTTCAGGATCAAACAAAGCCTACAGGCAGAATAATTTACCTAAGTCTAAATCAGCAGTTTGATACTTACCCTTACTGATTTGGATGACATTGTTAGATAACCTGGCTTTCTTGACTGAGGTAGGGGCTGAACTCTGGAGAAAAACAAAGAAATTGGATCTCAACATTGAAAGAGTAGATCAGTTATTAAAAATATTTTTTTAACCCCCCCCCCAAAAAACCAAAAAAAACCCTAACACTCAAAGTTTTTTCATATTGATTATAGACTTGAGGTGAAAAAACATTTCAGTTGCTACAATCTTTATACAAAAAGGATGTTCAGCTGAAAAAAATTGAAAGGGAGTCAAATTGTTGAACATGAAAAATCAACCATGAAACCCAAGTGACAAGGTACTTACAAAAAAGAAAAAAAAAAAAAAAATCTAAATATTACAAACATAGTAAATTTTCCAGAATTGCATTAATTTTTTTTTATCCATGTTTATCTGGAAAAAAATAGTGTAAGAGAAGGGAAATCATCACAAAATACAACCAAAATGTTACTTATGAAAGTTTTTTGATAAATTATCAAGCAAATTATTGTACTGATTTCCTTAAATGAGGAAAGTTTTTATCCTTTTACTTTAAAAATAAAAATGCCTGAATGGGTGTCTTGAAATTTACTTTGAAATATGCATTCAACTTCAAAATGCCCATTAATTCAAGTTATGAAAATGTATTAAACTTGAAAAAATTACTATCTCAGTACAGGAACATTTACCATATTTTAAGGCATGTAAGATGCTCCTCGATTTTTGCAAGCATATTTTCAAAGAAAAAGACCCGCATCCCCTTTCCCATAGGCCTCCACACTATCGGATTATTCTAATGCTCTAATCAATTCAAATCTTTATCAACCCCACAGTGGCTGGCTGTTTACATATAGTGTTCACCTCCTTTAAGTTTAAAAAATAGCATGCCTTATATGCCATAAAAAATTCTAGCATTTCTAAAATTTTTCAAATGGGAAGGGTTCAATAGACTAGCATGTAAATTTAACTTTGGATTTCTGTAATTTGTAGAGTTGAGATAACCTATCAAAAATTTTTTTAGAGAAAAGAAAAAAAAAATCATTAAGTGTTATTCTTTACCCAGCTAAACAAATGTAACTCACCTCTATATTTCTTGACCGTTCAAGACGAGTGTGGCAAGAACAAAAATTGGCCAATTCTTCAGCTGTACAGTTATCAAAAAAATCTGAAAATAGAATTTCAATAATACCATTAAATAAACATTAATTCATGGTTGTCGGAAAAGCTGCCTATTTTGGGGAAAATATAATTCATGAAAACTAGAAACGTTAGATAATTGTTTCTCATTTGGAAAGTAATAACTTTCATGTAATATTTCCTTTGAGATGTAATCTGAGGGTATTTGAAATATAGAATTCAAACATTTGAGCTATCAAAGGCTTTCCTTGTAGATCAATGAGAAATGTGATTACAAAGGCAATGAAGGAGAGGAAATAAAAAATGAGAAATCAACAGCTCAATCAACTTCTCATGAGAAAAAGGCTGGACATGAAAATTTTGAATTAAAACTTTTTTTTTTTTTTCTTCAAAATCGACAGATGGTGCAAGTGGCCTAATGACTAAACGGTTTTGACAGTGGAATCGGCAAATCAAGTTTGAACCCCAGCTGGGCAGTTTGTTTTCACTTTGCACTGATGTCCTTGGGAAAGTCATGACACCCTCCCCAATAGGTAAATAGAGCAGTTGGAGTCCTTTAGGCCTGTGATGCAGTCAATCTTTAGTTAGCATGTAGGCTGTGTAAAAACCTACAAATACAACAGAAACAATGATTGGTCTCCATGGATTATTTCGAGGAATGGAGACAAAATCATTGCCACACATGCTGCGCGACAGGAGTGCCAGAGATACTAACAATATGTAAATATTGTGAAAATGGCAAATAAAATTTAAATTTTAAAAAAATAAATAAATAAAAAAGAAAACAAAATCCTTTTTCCTGCAGTCATAGTTTTAACGATCTGCACAATGTGTTTAGAATCAACTTTCATCATAACCAAATTGAAGAGAAAATCTGACAAGTATAATGGTCAATCATTTGTCTTTTGCACCACAGATCAGTTTAATTCAGACATTCTGGCAGACATTGAGAGGTGGGTGGGTGTTGGGGTTTTAATCAGGACACACAGATTATAGATAAGTCTGTTATAAGTGGCTGATACACTCAATATCATCTCTAAAAGGATTCACCAAAAATCTAAAAATCACTTAATCCAGAGGAAACAAAAATGTCAGAACAATTGAAATGAGCAAAATTTATTTTTAATGAAACACTTATACCATTAAAATAAAAATATCTTTTTCATTAGATTTAATTATTTCAAGTATTCTTTAGCTGGTTAATTTTAATCAAAAAAAAAATTTGAAATTTGATTAAAAATATACTTTCAAGAGTCTTATTCCATGCAATGAAAATTCAAACAGCTCTTAATATTAGATACTTGAGGCTCAATAAGGTGAAACTGGGTTGTAAAAAGTTTCAATAAAATGCAACATAACACTGCCTAATTTGTTGCTGCTAGAGTCAAGACGCAAGTGAAAATAGAAACACTCAACATATCCTTTTTTAATCTATATAAAAAGTACTTTAATTTTATTTTTGAGAATATAGTGGACAGAGTTTCAAGCTAAAGGCCAGGATATTTATATGAAACTTCAGATAAGAGTTCAACCCTTGATAAATAAAATTAGATGAGGAAAAACTTACTATTGAATTCTGGAATATATGCATGTTTTATTTTAACTGAATATGAAAAGAGAATTATCGGTACAACTTCTTTAATATAAAAGGCAACAATTTTGAGCAAAGTAAGTTTCTTATTGTTAGTCAATTTTTAAAAAAATTTTGCCAACATTTTAGTCAAGTGAGAGGAAAAAAAAGCTTGTTTATAACCGAAGTAAATTTTAAATTCCAATTAGATATTTATAGCAAATCTACAAGCATTATCATATCCATGTCATAACCTTTGTAATTTAGCGGGAACAGATGACCATTTACTCTAAAAATTATGTTGTGTGGATGTAATACGAAGTTGCATATGTCAGTACTTGGAGAGAAATTGTTTTTCATGGTCCATTTGAACAAAATGTTCAAGGGTTGATTTTATCAACTAAAATATCAAGTCAATTGATAAGACTGTTTTATTATTTTTATAAAAGAGCTGAGGCTTCAATATTCAGAAATAGAGTCTTAATTCCCATCAGGTAATATAATCGGATTAAAAGTCAAGCATTCATACCCAACAAAGCATTTTATTTCAATCTAGTGTTCTATAGTGAATCAGGAAGAACTCTGGGGAAGTAAATGTGCATAGATCTGCCAAAAACTAATCACTTCTGCAGCCCATAATCCACCCTTCTACAAAGAACTTGATATAAAGTGTGGACAGACAAGAGTATACATGAATGTAAGAAAAAAAAAATCTCAATGAAAAAAAAAATTATTTCTTGATCCACCTCTTCCTTACCCCCATGCTCACCTTTCCAGATTTCACTGGAATCCATTCAGAACTTGAGAGATATTGTGTGGACTGAGACAGAGAGATCTATACCTCTGACAGCTTAAATTCATTTTATACATTCTATAAATATATAGAAGTCAATTTCATATATTTATAGATCTAAAAGAAAAAAAAAAAAAAAAAAAAAATCTTCAATCATGGTCCATAGATGTTGATGCTAAAATTTCTCCAAACACATTGTTTCTCTCTATGCTAACTATTTCAAAATACTCAAGAGCCAAAGACGAGACTTTCATGTTGTAAATAAATGCTGAGAAAATGCAAAAAAAATAGCACTTCAAATTTTAGACTAACATACATTATTTGGAAATACGTTGAGATGCAATTGATACTAATTAAATGGAATATATAATCTACATTGAAATAGCTGAATTTATAAGTGGCTTCAACAAACAGGATATTAATATACGAGTCACGTTTACATCCATTACACTGTCATCGGTCAGTTGGTGGAGGGAAAAGAAAAAAAAAAAAAAAAAAAAATGACCACGAGAGAAAATTTGAAAATAATTTGAATCAAGTAGACAGCACTATTTCCTTGTAATCACAATTTTGTAAAAAATCTGGATTGAGAATTTTTTCACTCCAAATGTATTGTTCCTTAAGACTACTAATAAAATTTGAATATCGACATTAAAAAATTAAAAATTGAAATATTCCTGATTATAAGTAGATAGGAAAAAATTTTATTTATAAGAGGGTGGGGAGACCAGTAGGGAGGTTCACAAGGGGGGGGTAGGGACACCGGTAGGGAGGTTCACAAGGGGGGGGTAGGGACACCGGTAGGGAGGTTCACAGGGGAGGGGGTAGGGACACCGGAAGGGGGGGTCACAAAGGGGTAGGGAAACCGGAAGGGGGGGTCACAAAGGGGTAGGGAAACCGGAAGGGGGGGTCACAAAGGGGTAGGGAAACCGGAAGGGGGGGGTCACAAAGGGGTAGGGAAACCGGAAGGGGGGGTCACAAAGGGGTAGGGAAACCGGAAGGGGGGGTCACAAAGGGGTAGGGAAACCGGAAGGGGGGGTCACAAAGGGGTAGGGAAACCGGAAGGGGGGGTCACAAAGGGGTAGGGAAACCGGAAGGGGGGGTCACAAGGGGGTAGGGAGACCGGAAGGGGGGGTCACAAGGGGGTAGGGGAACCGGAAGGGGGGGGTCACAAGGGGGTAGGGAAACCGGAAGGGGGGGTCACAAGGGGGTAGGGAGACCGGAGGGGGGGGTCACAAGGGGGTAGGGAGACTGGAAGGGGGGGTCACAAGGGGGTAGGGAGACCGGAAGGGGGGGTCACAAAGGGGTAGGAAGACCAGATGTCAGGTAGTTAACTCAAGTAGTTAAATAAGAGGGTAAAAGGGAAAGCTGAAAGGAGAATAAGGTTCTGAAACAAATCCATGCTTGCATAACATTCAAAATAATGGACCAACAATGAAGATTGGAAGGGATAAATGAGAAAATTGAAACTAGCATAAGGTAAGAGATCAGCAGAGACAGGTGATAATTGATTATCTTAGTTGTTAACATCCGTGGAATTTCCATGGATCCAGCTACTTCATAATCCCATTTCACCCAGATTATCACCCACAAAACACTGAAATGTTAAGATTGATGAAAACTAAAACACTTAGAGGAAGGGACAAACTTTTCTCCTTGCATGAAATAAAAACATCATTGGAAAACTAAAAATATGAGTACGCCAAACAAAGAAAAATAGGAAATCAAAAATGCTGCAAACAAATTTGTTTAATGGGTTAAGATAATGGAACTGAAAGTTTCAGGGTACTCAGAAAAAAGTCCTAACACTAAAATCAACGTATACTCTCGCAGGAAGTATATAAACATTTCAGATATTTTTTATACCTAACAGATATATAAACAGAATATAGCCTTAATTTTACATTTATTCACTACGAAAAACAATTCTTTGATCCTTGGGACCCTTTGTTTATTTGGGAAGAAAGGAAAACATTCAAAGATCACTTTTAGTCAAAGTAGATTCTTGTGGGGTATTTGAGTGAAATAATAATGACAAATGAGGGAAAAAAAGAACCAACATTTTCTGAGGCGAACATTGGACTGATGAATAGATGTGTCAGTACAAACAGATCAATTCCAGATCATCAAAAAAATGAAGAAATAAATGCAGAAACACAGTGGTGGTATTATCGTATAATGGTTACTGATTCAGCTTATTCCTCATATGATTGCTTCTTTTCATTAAATTATCTAAAAACTTATTTCAACACGGACACATATATACACATATATATATATACACACATACATATATATACACACATATACACATATATATATACACATATATATATATATATACACACACACATATATATATATACACACACACATATATATATATACACACACACATATATATATATACACACACACATATATACAACCACACATATATACACATATATTTATATATATATACACATATATATATACACACATATATATACACACACATATATATATACACACATATATATATACACACGTATATATACACACGTATATATACACACGTATATACATATATACACACGTATATACATATATACACATATATATATATATACACGTATATATATATATATATACACACGTATATATATATATATATACACACGTATATATATATATATATACACACGTATATATATATATATATATATACACATACACACGTATATATACATATATACACGTATATATATACACACGTATGTATACATATATACACGTACATATATACACGTATATATATATACATACATACACGTATATATATACATACATACACGTATATATATACATACATACACGTATATATATACATACATACACGTATATATATACATACATGTATATATATACATACATACACGTATATATATACATACAAACACGTATATATATACACGTATATATATACACGTATATATATACACGTATATATATACACGTACATATATACACGTACATATATACACGTACATATATACACGTATATATACATACATACACGTACATATATACACGTATATATACACATACACGTACATATATACACATACACATATACACGTATATATATATACATACACATACATATATACACGTATACACATACACATACACACGTATACACATACATATATACACGTATACACACACATACGTATATACACGTATATATACACATACGTATATACACGTATATATACACATACGTATATACACGTATATATACACATACGTATATACACGTACGTATACACATACGTATATACACGTACACATATACATACGTATATACACGTATATATACACGCATACATACGTATATACACGTATATATACACGCATACATACGTATATACACGTATATATACACGCATACATACGTATATACACGTATATATACACGCATACATACGTATATACACGTATATATACACGCATACATACGTATATACACGTATATATACACGCATACATACGTATATACACGTATATATACACGCATACATACGTATATACACGTATATATACACGCATACATACGTATATACACGTATATATACACGCATACATACGTATATACACGTATATATACACGCATACATACGTATATACACGTATATATACACGCATACATACGTATATACACGTATATATACACGCATACATACGTATATACACGTATATATACACGCATACATACGTATATACACGTATATATACACGCATACATACGTATATACACGTATATATACACGCATACATACGTATATACACGTATATATACACGCATACATACGTATATACACGTATATATACACGCATACATACGTATATACACGTATATATACACGCATACATACGTATATACACGTATATATACACGCATACATACGTATATACACGTATATATACACGCATACATACGTATATACACGTATATATACACGCATACATACGTATATACACGTATATATACACGCATACATACGTATATACACGTATATATACACGCATACATACGTATATACACGTATATATACACGCATACATACGTATATACACGTATATATACACGCATACATACGTATATACACGTATATATACACGCATACATACGTATATACACGTATATATACACGCATACATACGTATATACACGTATATATACACGCATACATACGTATATACACGTATATATACACGCATACATACGTATATACACGTATATATACACGCATAC
>OY735218.1:42902472-43004972 GCA_963457665.1 Thysanoteuthis rhombus
CCAAACCGATTCCATAAAAAAGTTCCAGCTGCACAGTGATCTCTCATGGATAAGTAATTTCTGGACGTACTTCCAACACAGAAACATTTTTACCTAAAATCAAACCTTGCACCAGATGTATGGCACTAATACTAGAAAGTTCAATTCAATCATTTTAATTTAAAGTTGGTTATATTTACTGCATGTGAGTAATCTATATTTTCTTTTCATTTAGATATTCACAGTTTAGTAGGCTGACAGAAAGCTTTCAGTATTTTAGTTCAACTCGTCAGCACATTTAAGGTAATATTCATTTCTTTATAACTTTAATGAATAAAATCACAGGCAGAAAGTTATGTTAAATATGCTTTTTGAATGAATAGCTACATCATTTGGGAAACAAGCTATTTCTATTTCAAGTAGTCAAGTACATTGTACAATGATGAGTTTGAACAAAAACTTCACAGTAACAGAAAGGATCAAATTTCATTGAATTAGCAATTCAACAATTTTATTCTACGTCAAGCAGCTTATATTCGCACCCAACAACCCATTTTGAAATAACCCTTAAAACATGTTCATACGTCCATTATCAGAAAATAAGAAAACCAAACAAGAAAAAAGAAATTCAAAAGCTTGAGTAAAGAGTTTTATTTGAAGCTATGATGCAAGCTGTTAACTTCCTATAATAATCAAGGTTATCAAAGTTAATACAGATAAAAATAGAATTGACATAAAGCAGAAACGTACATAACACACATAAATAAATACCGATTAAAATAAACTTCCCAAAATTTTCAGAAAGAAGTAATTTGTACACTCAACATTTATGAAAATGGTTCACAAAAAAGATTTTACATAGAAAGCGAATACCCTTGAAAAATTTATACGGAAGTTGATAATCAAACAAAAACATACCTAAATTTGTAATCAGTTTTTTTTATATTACCAACCAGATGTATGAAATACTAGCACAGACACATAGAAAAGCTAGAAAAAATTTTCCTAGGTTAGAATGTTCTAAAAAGCACCACAGCAATCCCTTTCTGCACAGGGGATGCTGCACATGGAGTCGGCCAAAAAGGTCCGTTCTGTTTATTAAGAAAGAAAGAAAAGAAAAAAAAAAGAAAAAAAAAAAAAAAAAAAAAAAAAAGAAATCTTTATTTCATCTCCAAATCTTTATTGAATAATCTTCAGCCATATTTCATGCAAGTCTATCAATTCACCCCCCCCCCCAACAAAGAACTGCTCTGGGTACCTTTTGCAGTCTTCCCGGGGAAATGAATTTTTTTTTCTTCATAAATGGTAATCAATCCAGAGTTACAGTATCTGGCTGAATACAGTGGATGATCAAAAACTTCCAAGCCAATCTTTAACAATTTTGCCTAGTCACCAAAATAACATGTGGTCTGATTGAATATTGCAACCTCTCTCTTGACTACTTCCGGATGCTTTTCATATATAATTTGGTCTCATGGGGTAACAGCACTTGGGTGAATTGTTTGTTTGTTTTTTGAGAAGAGAGGACTCCTAATCACACCATATCCACAGCATCAATACTTTTGAATGAAGATCAGTATTCAGTTCAGTTAATGGTGGTTCATTTCACTTGCCCTAAGATCTCTTGCATTCCATGTTGCTGCAAAGTATCAACTTTTCATCATCCACGACTGTTTCAAAAACGGAAAACTCAAGTGGAGCACACATGGAAATTCAGTGTAGTAGGATTTTTTGTTTTTTCTTTGGCTCAACCTGAATATGTACAAGCTACACATCAAAGTGACTAACATAGCCAAGAAGGTGCAAATGATCTTCAGTACTTGCTTTGTCACATAATGGTTGATTATTCTCATAAGATTTCCATTCGATTGATATCAGCCTGCAACTAACTAGTCTACCTTACTAAGAAATATCCTCGAGCAACGAAGCACAAATCTTTGCAAACCACTTTTAACACATTGGATCATTCCAAATACTTTCTCCATAAACTGAACAAATGTTTTTTCCCCACCTAAATTTACAGTTGAATAGCATCTTTACCATAAAAAAGCATAATACGTCGAAAATGTTTCTGGTTCCCTCCCATCTTCAATGGTTGAATCAATAAACAAAATAAGTCAATTTTGACAAAGGAAAAAAAAAAAGAAATGCACGTTAATATGACAGCTGTCACAATATAATAAAAAAAACTATCTTTTTTCTCATCAAGTTAGTTAAAACTAAATACACGTAATAACAAAACAGAACGAACTTTTTGGCCGAGCCAATACCAAAGTGAGCCAACCACGTTCCCTTAGTCTAATCGAGCGAAATTTCTTTGTCTTTCAAAACTAAGGATAAACAGTCGAGTATGCGTGTATTCCCTTATGTAATATTAAAAGATTAATTAGAAAAAAATAGAAAGAGCAACTTACTGAGAGAGGTGATAATTTTAAATGCCATAATCTGGGGCCAGTCGGTAGTGTGAGTAGGTGGATGTCCATCATAGTTACCCAAGAGTGACACTTGTAAACGTAAGGTTTGTGGAGGCATCAAAAATGTCGTCAGCAGTCGTTTTAGGAAGACGGCTAGAGCATTCGTCTCCTCTTCATCCCTTCCATCCGGCTTTCAGTTTTGTCGCATGTGTTAGCGATTTTTCTTACCAGATAGCAGCCAGTCAGCCGACCTGATGATGGTTCAGTGTGTATGTGTGAGCGGGTGATACTACACATACAAATATTAACAGTTCTAGCAAGTAGGAGTAAAGCTACTACTTCCATCACCACCATCACCAACAAGTGGCCGCAGTCGTAATAATATTACTCATTATTTCTAGTAGTAATCATAGTGGTGTAGTAGTAGTAGTAATAGCAGTAACGATCTAAGTCACACTGATCCTACACAATCTTAAAATAAAAGTAGTTGTAGTGGTGAGATAATCGACTACTACACTCTTTAAGCAATGGACACATACACACACAATTTCATGTACACATGCAGACCAATTGATGAATCTTAATGTAGTCACGCTTCTTAGACCTAAAAAAAAATGAAGGCTCTTCTTCTCCAAGCCTAGAGTAGTTGGAAAGTGAAATTTAGCGAATAATAAGTAGTCATAGAAACGGATCCTTCTCCATCTACTGACGACAGTTAGACTGTGACGTATTGTTGGACTAACAGCAGCAGCAACTAAAGCTTAATAGTGGCAGTGAGGGGAGAGAGAGAGAAAGAGAGAGAGAGAGAGAGACTCTAGTTGAAAGTCTACCTAAACTTACCTACCTACATTCTTATCTAGCTTTCTATTTATCTACCCGGATGAAGGAACAGTGATTATTGGGAATGGGAGGAGTACTGAAAAATGTAAGGTACTCCCCCCTCCTATACAAAGACAACGCTCAGGAAAGCAGATAAAATAGCTTAGAAACTTGACTTCCAATATCAGTATTTTTTTTCTGGATGTTTATTTTTATTTTTTTATCTGTGCTTTCCCCCCCATGATACTAACAGAGAAAGTTTTGATAAATATGCTATCAACTAACATAACACATGTCAAGCGACAGAGAAGGAAGACATGTTAGAACTAAAACAGTCAAACAGGTCAGCCAAAAATGGAGTCTCTTCCATTTCAAACAAAGAAAAATTAAATACACAGAAGAAATGGAGAAAGGAATTTTACCAAGAGAGGTTTGTACCAACATGGGTTTTTTTTTGTTTGAGAACACAATATTATATTGCCATACACACATTGTGTAGGAAATTTTTTATAATAATGGGAATAGCACTACTAGACTTATGCACATACATGTCAGGCAAGGTTATATTCCTTTCACATATATTAACGTAAACATTTGCATCCAGCACTGCTGCTATTACTACTACAACTGTAGATAGTAGTAGTGAATAACAACCAATAGATGAAGAATTTACATGAAGTAATCCCCCTCCAAACAATAACTACTACAATGGCAGTGGTTGTACAAATACAGCGACTTCTACTGCCCGTGTGAGAGCACGTGGCGTGGGAGTGGTCCCGTGTGTGCGTGCGAAGAAGCAATGACACTAGAGAGAGAGAGCAAGCAAAACGTGGGCAATAAGGAGACCGACACACACTAGGAGGTTAAAAAGAGACGGTGATATAACGATTACGCAGAAGAGAATACGGTCAACCTTTTAAATTCGTCGACGTCAGTAGCCAAGAAGAGAAAAAGGAAGGATGATGAAACTGGTGTGGGTGGTTTGGGCTTTTTCCGCTTCTTGCCGCACCTACTTCAAGATCTAGTCCAGTAATCCCTTTTCATCTCAACCTACCAAACGGATAGCCGAGCAAAAACAAACTAGGAATATATTTTAATCGTTGAAAATGAAACGGGTGTGAGAATGAAGAATATATTTTCATTTAGGGTTCCACGAAAAAGGAAGGAGAAAAAAAAAAAATAGAATATCTAATGTAACTATGGCGCAGGCTACTTCACTGACCATAAAGTACACAACAAACGAGCCTTACGAAAAAATAAAGGTAGGGAGGGTCAGACTTCATGGTTAAACGACCACTAATAATTGAAATTATTTCTTATTCATCAAACTTCTTTTTTTTTTTTTAATACCTTCCACCTATTGTTACAACTTGAATTCTACATTATAAATCTAAAATTAAAATCCAAATCATACACAGAAAACCTCCCAAAGAAGAAATGGCTGTTAAATAGGTAAAGACAATGACAAATCCAAATGACCTCTGACCTAACCTTCTTTGACATTTCCATGGCGCGCTTGTTGTTGCTGCTGCCTCCCAAGTGTGTTGTGTTCCTCCGGTGGTGACAGAATTGTCCTGAGTCATGTCGACAGGAAAACTTGCTGCTGGTGACTAAGCCAAACATATTTGTAAGATAACTCTCCATGCAAGGAGTGGGTGGGAACTCTCTGGCAGCCAACTCGAGTAGTAACTACACAACGATCTATGGGGATGATGGCAGCGGCGGCAGTGACGAACGCATTTTACATTTAGTTCCGGGTTCTTTTCTTGCCTACGTCATACAGCGGGAATTAAAGCAGGTCGATGAGGGTTGACCACCGAGGTCATGAAAAAATACAAACAAAAGCAAAAGCCAACATGCACCGACCAATTGAAGAGGAGACCACTTCAAGGTATCGTATATCAAATGTATCCCGTGAGCGAATTCATGTCCCCTCTTTAAATGGGCGTCTGTGGAGATTGTTTGACAATGATGAATGTTGAGGACAATTTCCCACAATTCTCTCCGAATAGTAGAAACCAGTGGAATCACTGATCCATGTCTACCAATTTGAAAACCTGTACGCATATAAAATTTGATCTGAAACTATCCACAGGCACAAAATCCGGGGGAAAAACCCTACCCAATACTACTTGGAGAAAAAAAAAAAAAAAAAAAAAAAAAAATCTAATACTCGTCTAATTCAAATCTTTCTTCCACCTTAAAGTTGAATCATTTTATAGTTAGGTGGTTTTCTGGTCAATTCATATTTAAATATTAAGCATAAACCAACCGATTACTTGTTTGAAATAGTATTGGAAAACTTATGACTGAATTATCTACTATTTTTCTATCCTTGATATGCACTCCTAAATATTGGCAGGGGGGGATCAATGTCAATACAGCTGCCAGAGCAGTTTCATTCATTAAAAGTCAGTCTGCACAAATTAATTTTTCAAAGACAAATTTTAAAAAGGTGGTGGGGTGGGGGTATTTCAAATGATTTGTAAATATTCAAAGACTACTGGAAAGAATCCATTGGTCCATTATTTACCCACACTTGTCAACACAAATGAAATAGATACTTGGAAAAAAGATTTCTTCGCCAGGATTGACAAATCCTACAGAAAATCTTTTTTAATTGAATAGCATGTCAGAGAATAATGATGCCACCAATAGCCAAACTTCAAAAGGAAGAAACTTGTGACTTGACACAAAGTAGGTTTTGAGAAGAAACATCTTCAACTGTCTTCTTTTGGTCTCAAGCGAACAACTACTTTTTAGTTCCCTTAGAACCAAGGTTCCAAGCTGGTTTTATTTGTAAAATTGCAGAAAAATTTATACATATGTTCAACACAATAACCAACTTCTTGAAGACTGACACAGGAAATTTTTTCCAACAATTTGAAATCAGAAGTCAAAGAAACAAGTGCTCCCTCTTTAATATGTAAATAATTTCAAACTAAAATTATTTCCTCAATCAGTCTTCAAAAAAAATAAATAAATAAATTTTTAAAAAAATTGGAAGTTTGTTGCAGTAAACTTGTAAAGGTTTTCTACTAAGACAAGGTTTCATTTTTGAAAGATTTTGTCCTCATCTGGAACCTCAGTAATCTTATTGTAATAAAATATTTTTCTTTGGAACAAAAGATGTACTGGATGGTTAGTATTACTGTCTCTTCAACAGTATTATGAATGTGTAAACCTTCAATCAACTTGAAACCTAAACAAAAACATCTTGGCAATAAGGCTCTTTTTTGTTTCAGTAGAACAAAAATTCTAATGTATTCTTACTTCCATTAATGATGGAGTACCAATTAGGATCAATGACAATTTTCCAGTCTGGTTGAAAAAAAAAAAAAAAAAAAAAAAAAAAAGTCTCAGCTTTTAAAATGATTAGAGAACGTTTGACTACAGTTAGGATATTTGCAGAAATCTTCAGGAGAAAAACATTCAGATACAGTAAATCAATCACGTTATTTAGAAAATTTAGTTTAAAAACTAGTTACTTCACTATTGCATAAGCCAAAATGTTCGTTAAATGGCATTAGAAAAGTTCAGTTTCAACTAATTTCATTAAAGGAAAAAAAAAAAAAATGATGGTCTTCCCATTATAATGCCTGTGTTGCTGACCACATTATAATGAAGTTGCAATCTGTTGACTGGGAATGGGCAAGAAGTGAAAGACAGTTCTTCAAAGATAACATTCACGGGTCACAAATGCTCAGTGCAATGACCATATTTTTCTAGCAGAACTCAACTCCCTCATGTAACCCTGTTTACCTGTTTCAGTGGTCTCAAGGAAACAGTATCACAAAAAGTATTAAAAATGAGTTGAATTGAAAGTGACATTTTTCTGGACAAGTGGGTGATAACATAGGTATGTGCTATGGTGGTGGTGGCTGTCACCTGTCATAAGTATGCATTGTTAATAAAAATTTATTGATTCTAACAGAGTAGAGCAGAAAAAAAACAAAACAAAAGCAATATTGTCAGCATAAGAGATTTGTTCAGTTCATGGAGAAGGTACTGTGAATGATCAAACAAGTCATAAGTGGTTTGCCAAGTTTCATGCTGTCAGAGGTATCAAGTCTAGACAATAATTGAGAAATAATCAATGTTTTATGATGCTGGAGATGACCAAGACAATCAAAATGTCCAAATCAAGCATTGAAAAGCATTTGCTCCAGCTTGGTTATGCTAGTCACTTTGATGTGTTGCTTCCACTTAAGTGGAAAAAGCTACTGGAATGTAATGATTGTTCCGCTTTTCCCAAAGAAATTGTGGTAGGCAATGGTAAGTGGATACTTCACTACAACTGTACCAAGGGTGGGTCCTCATCCAAAGGTGATACTGCGTATATGGTGGGATTAGAAGAGAGTCCTCCATAAGATCCCTTTGCAGAACCAAATGATTGATTCGAACAAGTAGTTCCTATTTAGACCAAATTGAAGGCAACCATCAACAAAAAGCATCCAGAATCAGCCACTCATTAGAGAAAAGATAATATTCCATCACTTTAATGCTAGACCACATGATTCTTCTGTGGCCAGACAAAGTTTTTCACTCATACCCCCTATTCAGCAGTTATTGCACTTTCAGATTGATTACCATTTATTAGTTTTTCTGGATTTCTCAAGAGAAAAAAAGTCAACTTCACTGGAAGACTGCAAAAGGTATCTACAGAAGTTCTTTGCTGAGAAAGAGGAGGATAGAATGATACAGATGCTTGAATGATGAAAGAAAATAGTTGAACAAAATGGTAAATGTTCAATCAAGTCAATTTTTTTCTTTTTCCAAACTCAATCTGCAAAAACATTTGTCTAACCCAATAATAACCATTTACTTTATAATAAGAAAGTAAATAGTAAATCCACCAAGTGAAAGTGAAGTAAAAAAAAAAAAAAAAAAAAAAGGAAGTGTTGCTCCAGGGTGGAATCAAATGCAAGATGTTCTGCTGGATACAAGCTGAACACCTAATACAACTGACCCATGGATGTCTTGACGAAAATTGTAACTAATAAGTATTTATAAGAGATATGGTTTGGTTATGAACCATGTTAATGACAGTAGTTTTTGCTGGAAATGGGGGGGGGGGGTTATATACTCATTAATTTTTGCTACTAACCACTTTCATAATTGTTGTGGCATTTTATCACAACTAAGCAATGAAGATGAAGGTAAATGATTAAGGTTGTTTCTTTGAAATGGTTATTTTGTGTTAGTGTACAAATGTAATTAAAGTGAACATCAAAAAATTAAAAACAAGTTGCCAACAAAGACATAATCCATAGTCTGTTTTGCATTATTGATGTATCAAAATTGGCGATATTTAAATTCCTGCAAAATCTTTAAAACTACAAAGCGTATAATTGTAAATAGTGACTAATCCATCTTAAAACTAAACCTATTTTAAAAAGAGAAATCTAAAGAGTAAATGAGGTTGAAAACGTTTAAAAACAAAAAAAAAAACAAAAAACAAACCACGAATAAAAACATTGGATCATTTAAACAAAAACAAAAAAACGTATTTATTGAATGAGCAATGATCCTCACCCTCACATCTGTTTTGACCAATCAATGGATTCAGACATGACATCATTCCATCTTTCTGGGTTCCCCTCACCTTTAAATTCAATGCTGAAATCACAAGATCTCAAATTCCAAGTCTGACTTATTGCAATACTGATGTCAACTCTCTAGGAAGTTTGACATTTAATCAAATATGAAGCATGTAAAAAACCAAGTAAATGCCCAGAGTATTGTTATAATTTTTTTTTTTTTTTACTTCGATAACTTTTTTAAGTATAGAGGGCCACAGGTCCATTTTTCTACTAATTGAAAGAGTCATTCTAGACTCTATACAGATAGAACCCTTGTCAAATTTTTATTACTGTTATGCTCACATCAACTGAAATTCAAATTCAATTCAGTTTAATTACACTTTTGATCACCATTTTTCCAAAGCTTATCTGCCCCTTGTCTATGAGCTGCCAGCACCCATTGATGTTTTGAAAGTGAAAAATTTTTTCAAAATTTGCAGCCAGTTTCTAACTTATCAATGGAAATTTGTTTCTTTTATAAACTAATATCAGAACTTTTTTCTTTCTTGCAAGAAAGAGAAAAAAAAAATCTAACATCTAAATCGATTAATTTCTGAAATCAGGTGTCAAAAGCTGTATTAACGGTTTAATCATATTTTTTTTTTATTTGGACTTTCAGGAAAATTGTAGTTTTGCACTTTGGTGTGCAATTATTCTGTTGTGCCTCTACTGGATTAATTCATAAGTTTTTTCAAAAATAAATGAAATTATAAAAAAAATCTTCAAACTGACTTTGGGCTAAATGTACCAATACATAGCTAGATTCAGCTCCAGTAGAGAATTCACGCACTGTATTACAGATTGAATTCTTGTAGTTCATTTCTTCCTTCTGTTTTCCCAATCCACCAAGTATATGATTAAATGTTCATCTTTTCATACAGTTACATTAGTCAGTTGTTTGTATCTGATTGTGTGCATTTCAATTTGAGAGGCTACTATATAAGCATTTCCCCTTATTGAAAATAACATGCATGTTGCTGAACCTGATCAGCAAGTAAATTTCATCTGGACATCAAGTTCTTCATATAAAACAAGCTCTTACAAATTATCAAGTAATATAACTTCCATTACATCTATCTAATCATAGTTCAAAGAACCCTTGCAATCCAATAGTCATACAGATGGGCTGGATATGGAGCAATGTTAAGATTTACCACTTATTGATTAGTTTTACACTATTCCTATTTACACAATAGATCTCTAGTCAGTGACTCACAAAGAGTTGTTACGAAGATGATGGAACTCTCAAATTATTTGAGAAATATGATAAAGTGAAGTGTATAATTTGTAGAAGTAAAAGATCAATTGGAATTCTGTCAACATTTTAGGAGGAGGACTGATAGAAAGATTAGTAGGCATATTGACACATATACATACAAAATGTTCACGTGACCAAATGAAAACATTGTATACAGATATACCTCGATTAGTGCTTGTTAATTTGTTCCAAAATTCCCCAAATTGTTCCAAACCTCACTGTTCAAGGTCTTATAATAATTTGGTCCCCCCCCCTCCCAGCTTAGATACATCAATCTATACAGCAATACGTTAACTGTACAACATCAAATTGCACTATTCAAGATATTCCTGTAGATAAAAATAGAGCAGAATTCAATTAATACAAAATGCTACCACATCCTATACTTTCATTAAAATGAACTAATATTTCATACAGGAAAAAAGCAGCATAAACTGATTTTTCTAATGATCCAATCAAAAAATGGGCAAAAATAAAAAGCAGGATGAAAAGAAATCAGAATGCACCAAAATAGAAATCTGCAGTTTTCAAGTTCACTTCTGATTCTAAGAATCACACTTTTTTTTTTTAACAAATGAAATAAAGATTGTTAGAGTATTTAACGATGAATTAAATATGTATTACTTAAATCTAGGCACAACTTCTTAGGAGAATATTACTAAACCCGATGAGATCAAGAGAATTGCTGCTAAAATTATTGTAAGCACAAGAAGTTTGACTGAAACTAACTGGCATAGCTCAGTCCGATCCAGAGTCAGAAAGAAAAGAAAAGGAAAAAAAAAAAAAAAAAATTGCTTGGCAAAAGGGTCAGTTCACTAAACAAAAATTGATTGTTACTAAAATCAATTTAGTGTTCAAACAAACTTTAATATACTCTCAAGGAAAACATCAATACTGTAACTGGGACTTGGAAATTTAAAAGCAAAATTCAGAAAAAGCATTCAGGTTTGTTTTGTTTTAAGGCAGTATTTCCTTGAAGTGCATTAGCTCCAAGAATAGGAAAAGATTATAGAATATATCTTTCAAAATACAACCACAACAAAAAGTGCATAAGTCAAACAGTGTAAATAATTGGTACTACCCAATTGAATTAAAGTTTCATCAACCATGAAGCTTCCACATTTCAACTTTGGACATTAAAAAGGAACCAGAAAAGCTAAATTACTTCTGACTATAAAAAAAATTACTTTAAAAAAAATTCAACTAATAAGAGAAAAAGAAAATAATTTTCCTTAGAATAGACAAAATCTAGCAAAATGTTTTAATTAAATTGTATATTAATAAGTTGTCAATTCAGAAATAGCAAGATGAAGTTTATGCTAAAAATTGAATCTGAATAAGAAACCAAGCATCCACCACTTCAACAGGATTAATTTGTAGCATCAACATTATTAAAAGCTAATAGTTATGTAAATTTCCAGTTTAGCTTGTGAAAGAATTATTCTGAATTCAGCTATGCTACTAGACATTCAAATGGAATAAGTTGGAATTTGAGAATTTCAGGATCAAGCTGGGAACTCAAAATTCTGAAAAGTGATTTGTTTTACTGCCCCCCACCCCCGTATCTATCCAATAAAACTAAATTTATAACTCAGAACTTTTCAAAACTCTTCTGGTGTCAAACAAACCATTTCAGTTTTTGAGTAAAAAGTTGAATTGAAAGATACTGCTTTTATATTGTACACAGAACAAATTCCAATGCTCAATACAGCTTCACTAGTAATACCTGAGTTACAATGGTCATTATTATCTAGAGGTACTATCGATAAAGATATACACACAACAATGATGTATGAAGTTGAAAGAAAAATAGGATGTATGGAGGTTTATGGTGAAGAAAACAATTGTCAAATTGTCTTAACCACTTGACAAAAGTAAAAATAAAAATACAGCAACACAGATTTTAAATAGAAAGAAAATAGGAAGATGGGGGTGGATGATAATATTAGCTGTTATTTTGTTATTCAATTGGTCCCCTTTCTTGGAAAGCAAAGAGTGACAAACAGGATATTAGAATGGGTAATAAAATACTAATCAAGTACACACATGCACGCTGCCAACTTCAGATATTTGTTGTACTTGTAGTTAAGATTGTATAGGATCAATATTCTGATTAGGTTATAAATGCAGCATTAAAAAAGTTTGAATTATGGTTTTATCTGGGCTCAAAAATTGGAAACATGTGTGTTGATTGATGACAGGCATATTCATTTCCCATAGAAGGAATTTTGTTTTTGTTTAAAAATTTTTTCCAGAAATATGAGCATCAATTTTGAATTTTCCATTTTGTTTTTGTTTTTTTTTAATCTGTACCAGATTTAATGGTTGGAAGGGTCGAAATTTTTGGTAAAGATTCATTTTTTTTTTAATCTAGTAGTTTTCATAGGAGAAAACTTTCTTCCATTTTAGGTGCTTTCAATCTGTTAGACCCCAGAATCTTCTGGAAATTTGATTTCAAGAAAAAAGTCAAAGGTTTTATTTACTAACAATAAGGCTCAACTTCCATAAAAATAGTCGAATGGCAGAATACATAGATCATCTGATTTTTTTTTTTTAATTCCCGATGAAATGAAGGTCAAACATTCATTTAAAAATTTTTTTTTTTAAATTTAAAAAAAAAAAAAAAAAAAAAAAAAAAAAAACCACCTTACATTTTCAGTCCCTAAATTATTGGTGTTATTTTTTCCATTTTAGCATGTGCAATGAATGAAACCCGTATTGTAAATTTCTGGAAAATCTAGATATTTTTTGCCACAATTTTCTCAAAAACTAAATATTTTTGTTTCTTTGTCTCTTTTTGGATATAAAATTCTTTTTAAAATTGACAACGCTCTGTTGCATTAGGTCATACAAGGATTTGATCAAATTTTTGCCAAGTGAACCATACATTGAACTGTCAGTTTTCGTGCAGTGGCACCAATCTGTATTCTTAATCACGGATCGTCATGTTCAATACTCATGTCACTACAACCCTATTCTCAATCATAGAAAATTGTCACAACCACAAATGAAAAGATAGTTATAATTTAATAAAATTTCATTTTATATAACTTTCTGGCTTAGAAGGTTGAAATATTTGAAAATAAAACACTTTTTACAAATTTCAATAATTTCAAATACCTTATTTACTCCCTTTTCAAAATTTCCGCCCAGCGTACTCATTTATCAAACATTACTTTCTACACACACACACACACAAATTAGTGTCAACCTAGTATATTTTGATAGAAAATTGCCAATATATCTGTTATTCAAAGATACATCAATATTTCATGGTTTTACGAACAAAAATGAGGCAAAAGACAAATGGTAACATTTGAAAATAATGTAAAAAGAGGCATTATTAATGAGTTTTATTTCATTTAATTGAAGAAAAAGTGACAAATTAATTTTGAAAAGAGTAAACACGTTAGAAGAGGAAAAAAAAAAAGCCTCCAGGTAAGATTCTAACATACATTCACAATTAACAGACAACTGTCAGCCCCTATTAGTCCTAAACGGTGTCACTTGCATCTATCTACCAGCTCTCGGGTGCTATATAAACATTCCTTCCTTGCGTAGAGTTTTTCCCAGCTGGTAGTTTGATGATTTGCATTAGGTTTTCTTCACTTATCCAACAAAGATTTTATGAACTATCAGGATCTTTTATCAGTTTTTTTATTTTCATTTCTATATAGACCTGTGGAATAACAGCTGAACCCTTCAGATCCTTATAGGTTTGTAGGAGAAAATTCACAAAACTTCGTTCGGTAAGGGGGGGGCATTTTGTTTATTCAAGGGATGAAAAAGTTGCAAATAAATGATCTGAACTGGGTGAACATTACAATAATACCATTATCTGCAATTGTTGAAGCAACAAAACTACATTATTGCATGCATTCTAAAAAAATCAATACTAACTTGAGATAATTGTATGCACGTTTGTTTTGCCCCATATCAAAAGATGTTTGGTGCAAACTTTTGCATTTTTCTTTTTAATTGAAAGGGTAGAGACGGATGTGCAAGAAGTAAAGTTATTTTAACAGAACAAATCACACGTCAATTGACAATAATAAACATCAAATAATTTGGACTTGTCAAAAAAAATTTAGTTAATAAGACTTCAAGAAAACAGTTTATCCATACAATTTTGTGTTACCAAGACCACATAAAAATAAAATGGAATTAAATATTTGATCATTTTTTATAGACTAAAAAAGCACTCCCACCACTGTCAGTAAAAACTAAATGAAAATCAGTTTATACATAGCTACAATGTATGGCTCTGTCCCAAAATAAATCACTTGTTCAATAGGCCATTGCCCAACCTTCAACTAAATTTCATACTTACACTTTCTTTGAACCAAAAACCTCAACTACTCAAAATTAACCCATATTTTGGTTTTTGTCTTACAAATTACAATTTTAAAAATAAGTTACATTTGCTTATGCAGCTCTTCTATTTTCACCTCTGCCAATGAAGTTGGAAGAGGTATATGTATTCATTCATGCCTGTCTGTCTACATAATATCTCTATGAATTTCAATGAAATTTCTGGTAGGGTAGGCCATGAGGTAAGGATTCATGTATTCATTCATATTTGTCCACAAAATATCCCCAAAAGTTCAATGTCATTTCATGCAAAGGTGGGCAATAGACTAAGGAAGAAATAGCAGAATTTTAGGGTAGATCTAGAATCTTTCCATCGTTACCTCATATATAATATTGATTTTTTTTTTCTCTTTAAAAGATAAAAATTAAATGAAAATCAATGTTAAATCATTAGAAGTGACTTTTTTTACATCATTTTACGGTGAAAGCACAAAATTAGTTGGGATATAAGATATAGAAAAAGCATTTTTCAATAAGTTTTTAAAAAAAAAAATACTTTATAACTTACTGGTAATATCTCATTGGAGGAAAGTTAAAAGTCACAACTACACTGCTTAATGATAGCTTTAGTGCCTCAAGATTTCAGAGACTATCTTTGATTCTTTCTAAAATTCATTATTAATTTCCCAACAAGATAGTAACTTCATTTAAATCATACCGTTTTGCTAGGCTTTTTAACAGTAGTTCTAATTCAGCTACAAATAGATTGTAATTGAGGTGTTGGAAAATCAATAAGAAAGATTAGAAGTAATAAACACCCAAAGAAGGCTGGAGAATGCATTCTGATATTCGTCAAAAAGTTTGAATGACTTATGAAATGAATAATTTCATAACTTGAAACATTTTGAAAACCAATGTTCCAGAGTGTTGAAAAGGATACTTACAAGTTACTTGTGATTTTGAAGATTGGTCGCTCTCTGTTCCTTCATTTACAGCACAATCAACCTAATGAAGAGAAAAATCTTTGAAATACATTTCTGCATTTGACACTTGAATTAATTTATGGAAAGCTTTATGGAAATCCAGGATCAATGCAAACAAGGACTAAGTCTAATGGAGTAGAGGGTATTGTTTACTTCTGGTTCTCCATCCTCATTGATCAATTGAGAAGCAAGTGTTAGCAACTGTGTAACAAGTCAGTTACAAAAAGAAAAAGAAAAAAAAAAATAATCATAAACTTTCTGATAATTCTAACTCAAGACCAACCACTTCGCATGATGATTCTTTGTAAGTATTTGAAGTAGACTTCATGGAAGTACTGGGGGGGGGGGGAGACAATACTTCATTTTCATTGAGAGAGAATGGGATTGAGGGAGGAAGAAGCTAATCTGTCAAGGGAGATCACTCCAAAATAACAAAATGAAAATTCTAAGAAGCTGACGAAAGCTTGTTCAAAAGATTTAAGCAAGGGTGGTTATTCTAGATGAATACAAAATCTAAATGGATCCAGAAAGGGAATTTTCCAACAACAGCTACACAACTTCAAGTTATTAGTTGCTGGTCAAATGTGCAATACAACTAAATCTCAAAAACTTTCAATATGTTAATTAGGCTGAGGCTACTCAGTTTCTATCATAAAATAATTTGGTTACTTCTCTTAAATGTTACAATCAAGATATTCTATATCTAAATTTAGATAATTCCAAAGAGTAGAAGTGAGAATTTATAGAAACGATGAAGAAAGATCTGTAATTGTTTTATTAGATTTCTTGAGAACCACTTACCCAAACAAACTTAAACTCATCACTGCACTGCCTTTTGTGCTGACTAATACATCAGATGAATGTCAACTTCGTACAATGGCCACTTGTAGAGTAATCACTGTGTACACATACACTCAGATTTCTTGAATTGCTAGAATTGGCCTGATAGAAAATAATACGGTATACTTTTGTGACGGCACTTGTTCTAACGACTAATGTCAAGTGTTCCAGTGGCACTTTGGTTTTTATATTCTCAGAAGACTTGTCGGAGATTAGTTTGTGGCAACATCACATGAAGATTTCAATGCATTATTTTAAACTTTTTGGTTCATTCATTGTATTCACATACATCTCTAAATAGGGCATTAGACACTGAACTGGTAATAAAGTCAATTTTGTACTTTTTGGTTTCTCATTATGAACACACTTCGTATAAAAAATCCACCTGTTATATTAGCATTCTTAAATCCCTGAGAGATGGGCATAATGATGAGTCTACAGTACTTAAGTAATTTTTAAAGATTCAAAACTGAATAAATCGATAGAATTAATTTTTCTTTACAAAAAAATTTCTCATTGAGAAGAACAAATTTCATATGCATATTTTTTAAATGCAATCTGATTTATACTCTGATAGCGTATTCAAGTTATATGGTATGGTAATAAAATTATGATACCACAATTAACAATGTCTCATTAGTTTTATTAGTACTAGCTAGTGAAAAGACAGCTGGGCAACTTTAAAATCTGCCTTTGTTTAGCTAAATGTAAGTTTAAAACAGTTTCTGTATGAACACATCACCATTCCATGACAATAATGCCTACTCTTTTAGATGTAAAAAATTTGAAAAAGCTATAAAAATTATTGGACGCATTTCATTTTCTTGAGACAGTGATATACAATATTACAATTGTTCAGATTTGATGAAAAAAATCTTGGGGGGGGGTGAAAAAAAAGAAAAGAAAATATAAACTTTAAAAGTGCAGAACTGCTAATTAACATTATGGTTCAACTTATCACTTTCACTTGGTTTCTAAATCTCTCTTGAGTTGCTAAAATTTATTTGTTGCCTGTATGTTGAATTTTTTGCTATCTGTTCTGTGGGTTGGAGGTTCGTTTAGCCTTTGATTCATTTTTATATCCATGCCTACCCAAATGGGCACATGTAAATTGATCTTGACTTCAATTTGGATAGAGTGCTTCCTGTACACGTACCCCTCCCAAACATGTACCTTTCGAATCCGTACTGTCATAGTACTTGTAAACTTGAAATAATTACTTGAATTCTCATTTTCAAGAGATGAAAATTAGATTTCCAGTAAACCATTCTAACAAACTATAGTATTAAGCACTTTAATCCAGAAAAAGTTTCACCTTTGTATTTGACAGGTTTTATAAACAACCCATTTCAAAAATACCAAACAGAACTTGACACTGTTTTAGATGTTTATAATACATTTCAAATAATTAATTCCAAGGTACCTTAAGTCTAAAAAGTTACAATCTGAAACATTTCCATTATAAGTATGAAATATCAGAAAAAAAAAAAACAAAAAAAAAAAACTGATATAAACTTTGTCATTTTAAAGACCAAAGTATAAATTGAAAATGTTCAACTTTGTTTCTTTAAAATAAGAGATTTTGGGATCCAACTCTAGTATTACTGGTTATAAATACCTTGAGAAAGTCAAATTTGCTAGTGAATGTTATCAGGAAAAGATTGAAACCATGAACTGGGAGATAAGCTTTGTAATAAAGTATAAAACTAAGTGTTTATCAAAAAAATTCTTTGTGCAGAAATTCACCACTTATATTTTAGAATAGTACTAATTTTAACACTAAATCTATTTCAAATAATCTATTTCGATCATCAGTCAGTTATGATTAAAATTACCAAATTGCTTAATAGCCTATTGACAAAACAGGACATTTTTAGATATTGTTCCTATTTTGTTAAAAATGAATTCAAAAGATTTTTGTGGGTTATTTACAAGAAATTTGATTTTTAAAGACAATTCATAAAATTTCAACAGGATTCCCTAAAATAAAATTTTACATAATATTCTGCATTTCAAGAGTAAGTATTTATGTTATATAAAACAATTTGCTTCTAGAGTTATTCATCATTCAATATGAAAAATAGTGATTGCATTAAGTGATATGAATCAAGGTGAAGAAAGAAATAAAATTCTAAAATCCCAATTACAAGTAATTTTATCCATGTCCAGAATAAAAAGATAAATTATGCAAGCCAACTTTGAAATAATTATACAAATACTTCAGTGCAGTTTGTACAAAATTTTATCTTGAAAATAAAAACAAACCATGAAATTGCCACATGCAAAATGAGCAGAAAGCTTTCCACCATAATTACTTTTTGGGAAAGGGGAAAAAAAATTTTTTTTTACTATTAACATTCACCAAACCATTGACAAATTTAAAATGAATATTGCTATATTGCTCGTTCATTCTACTCCCCCCCCCATTCATGGATTCTAACAAAACCGGTTCTACTTCACTTTGTTGTGAGGTTGTATAGAGAGTAATTCCTAATTTTCCCCCTTAATATGCACGCATGTGCAATACTCCAGAATTGCAATAACTATTTGAACCATCCTATATGAATTGGTATTCTCAAAAATATCTGCTATATTTATTAATTATAAAGAATAGCTCTTAATCTTTTTGGAAGTAGTGAGTAAAAAATATTCTATCATATAATATGCATTTTTTTCTCTATGTATTTTAAAATTTACTAGAGAGACAACTAGCAAGTTTTAATGAAAATGTCCAAGTGCCACTGTACTGAATGCTTTGAAATTAAAGTTTTGAGTTTTCTCGCCAATTTGGCATGGAATGTTCAGCATTTAAGCCATAAGTTTGCTTATCTACACAGCGAATTGTCATGAATGACTAGACTTTGCTTTTATTTCTGAAGCATTCTCAAGATGGAAAGTTGATAAAATCAGGAGAGAAGACATCAGGACTGGTCCAAAATTTGTTAGACAAAAAGAACAGGTGAATATTTGTTTAATCATTTACATCAATATTTATTGATTTCACAAGAATTTAATTAAAACCAGACAACCAGATTCCAAATAAGAATTCCTATTCCTAGGTTATAACTTGTATATTAACTTCTGTTTTTCTTTCATGAATTTTCCATACACTCACTACGTCAAAAATTTCTCAATATATCCAAAACGCTGACAATTCATTAAATAATCACATGTTCTTCTGGTATTCAGATTTCTCAGAAAAAGCACTTCTCCAAACACTCAAGTCTATTCTTATGTCAATTGCATCAATGTATTTAGCATCCTTTTCTGGCATTTTCATAAACTCAGTTCAATAACTGTCTGGGAGTCAGTCCATTATCACTAGCACCAAGATATCTTCCTCAATTTCATACTTATTTTCTTCATATCAGAACCTGTCTGTCTACAGGATACCTCAGGAATTTCTCAATGGATTCTAATGAAGTTTTGTGGAAAGAAAGGCCATATTGTGAAGAAGTGATCTAATTTAGGGGCAGATCCAGGAATTAATTTTTGATGGCAATGGGCTAGCCATATTGCAAGAATGACAGACAACCATATGTGCAACCAAGGCCGGCAGAGTACTAGATGGAGAGACAAACAAGACAAATTCAGAAAGTACTGGCTCCACAACACACACTATAGAAGTCCAACAATAGATGTTAAAAGACTGATGATGATGAAACAGTACAAAAATGCATTTTATGAAAAGTCCCCCCCCCCATATAAACAAGAAATTTGTGATAATTAGCAATAAAGTGAAAAAAATTACAATACATCAGTGACTAGTCTTACTATATAGTGTACTACTGTATGAAAACATCTATTACTTATGAAATATGATTGTAATAAGGCCTTTGTACACCATCTTGAAAATTATACCTTTCTAGTGGTAGACTTACTGTCTAGAGAAACCTTTGTGATTGGGGGGGGGGTGAACTTCAATGCCATATCAAAAATCCCTTTCCAGTGGTCAAACTGTGGTAAACTTGGATACATTATCAACTGCACTTGATACTACAAAAAACTATTGGAAAAAACTTGTCTAGGATGAATAATGAACAAGTAACCGGCATTGTGAGGATTTGGCAGTCATCTTGAAAATGATACCTCTTCAGGGGTAGACTTTTAGTATTATTAAGCACTCTTAATATTACAAAAAACTTTCAGGGGGTAAGGTGTTTTTTTTTTCCATAATTGCACCCTACCACATGATAAATTGTGCATTTTTGTCCTCTATGAATCTGTAAGATACATACCTAGCCATATGGCAACAATTTTTCCTAATTACTTATATTGAGGATTTATAAAAACTATTTCATTTTTCTAATGAAAAAGTTCCCACAGGTTACAAATCAGCCCACACTATTTGCATACTTATGAAGTCTGCAATTTCCAAAATGGATCCTAGAGAGGTAAGTGGTTGTTAATTTTGAAGTTTTAGAGATGGGGAGTGATACATTTCAAAATAATCAAAGCTGCCTAGTTTTAATATTAATAAACCTCTCTCTAAGTTACTGCAACACCATGTTTATGTTAATGGAATAGGACTAATGGCATGGAAAGAAAAGACAAAAACCCCAGGAAAAAAGTGCTAGAAAACAGAAAGGAGAAATATTGACAATATTGTGAACCTACGGAAAGATTTGAAAGTTTCAATCTCACCAAGAGAAGTTCAGGGGGAAACAAGACAAACTAGTGTTTGAAGCAGGTAATAAGAATATCAAAATTATTTTTCTGTTTAATCTGTGTAAGCAACCACTTGAAATTACAAGTTAGACTTGCTCATTTTCAATGCAACAAATTGGCACATAATTAGCCACTGAAACTATAAAAGCTATTGTTTCAGAGAAATATCAGTCAATCTATGGGAGAAAAAGAATTTTTATAAAATTATCGAAACCTAGTCTTTAGTATTTTAGAGTCTTACTTACAATACTGATAACATGACCAAATTATGACAAACATTGTGCTAATATTTATCTACAGCATTCAACATTTTTCCATAGTGTCAATTATAGATTTATAGATCAAGTTGGAAAAAAAAATTCATACCGATTCAACAAGTGCTATCATTCTTCCTTTCCCATATTTATTCAAATTTTCAACATTCAACGTTCTCTTCCACTTAAGACCTCTTTATTTTTTAATAACTTGATATATCACCTAAAAGTCTGCACAACTGATTTTTATGATTTTTTAGATAAAAGTTACTCAACATTTTATAGAGAAATGTACTCAAGTAGAATGTTATTGGTTTTTTAAAATACACAAGAGAGAAAACCTCAAATTCCAATTAAATATATAACCAAAACAAAGTATTTAAAAAGGTCAACTGAAACAAATTTCAGTACGTATTTTTACTTTACATTTATTTCTTTGTTACTTAAAAACCTTATTTTGAAGGCTATTTTATAGTTTACTGATCTGTGGTATTAATCAGTAAAAATTGATCTTCAACTCAGCATAACATTTAATCAGTTTTGCACAAATAGCTGACCACGATATGCTGGCCTTTTTCAAAGGAGATTCAGACATTATTGAAGTCTATTTTTCCTTGAACTAAAATGTGTAAATAAATATTTACATTCCTAAGATTGCAAAATGGAAATAAATGTGAGGAATGAACAATAAATTAACTATACAATGAAAAATGAATATATCAAGAATAAAAAATATTAAAATTTGCTTAATCATTTTGATTATCATAATATAAAACAAAAACTGATTGTAGAACTACTTCTACAACAAAAAAATTCATGGGTTTACTAAGTAATTAATTATGTAAACAAAAATATGGATCTTTTGCTGTTGAGACCAAATTGTCAGCTGTGACATCACAGTTGACTTCTGTAAAGGGATGCAGTCATCAATACCTTATATACAGGTAAACACTGATTTTTTTCTGGGCCATACGGTAGTAATGTAATATATATTGAAAAAATTAAACAACACCAATGAGTTATCACACGCACACCATTAGTAAGGAATTTTTTTGTTGTTTCAGTTGACCTTTAAGGCTCATTGAATGTCAAATTTGGCATAAATTAATACAAGTGATGGTATAGCACAAGGTTCAGCAAACTAAACCGGAGGTGCTAACCTTAGTACTGGGCCAGTGAAAGTTGTCATATACTTTTCTAAAAAAGGAGACAATTAACAAAAAAAGAATTTTTAAAACCTTTAATTACACTGACTCATACCTGTCCTGAATAGCATAAGTAAACAGAAAGAATACTCTCAGCACAGGGTGTAGTTCTCCAAGAAAAAGTGTTAAATTTATTGGCTAATTCAGTTATTTTTAAACTGTCATAAATGACTATCCCAACACAGATCCTGTATGCTTATAAATAGATGGATGAGTATTTTCTTTTAAAAAACAAAATATGTCAAGTAAAATTTTCTCAAGCTACATGCTGAAAAAGTGTTTCTATGAACTAACAACACTGTTCTTTCAATTTTGACGAGTTGCATTCTTTTCTACATTATAGGAAAACTTCTGAAACTGATATTGCAATCTCTACAAGATCAACTTTTTTACAAATTCAGCATATCTTATATACATTAAACAGTGCATTGCAGGCAGATGTAATGATTCAAGGTAGGATTAAGGTATGCAAAAAACATTCTTTGAATTTTCCTCAATCTTTATTTGTAGAGTTGACCTCTACAAATAAAAAGATTGAGGAAAAAAGTTTTTTTTCTCCATTAAGGGTCAATTTGAACCAAGGGAATTCTTTTTATCTTTTAGATACCAATTTCTATGGAATTGGTTTTTGTTCAAGGGAGTGGGTAAAATTGTTTTTTTTTCTTTTTAACACTTTCAAAAAGGTTAAATTCAAGATTTTTCATTATTGGGGTGGGGGTAGGGATTCTAGGTGGAGATTTATTTTTCACTTTTAGGATCATGGCTCTAATTCTAGGTTATATTTTCACTTTTGGGGGGGTCAAAATCCAAGGGAAACATGAGAGGGGGACTTTTAGTAGTCAAGATTGAGAGCGAGCCTTTTCTTTTACTTTTAGTGACAAAATAAGATTGGATGCCTTTTCTCTTTCATGGATCAAATTTGATGGGGAAAACCACGGAATTCAGACTGAAATTTATTTAAAGGTCACCTTATCAGCTGAAATGGAAGTTAATTTTTGAAATTCTGTACAACAGAAAAAAATTTCATTATAAAAAGTGAAAAATGAAATTATATTCCTTGAAAATTTATAAATGCCAAGTATTTGAAATTAGGAAAACAATTTTTTTCAAATTTGAACTATTTTTGACAGTGGAATAGAATTTAAAAGTAGAAATAAATACTAAAAAATTTGTAAAGGAAATAAATTTTCCTTCATTGCAGCAGCCAAATTTATAAGCAAGTGATAAAAGGTAAAAAAAAAATGGAAATTACCTGTTGTAGAGATGGTGGACTGTCTTTCAAATTTGGTTGACATCCCTGAGACATTTGAGCAGTAATATTCCGTTGATACATAAACTGTTCTGTACAGTTGTCTGTTGTTGAATAAGATATGCTAGATTTAGTATCACAGTCCATTCGATTGAGATCACATGGTTTCATCATTGGGCTTTTCCTATCAACCATATAGACCCAGTCCTCCGTCACAATTGAATCATTGTTATTTGCACAGTCAGTCAAACTAATGTCACAATTTTTACTAACCAGGTTAGAATTTTCTGTCCTTGGTCCAAATGAATACTGATTTTTATCAGAAGATTTCCGTATATGGTTAGTTCTTATTCGCCGTTGTGAATAATATTTTGCTAATATATTTTGTTTTCGGTTCCCTTTTGATGATGATTTTTTTGTGGACTGAGAATTATTTCCTCGTAAACGTTCAGACTGTTTGTTGAAAACATTTTTAAATGACTTGGGCCTTGATGCTCGTCCCTGCGCTTTGACCTTTGAATACATATCAGTTTCAAATAAGTCCACTTTGCCTTCTTCGAGATCCTTCCAGAAGGTATCCTTTAGGGTTGTAGGTGGAGCTTGTCCTAGCAACCCACAATTGCCAATGGATGAAAGATTTCTCGAGTCATTTGTTTCCATGGGCTCTTCTCCAGATGAAGTATTCACATAGCTGGCAGTGGTCAAAGAGCTATTACTAGTAGTAGATAGACTTTTGCCATCAGGCAGGGTAGTCCCTGGAACAAGTCTCCCTTCCATCATAGCCTGTTTTAAAAATAAAATAAACAATGAGAGATTTACAAAAGAAAAAAGAAAAAGCCACATTCTTTACAACATTTAGTGACTGTTGAACTTGCTTGTTGTTTGATAATATTCTTTATAAATATCAATAGAAACTTGATGGATAGCAGCCTATTGTTTGCTATCTACACTCAATCCTCATTCTCAACACTGTCATCTTGCTTTCATCAATTGTATAGTACTCAAGTCATTAACCATAAGCTAAGTTATTTTTAAATTTATCTTGTAGAGTAAAAAAAATAAAACTAGAATTAATATATTTTGGGGTCTTATGAAGAAGAAAAAAAAAAAAAGAGAAAAAAGAAGAAGATGGGGTCTAAGGAGTTGAAAAGGAACAATATACAGGGTGCAGGAAGTCTTCAACTGATACTGCCTTCAGTTAGATGTTCTCAACAATTCCAAAATGGTGACCATGGATTTGGGTTTTGGGGATCAGAAAATACTCACAAGGAGTAATACTTAGGTGAGTAAGGTGGCTGTGGTATCACAATAATATTACTTGGGGCCAAAATCTCGTTAGTGGAGAATGCAGTGTGATTTGTGATGAAGCATCCTAGAGCATCACAGAAGTGATCAGGCTGTCTCTCCATCCTTGGAGTACACATTGATTATGAGAAAAAAAAAACCAAACAAATGAGCATCAATTCAATCTTGATTTGTTCATTCCACTACGGGGATAAGGGGCTCATTTTCACAGCAAGTTCAAGGCATAGTAAAGAGAATATTGCTACAAAACAAAAATAAAGAGTGTCAGCAATGAAAAATTTGGATTGTTAATAAGAGTGCACTACAATTTCAATGTTCATGCTTAGCTGGCACGATAATGAAAAATTAAAAATATTGGAGGAGCCTAAAATTCAGTTTGATTTTTGTTATTAGATGGCATAAGAGCATTTTAATCATACTATGACATTGACCTTATCAAAATGCATTTTTTTCTTCTAAATTGTCAAAACTAGCATGTCATTGGGACAGAAATAAGTAATTTTAAAGATTACTCTACTGAATTTCGGAGGAAAAAAAAAAAGAAAAAAATTACCTTAATGTACAGAAAAATAAATTAGTGTCCACCAAGATGTCTTATAAATAAGTGATCAAAGTTGAGTAACATTAGATCAACTTTTTTTTAAAGATTGTATGGGTGACCAGAAGTGATAAAACTGGCTAGTGAGGGAGCTGATAGTGTATTTGCATTCCAGGCCTATATACATTCAAATACACATTTGCATTTCTTTTGTTAAATACACCTGATAACTATTTTAGGTTAATTCATACATTTCTAGATTATTAAAACAATCACGTAAAGACATTACAGGCCAAACAATTCAACAAATATTAAAGAGGTTTTTGTCCTTAATAAAAATAAAAATGAAATAATTTCCTCCTTTTTACATACCTTAAAAGTACACCATATTTCAACACAAAACTGAAAATTGCTTAATACAGTAATTTACTTTTCAGATTCAGGGCAATAATTATGATTAAGCCTCATCCGACTAATTTTAGAAAAATTAATTAAATGGATTCAAATTCTCCAGGAATTCATCTTTATGATTTAAAAATCCTCTGCTAACTTTATTATTTCATGAAATTTCTATAAAATATCAGATGCTTGATTGACTTGAAAGATAAAAAAATTTCAGCAAGTTTCCATTAAAGAATATACATTAATAAATGAATAACATGAGGAAATCTGACCATCTTTGGTAGAATTTAAAAATCTGTGCCCGTTTTTGTTTCAACATCTTACATCATACTGTTTTCCTGTGTAAACAAATATCTAGGTTTTTATTGTAGTATTATGTCAACAGTATGAGGAGGTACCTAATTTCATTGATTTTAACATTGAAATTGGAAGAACATTTTCATTATATTATGCCTTTTTTACTTTCAATGGTAAAAATGCAGTGAAAAAAAAAAAAAAAAAAAAAAAAAAAAAAGATTTAAGGAGAAAGTACTGTGAATGTTTGAACATGTCAAAAGTGGTTTACAATGCTTCTTGCAGGAGATGCCCCTTGGTAAGATCAGTTAGGGATGATCAAATAATTACTTTAAAATTATGTAATGATATGGGAGAACCAACATTCAAAATATGAAAAATCAGTTTATCATTTGCACAAGCTTGTTTATGTTTCTTTGATGTATAACTTCCAAATAACTGAGTGAGGGGGAGACAGAAAAAAAAACAAAAAAAAAAAAAAAAAACACCTCTGTTGAACTGTTTAAATGTAATGAAAATGTTCTGTTTTTGAAAAAGTGTGGTATGCGATGAAATGTGATCCTCAAAAGATTGTCAGGTTAGTGAAATGAACAACCAAAAACTATACTGAAAGTCAGTCTTCATCCAAAGAAAGTGATGCTGTGTACATGGTGAGATTGGAAGTGGGTACTTAGGAGGGGGGGGAGAAGCCAACTGATTCAAACAAGTACAATTTCCAATTAGACCAAACTGAAGGCAGCAATCAATAAAAAGTGCCTGGAATTAGTTTTGAAGAGATAGGATAAACACTAGACCTAAGTTAGTTTGCCTGGGGAAGTTTTTGCCATTTATTCCAATCTTTAGAGAATTCTTTTAATGAAAAAGATTTAATTCCCTGGAAGACTACAAAATGAATCCTGATGAAAAAGAAATAGATAAAGTTGCCTAAAAGATAGCATAAGCAGAAGAGACAAAATGGTGAAGATGTTGCTCAATGTAGATTACTGGAAAAATAAGAAATCATCTTTGTTCTTCCTTGGACCCAATGAGCTTTTTTCACAATACAATAAAATTTTGGGCAACTAGAAATTTCCACAAGTACCTACGCTAAAGGTAACCCTCCCACCATCTTAAGTATATACTTGCAGCTTACATAAAATCTTCAATACTTACATATTTCAGATTTTTATAAAAAAAAAAAAAAATAAATAAATAAAAAAAATTGAAGAAATAAAAATATTGCTGTAAAAGAAAAGAAAATGGAAATTCTGATCGGTAAGGTCCAAGTAATTTCAGACAGACCCAATATTAAAATTGAATGTTCGGTATTAATCAAAAATAAAACAATTTTAAAAATGCATACGATATTCCAAGGGTCACCAAACAAGCATTCATAGTATCTGCACACGAAATATCAACATGAATATTGAAAAAAAATTTAACCGAATCTGTAATATTCCAAGTGTATAATATTCATGAAAAGAACTTAGTTAGAAATGAGTAGTTGAATATTACTTTCAAATATAGAGGCAATACTACTAGTCATGAACAAAATTGTTATATACTTCAGAGAGAGAGAGAGAGAGAGAGTCTCTGGCAAAGCTAAATTTATAATATATATATATATATATATATATATATATATATATATATATATATATATATATATATATATATATATATATATATATATACATGCACACTTGTATATACTACCTGATCAGAGCAGGTGTAAAATAAAATAAATTTCACAAATTATCACAATTCTTGGAACACCTCATTACAGTAGAGCTCATTAGGTAAATACACAAGTTCCCCCGCACTATCTTTGGCACAATAAAGAAATCATGAAGAGGGAGGGGAGGGTGGGGCACATGACAACTGTTCAAGTTTAGTTTGTGAAAAGTGCAGCTAGACAATGTATCACTGGAGTTTATGGTAATGATAAAAAATGCAAACATTAAGTGGGAAAGGTTTAAGGAAATTTCCAGTTAAACATTAACCAAAAGGAAGTTCTGTAAAATCTCAGAACTTGCATACTGATGAACTTACAAAGGAAAAGAAATAAAAACACATGAAGTTGCAGGAATAATTTAGGGTAAATCAATCTACCATAGCATGTTTACAACCTTAAGGAAAATGAATTCAGGAAAGAAACAGAGTTTGAAGGATCTTTCTCTAGTTGCATAACACAAATATGTCATTTTTGGATACAAGAGTCACTCACATAGTGAAAAAAAATGATGGCTACACCCAGGACAGCTTTTAACACCTCACCCCAACTGGATATCTTTGGGAGAAAATTGTTCTCTTAGTGAGGTTCAAAAAGGAAATAAGATGGGAAATTCTTCCATTTGCAGTGTGTTTCCTAGACCTGTCACTAGTTTGCTTAACAGTTCCAAGATCAAAAAATGCCTTGAATCCATTGAATCAAAACAAAAAATAATTGAATGCACAATTTTGCTGAAAGGCTGAGTAAAGTCAGAGAAAATAGCATAATTATTCAGTCATCAAACTATAAATTTATATGGAAAAAATTCAAAAAAAAAAATTGATACTAACCTCTGACACTGAAATTGGTTCTAGATGACTTGTGAATAATTAAATACCTATCTGGTAGATAAGTCTGGATCTAAGATTGTATAATATTACAGAAAAAACATCCATAAATGCCAGGTCATAAGTTGACCCCAAAACTAAGGTTAATTTAGCATATGCAGTAAGGGCTATCTATAACAACCAATTTTTGAAGATTTCCATTACAGAGAAATTCTTTTAAAACAGGTTCGTTACATGACAACCTGATCCGAATGCTCCATTTGCATTACAACAATGCAGTTGAGGAGCAATTTGAAAATAGATTTAAAAAAAATTTTTGTATATAAAGGATTCAAAAGCATTCAAATTAGTTTTCATTTTAATGTTTCAGATATTGTACAAAACGGAACTCAAGGCATCAAAATCAAGTGCTGAAAGTCTTACAATCTGTTCAATTTATGGGAACAACATTACATTGTTGTTTAAAAAGAAAAAAAATTATACATACTCACATTACGTAGTTATCTGATACAGACAAGAGACACTTTGACTGATCCTTGTTACTTAAATAAGCAACAACAAACACTCGTTAAGTTAGTCATAAGCATTCTGACATATTTGGGGGGGGAAGCTTACCTTATAGAAGATATAAATACTATCATATTTTATGTTCTAATTCAGTTTAAATAAGGTTCAAAATTCTAAAAATTTGTCATTTCCATTTTTAGAAAAGTATTGCCAATACAGTCTAGTGGTCAAAATAGTTTAAATCCAGAGACTTAAAGTATTAAATGCCATTACAAGCACCAAAAAGTTTTTAACATGCATCATAAATCCAAACTAATCAAATACTATTTTTTTTTTAAAATAAACATATGCAGATAAGTTTATTGGTTCAGTTATCACATCTTTGGAGGTATCCCAAAATAAAAACCTTCAACAATGCAAACGGGTTTAAGCAACAATGCAGGAGGTTTAAGCAAGTGATAACTAGATCTTTGTTGCAACATGTTTTTTTTTCTTTCATTACTTTTCATACACATCATTTCAGTCAAGATGCTGTAGGATAAAAATCTTCAATCTAAACGCAATTAAAAGAAAAAACATCCATGTAGCACTACCCAGTGGTCTACAAATGGGATATCAGATTTGCTTTGAATTCAGTTTTGAGAGAAGGAGAAGGTGGACCAAGAAACTAATTGTCAAAGCTTTCTGTTTATATTACAAGTGTAATTTCCAGGGGGAATAAACAGAGGAAGAAAAAATCTATTTAGTTTATTTCTTCTAAAAGTGATTGAGCTTCAAATAATACATTGAACACTTGGCATTTACACGTATACATATGCACACACATCAGGGAAGAATAAATTGTGCCATCATTACATCTATTCGTTATATTCTACTTTCAGAAAAGAAAAAGTAACAAATTATCTTCAAAGGGCATTGCACATAACTCCTATCCAAACAAATTTTAGAACATAGATTACAATGGATCAAGTTTGGATTCATTTTAGTACCAGGTTGCTTGAAAAAAAAAATAAATAAATAAAAAATAAAAAATTTAAAAAAATCATTGTATTACAGAGATGAGCCTTGACTTATTTAATTTGCTTAGAATTAGTAAAACTATTTCCTTGAATTTCATTAATTGCTTTCAAGTTCTAAATTTAAAAGGCCTAGAATGTACTTAAAGGAGACCTACCATAAGATGATTTGAAATTTTTAGTTTCAAGAGAAAAAAAAAAAAGAAAAAAAGATACATTTCCAATCTTCTGAAAAATCAATTGTGGAATAGAACAGATTAAATAATTCTTGAATTTTGATTAGACACTCCAAAGATTCAAGTTGTATTATCTCAAGATATTAAATACTTGCAATTGAATTACAGAAATATAGAATGAAAAAAATGGGAGAGGGAAGAAAAAAAACTAAAAAGAAAAAACAAACAAAAAGTTAGAACAAGAAAATTAAACATATCTAAACAATATGACCTTTTCATCTGTTAACGATATATATATATATATATATATATATATATATATATATATATATATATATATATATATATAATAAATGGGAGGCAAGTCAATAGACAGGTAGCAAAACGAAATAGGTTGGATTAGTGAAACAAGCAGTCATACAGTGAGAATAATTGCTCAAGCTCATGCAGAAGATTAAAACTTCAGTGAAACAAGTTGTCTCAAGCAATTTTACAATGATATTGTATGTAAACATTTTTATAGGCAATTCACTTCCCTTTTCACTGGACATTTAATAGACATTTCTTCAAGACTAAACTTAAGAACTGAAATACATTTCTATAGCTATTTCTCTGCAATACAAAGTTTAAGATTAATTTTGAAAAACTTGCAAATCTTAGCCAAAAGATGCATGATACTGACAAATGTATTCCACCAACAGGTAATTCTAACACTCAATAGATAAAATGAAAAGCTTTATTTATAGAACAAACAAGAAGTCAGGGGTGATAGCAAGTCTCAGTTCTAAAATTTCATCTATTCTACATGGGTCATTGTGAAATTTTAGTTCACAAGACAGACAAATTTAAAAAAAGGAAAATGTACATGACAATGCCCTCCACCCAAAAAAGAAAAAAAAAATTTAGATTATAGAAACTGACAGGATTAGTCAAAAAGCTGATATCAGTACTTTCTCTCTCCACGTGATACCTTAAATCCATGTCAGATTTATTGAGAGGAATTGGAAATCCAGCCTGTGTACTGAAGCAACATTCATCAGTAACCCCCCCCCCCAGTCTATAGGGCTTCACAACCAATTTATAGGGTTTTTAAATCTAAGAGCTTTAAAGATATGTACAGCTAGATAAATTGGGAAAGGAGAAGTGGTGAAAGTGGTTCCTAAGCCATTTCTGAAAAATGACACACACTCTTTATAATGAAGAAATCAGTAATGAGGAAAAGCATAAAATTAACTATTTATAATGAACTGATCAATAATTGAAACAAACACAGCAAATGGAAATAAGGACTTTAAGAAAGAACACAGTTGTCTAGATCCAATGTATTATACTTTTGACAATATACTGAAATATTCTGAGTATTGGATCCAGTTTGGTGCATACAATCAAGTGGAAGTACTTCTCCCACCCATGAATTCCAAATCCATGATTTTCTATTGTACATCTCAGGTAAGCAAATGTTAATTAAATCTAAGGATATTACCATTGACTGACTGAACAAATTTTAAATTCTCCAAAGTGGGAAAGAAAAAAAAATATAGGCAAACAGAATCAAGATGCAGAGCTCGGATGGTGAGGGGGTAGCCTTTTAGCAACCAAGACAGAAAGCAACAAAGATTTGAGCATAGCAAGGACCGGTCCCAGGTGCGCTAAGTGACAGTGGGATTCATGCGATAGAACAGTTTGCTGACAAACAAGGAAAATGTCAAACTCAAATCTGTTTTTAATCAATGGAAAGAGAATCTTTCATTTGTGTTTGATCATAAGACAATTTTGCCCACATCAAAACCTTTACAGAAAAAAATTTGGAGGATAATCTCAAAATAAAGTACACATTTGCGTGTGATTTTACATGAATGACACAGAATTGTTTTACTTGAAGAAAAAAAAAAAAAAGTAATACCACATTACCAGGTCATTTTCCGTTTACACACACATTAAGATTATGTATCCAAACTCAGTATGGTTATGAACTGCTTGAATTTGAGAATTCTAATCTTTGGACATTCAAGCCTTTCCAATTGAGAGAAAATATTATAACCTGTTATTTCATAGACTTAAAAGATGGCCACGTAACAATTGAATAGAGAACAAAATGATTCCCAACATGCTTAGCTTAAGGATCATCAAATCCTTTATTCCACTTATTATGAATGGAGGCGAAAATGTCCAAAAGGAAAAATGGCAGCAACTCAAGTAAGAATATTCTCAAAGGAATTTTAAATCCAGAAGTAATCAGTGAATATAGTAATAAACAATTTATGCACAAATTCAATTTTTGAACTTTCAGTTAAGGTTCCTACCAATTAAACTGCAAGGTCTTTAAGCATCATGTAGAGAAAGCAAATTCAATTTATTACTTTCATGACAGCAATTCATTCGTGCTAATAATAAAAATCCCTATTTTATAACTGTATATCCACTATTTTCAAGAGAACCATCCAAAAAGAATTACTACAGCCCTTGAAACTCATCTCTTCCAGACTAAACAATTCCCTAATATTCAATAAACTATCAATTTTGATCCTTAACAAATGTTATTTACCCAGCTTTCATCAAAATGATTTTCAAAAACAACTTACAGCTTTTTATGATTTTATTTGTTTTAGATGCAAGGTGGGTATTTGGAATTCGATAAAACTTTAGCAGCCAATTTGGAAATGCTTCCAGATTCTATTCTGGACACTACTCATATCCCAATGCAAAAAAATGGCTGAAGACAAATGTCACACAAACAGCAACATTGACCAAGTTATACACTAATAACTAAAAAGATTCCACGGGGGGGTTGGGGGAGACAAAAAACAAAAAAACTATTAATTTGCCTACATCATAATTTAAACCATTACAGTATATTTGAAAAATGCAAACAAACCATTTTATCAGATGTTCACCTTTCACGCATATTGTCAACTCAAAAACATTCACAAGAGCTTGACTTCAGAAATTCTTGATCTTAAAGATAATTGATGCTCATAAGCAACCTACTCTTTCATTTTTCAATAAAGTAAACATTAGTCGAGTACAGAAGAAAAATGCTCATAAATGAGAAGCAGTACTTAACTGGATATTCACTATCAGGTCAAATTCAACATTATTTTGGTGCTTTATTCATACAAGCAACTTTTACAGTGGATGATCTTTATGCCATACATAACAAAAGTGGATTTGAAAAAAGAAAAAAAAAATCTTAGGATAAAACATCAATTTTTCAGAGACTATCACCATGAAACCTGCTGCAGGAATACTCATTGAATTTACCCATTTCTATGAAGAGTTTTCAAATAATTTTCTTTTGACTTATTCATTCAAGAAGAATGACAAATATAAGCTTGCTATAAGATAAGAATTTAACTAATATTAGATTTAAAAAAAAAAAAAAAAAATTCTAGTTCTCGAAAAATGCCAAAAACACTATTCAAGTTTGTCTTTGAAAAGAGGAGGAAACCAACTTCAAATATTCATATTTTCAGACACTTATAGCATGTGCATTCTTCTGCTAGTTGGCAATTTTGGAGTACATCATCTTGTTGATCACCACAAGTGTTCTGGACTTGTTCTCTTCCATACAAAAGTGGGCCTTGGCTTAAGCCACTAGATTGTAGAAGAATGGTCAACTGCTTGACCCAACACCTCTTTCGAATATCATCCAACAAACTGGAAAACTTGTGCACAGGTCAAGTAGATTCCTTAACAAGTAGGCTTTCAAAATTCAAGTCACCACTTAATTTCTTACAAATATTTTGAAAATTCCTAACTACAGAACTAGGACCTCCCCTCTCAAATAGACACCTTAGAAAAAAAAAAAAAAAATTCCATCTTTGAAATATTTGATTCATTAGTAAAGATTGGAAAAAAAAAAAAAAAAAAAAAATGAGATGAAAATTACATGTACACCTTATAGAACTGGAGATATTTTTTGAATGTACATTGAGACAAACAATAAATAATACATTTCCAGTAGAAATTTGCACGGGATTTCTTTATTTTTTTTTCTTTCTCTCCGAATAATTCAATCATATCTGAAAATTCCCATTTTATTCTTTCACCTTGCCCAACTCAGATTTTGTTAATTATAATCAATATAGTGAAAGGAAAAAAAAAAAAAAAATGCTGAAAGTATTTTTATTTTTGTTTCACTAGAAGCTTTTTTGTGACCAGAGAGGTCAAATCATTTGTTATTAGAGAGATAAACATTGATGTTTAAAGTAATTTAAATCTCAACTTGCAGTGGTTTATCACTTGTTAGAGTACAACCAGGCATTGACTTGCAGCTGGATTACTTTTCATGTTGGTTCATTTCTCTTTGGAGAGAAGAAAGTAAAGGTGTATCAATATCAAAATATTAGTCATAGTATCTAACATTGTATCTATTCCATACTTTTTCTTCTTGAACATCTATCATTCGTTAAATTTCTTTCAAAAAGTCATTAGCTCAATCCAGTAAGGTGTTTCCTGTCTCAACAACTGGAAACAAACATGATGTATCGAACACCACATTTATTTATTTTTTTTTTTCTACTAATTGAAAATCATTCCAGATAATTTGGATAGAGTCTTTATCAAGTTGTTCAAGTGATTATTACCGTTATGCTTTCAATCAAAATTTAAAATGTTAAACTATACTTTCGTTCGTCATTTTTTCAAAGCTTGTCAAAACTATCATTAATGTTTTGCTGGCAAAATTCAAAAACAAACACTGAATTAAAGCAGCACCATTCTATGAAAATTCTATTTCATCTTTTTTTAAACAAATATTTAGACTTGCCTTCCTGGTAAAAAGAAAAAACTTCATATTTTAAATTTTTCTCAAAGTCTATGAGAGTAGCTTCCCTTTATTCATGAGTAAAAAAAAAAAAATAAATAAAAAAAAAATTAATTGAAGGTACTGTATTTGTTGAGTAACTCTAGTTATCCCTTGCAATTCCTGAGGGTTAGGTGCACCACCCATGTGCTAAATCCACAAATAATTTTTTGCTCCCCCCCCCCGCCAAGTAAAACCCAATTGGTCCTCCAAAACCATAAACTTTGAATAACACTACCATTCCCAAATTATAATTGTACAAATGAATGAATAAATACAATAAAGCATTCAGTCGAAAAAAAAAAAAAAAAAAAAAAAAAGGTAGTAATAACATATGAATGTATGATTATCACCTAAAGCTTTTACATTCTGTTTATACAGTACAGCATATTTTCTAGGATGCAGTTTTTTACAGTACACTGCAAATTTTCAAAATATTCACATGGAATACTGAACAACAAATGGAAAATCCACAAATGGCAACAGATAACTGTATTGAGTAACTATAAATTGATCTGAAGTAAAAATGTAGTGAATACATTTTTGGTACATCCAAATTCTTTTCAACAGTTATGTTTATAATGATTGCATATTTTGATTTAGTTCAGTTATTATAAGATGCTTTTGGTGGAAATCAAGCATCAGAATTTAAACTCACAAAGCTAAAATTGATTAATAATATTACTTGTACATTAGTTCTATAGATTTAATAAGAAAAAAAAGTCCCTCTGAAGCATGAATGAAACAGACATTTTTCATTATCACCTTGTTTATGCAAGCTAACTGACCTCAAAACTCGAGAGATCTCTTGCTTTTTTTTTTCAAACCAATTACCAAAAAAGCTTCAATCCTCTAAATACTAGTAAAATATAAGTACTGAAAATCAATGTGACCAGCCTAAAAATTTGTGATATCTATAGAAAGCATTAATAAATAGATGAATAAAATGGAAAGGGGAAAAAGAAAAAAGAAAAAAAAAAGGGAGAAAGAAGATAGCCATTTTGGAGTAATGACTAGAAATTGAATTTAGATGGGCAGATGGTTTAATCACACCAAGAAAACCTGGATTGGAAAATAACCATAGATAACACCATTTTTTTTTTTTTTTTTTTTTTTTTTTCAAATAGGCTTTCAATTTTTTACCAAACTAGCTTAATATACAAATAAAATGTATTTTCTGGTATTCAAACTGACAGTTGAGTTGGTGTAATTTCTTTTTTTCTAATTAATAAAGTTTCTTGAAGAAATTATATTTCTTAATAGAGTTGGGGAAAAAAAAAAAAAAAGAGAGATAAGGGATTGTTAATTGGAGGAGCGGATTTCAAGAACAAGTGAAACTTATAGTCTTAAAAAAATATGGCAAAATAATGCCTTTACTGAATTGTATAACTGATATAATTACACATGAAACATAAGGAAAAAAATAAATTTACTCTGATGAATTTTCATCAATCTAAAAGAATTTTATTTCTCTCAGAAATTTCCTTTGAATATTTGAAACCACAATGCAACCAAAAAGTATACAGAAGTTATACACAATTACATGGTTGCATTTGTAGAGGTTAAATAAAATGAAAAAAAAAATAAAAAGAATTCTCAGAAATTTGTATCGGAAATTTAAAAAATAAAATAAAATAAAATAAAAATAAATAAAATAAATAAATAAATAAAAGAATTTTCACCCTTCATCAAATGAGTTTGGAAATCATTAAATCAAATTAGTTGATTCTTGGTGAATTTTTAAAATCTTAGGGATTTTTGCCTAAAAATTTTATGCAAATTATCATCATTTTTTGTTTGCAGGTAAACAAATTTCACACTATCACTTTTCAAAATATCAGAGTGTACACTTGATTTTTTCTTTACGTCAAAATTTCCTCCAATTTCACTTACTAAAGGCATGAAGACTTCTACTATAAAATGAACTTTTATACAAAGTAAGGGTTTGTTTTTTTCTTGATTTCCCACCAAAACTTGAGAAATACTAACTGATGACCGCCTGATTCAAATCACACAGACCATAGAAGCTACCAGACTAGGAAATCCCAGATCAAAGAGGTTTAACCTGTACTTGTTTGTCTAACACAAACCAAACTGCTGAGGGACCCATATCATAAATTTCGGCAAATGAATCTAAATCAAGACAAATATATCCAACCTGCAAACAAGGAATTTAACGCTTGCAAAATATAAAATACCAATACGCATCAAGGACTTGAATTCAAACTGAAGAGTAATTAGTAAGGTTCTCAGAATGTCTCACAATCTTTTATAATAGGAAAAAAATTCCTTGTTAGTAGAGAATTCACTCAGCAGAAGGCATTTGTAGAGACAATTATAGAAATTCATAAAAATTTGAGAGTTGATAGGAAAGTGGATACTTGATAGATTTCCAAGTGCTATAGGAGTCAAAAAATAATTCCTTTTGGATTGAAAGGATAACTTTTAGAAGAACGAGCTTCTCAACTCAATATTTGGAGACCATAAAGTAATGGGAGGGTGGTTTACTTAAGTGACCATGACCAAGTATTACAATTTGGAAATTTGATTACTTTATGATTTAATATTTTTGTTTTAATCAAGATTAAATCATTCTTAAAAGAAGAAAAAAAAAATCACAAAATGTCTGAAGAATCTAGCACCATTTTTAAGATAAACAGTGAGAGCCCTTTGCATAACTTTAATGACAATAACAAATGAAAGGGAGGGGGGGACACTAGTAAGCCACTTAAAATTTTGGGCAAACAAAGAGAAAAATTTTAAATCCCAAATTGGTAATGTTAATATTGAAAACATAACTGCACTTCAGTTACCTCCCTATTAAATTCAAGGCTAGTAGACAGGCCTTATTGTGGGAAAGAGGCATAAAACTTGTTGCCATCAACCAAAAACTGAACCAAATTAATTAACTAATGAGTCACATTTTGAAATTGCGAGAGATAAAATTTGCTTTCATATCAAAACCACTTTTTGATAAGATATATATATATATATATATATATATATACACACACACCTCAACTCCAGTGATATAGGATATGTTTTTAAAAATTCGAATTCTGCATGCTGAAACATTTCTAGATAGTATTTATGCTAAAAATTTAATCCAAATTGTAATTGTTGGTTAATTTCTGCCAGCTTTCTATATGATCCAAATACAGAATGCTGCTAGAAGTTGAATGTCAAGAGACATCATTAGAAAGGAGGGGTGGGGAGAAAAAAATTTTTTTTTTTTTTTGGAAGCATTTCTTCTATGTTAGTAACATACTAAAATTTGAGTGGTAAAAAACAAGTTACAATTGAGTGTTTCTGGATTGATGGAAATTCCCAGTTCAGGTCTGTACATAAGATAAGAGCCTTGAAATTAATGAGGAAGTTATAGAAGTAACCCATATAATGCCAAAACTGACCAATTTTTTTCTTTGGTCTCTTTTTTCTTAGAGATCTAAATGAGCAATGAAATGGTCAACATACCTAATTGCACATTCGCCCATTCCTACAGAAATAAGAGCACTTACCAGTGGATCATGGCGCTGGCTCTTAAAGACAGGAAAAAACAATAGATTAGCTTTTAAAATATTCACAAAGTAACAGATTGCAAAAGCCAAGAAACAGAAGTCCCTATGCTAAACAACTACAAAACTAGGTATATATAGAGTCATTTGGAAAAATCGACTTTTAGAATATTCAAGAAAATACATCATTTTTCAGAATCATAAGGGAATTTGGTCATATAAAGCCATGCTACAGTCTTAAACCCTTATGTTCAGATATACAATTGTTTAAAAGAGGAAGTTTTTTTTCACAAGTTATCTCAAGCCAAAGTGAAAGAGTTACTAGGAAAAAAAAGAAAAAAAAAAAAAATAGATAAAAAACCTCAAGTACAGGTCTTTATTTGTTTCAACAATTCCTTGTTGGAGAAGTGAACTTATGCCACTAAATACCAAGCCAATTGAAATTGCCAGTTCTCCAATAACTAAAGTATTAAAGTTTAAAATCAAAAACAACGATTGGGTGCCTTTATCCCTCTAGCATTTGGGGGTGGGAAGGGGGACCAAGAATTATATCTGAGCATCAAAGGGTTCACTTCAAACTGGATTTCCCTGTAGAAGTTTCTACAAATGCACTTGATAAGACACCAATGTTCAAAGACTAATGTAATAATTTACACACAACTATTCTGCCAAATTCACAATTTAATGAAAAATGATTTGGCTAAGAAATACAGCAGCTCTAGCTGTGTTCTTTAGGATAGAAATACCTTGAAAATATTCTCATTTTGTTTATGTCTTTAAGTTTACTAAAGTGGGAATCTGATTAGTTAAGTCTGGAAAAAAATTGACTTATTTTATTCAATAGTGATGAGATCAGGTACAACATTCTAGAATTTAAATAAGCTAATCCAACTTCATGTTGGAAGTGCCTACATAAAATACAAAGCAATCTAAAAATGCTACTTGCAAGAATATAGCAAATATTCTGGCCAAAAACTCCAGAATATGCAAACAAATGTTTCTCTTGGAAACAAAACTGATGGGAGTTTATAGAAATCCTCTATGTTCTGGTCTAACAGATTAAATAACCCCGTTTATTTTGTACTGCCTCTAAAGTTGATTAGGCAATGTTTGATGAGAATAGACCGAAAAAAAAAAAAAAAAAAAAAAAAGTTAAAATCATGTTGGTAGACAATTTTTAATCAAACAGAAAGAAGTCTTTCTGTAAGGAGTAAACAAATACCATCACTATTCTTCTAAAATTACAAATTACATGAAAGTCTACAGATTTCATATCTAATACCACCCAGAAAGCTCTAACTACAAAGCCTACAAATTTCAAAGTTGTACAGTTTTGTAAAGGCCACAAAATACAAGAAGCTTTCAGTTCAAGGCTTATAGCTCAGAAAATGAAGAAATTCATAAAAACATCAAACTTGAACTTTTGATAAGTCAATCTACTATTATATGGCAGCATAGTTCCTTTCAAACTGTGCATGTGCACATATTTTGCAACCAGCATACAAATAAAATTTATGTGCACACAAAAGATTCCAAATTCACAGAGTTAACAGTTTGTATTGAAAAAAAAAAATGAAAAAAAAATTAAAAAAACCAAAAATAAAAATAAGAAAATAAAGTAAAATAAAAAGATAAAATAAAAAAAAAAAAACGAAAAAATAAGAAAAATGAAAAAAAAAAAAAAATTGATTCCCTGTCAAATTCAAAAGTGCACACATACTTTTGTCATGGGGGAAAAAAATTGCACAAAAATTTTGCACCCACTGACTACAAAAAATTAGCGGGGAAATTGTAAAGTAGCCATAAAATTTCAAACTATCAATTTTCTTAGTTACGAAAAGGAAACTAGCTTACATTATGGCATCATAAGTTCAAAAAGAAAAAAAAAGAAAAAAAAAAAAAAAAAAAATCATCTATTTAAAAAAGGAAAAAAAAAAAAAAGAAAAGAAAAGAAAAAAGGCAACTTGAGTATTTACAGAAAAATGATCCAAGATAAGTATATCAGAATATATATATATTATGAAGTTTGCAAAAACAAAGAAAATTGATCTATAAGTTTTTCTCTTTTTAAAAAGTTTTCAATTCATACTTTAATCCATGAAGGTAAAGCACTTAAACCTTGATAAAATTACCAAGCTGCCAATCATTGTGATTTGTCATTTGAAAATTACAGTGAAATTTCACTGAGAAATGCATGAGTAGAGATAGGAGAGAAGAGTAGAGTTTTGTTTTTAATTAAGAAAAGAAAAAAATAAATGAAATAAATAATAATAAAAATATCTTATATAACATGTTTGGTATTGTTCATACTCCCAGCAATTAAAAATCAAAACAAATATTACACAAGTAAGCTGCATAAGCATTTTCTAGCCTTTAATAAGGTTTTTCCTAAGTTTTTAAAACCATGACAACCTTTGACATAACATTTGATTTTAGTAAATGTAGTTCAATTCAGAGCGATATGGATTCCTATCAAAAATTTTGATTGTAGCATTCAAAGTGGATCTATTAACCCAGTCATCTACAAAACTATATTGGGGCGGGGTAGGGGTGGGGGTAAAAAAAAAATTGAAATAAGATAACAGTGAAAAATTCAATAAATCCATCAGGTAATAGTTCTTTATCAACCCCACCTCCCCAAAACAAGAATAACAAAGGACACACAGGTGTCCCTCTAATGTGGGTATATATCAACTTCCAGGTATAATTGAATAGGAAACTATCATAAATCCTTGTTTCAGTGATTTTATGTATATTGCAGCGATTTTATTCTTCAAATATTAAAATTTGAAAAACTGAAACTAACTATTCTTAAAATCTCATAATAAAAAATTCTTTACTTTTCGTATTCTTCTTTCTTCAGCCCGTCGCTTTTTCAACCTTTGCCGGTCACGTTCAAAGTCCTCCACCATCTCAATGCATGGAAGAAGGTTCTCTCTAGGCTCCCATGTATCATTTGAGGCAGGATAGCCCACCCAGCGGACTTTGTAACGTTCCTTGCCCTATAAAAAGTGAAAAATAAAAATTCAATAGTTTGACCAAAATAGAAATTTTGAACAAATACAAAAATCAAAATCCTACACAGTACATCTGGAGTGTTGGGCATCAAGAAAAGGAATTACTTTTATAGGAATTTGAATTTTTTATTTTCCTTTTATCCCATACAAGCATCTATAAATAACTGATGTAGAAGCAGAAAAAAAAAAAAAAAAAACTTACAAATGAAAGGGCCGAATTAAAAAGTGCTCAAAGCAAAAAGATTTCATCAAAAACAATTTATTAATAAAATTTATTAGAAAAAATGCATAACATGGGCCATGTAACAATTGTCATTTTTTCTCTTCATTATAGAAACTATAAGATTGATCTTATGCTACCTTTTAAAATGGTCCATGTCAATGAATGCTAAAAATGTTGGACAAATGAGCCAAACAGAAAATGTTACTGTAACATACTATTCATCAATGGTGAGAATTATAACTTCAAGCAAATTATCAGCATTATATATGTCATTAACAAACATTAATGGGGGAAAAAAATAAAAAATAAGGACATAAGATATAACATTTGTTTTAAATTTTTTTCTTTGTTCTTGTTTAACAAGTGGTATTTGAAGTTTTGATGGCGTCTTAGTATGAATAATGAACTACTTCCTGAACATTGGCTTTCTTTACTTCAAATTAATTTTTTGAGGAGTCTCTGCAATGAATTACCAAGAAAATTCATTACATGCAAAAGTTGAATCAATTAGTTCCTGAAATGAAGAAATTTCAAAGAATACTTTTCTACAAGCAACACCAGTTAAAAGGGTTTGGTAAACCAAGGGTAGCTTAAGACCTCTACGTGGGTTGCTGCTAGCTGTGACAGAAAAAGAGTAATGCTGTGCCTAACAAACCACTATTGATATCGATCATAGCTTTTTATATACAAGTTTAAAAAGATAAGAATGAAGAGATAAATGACTGGAATTTCCCGATTTCCAAGAGAAAAAGGAACTGATTGTCAGAGAAACAAAATGATAAAATGATGACCACAAGACTAAATTATGCTGTGAAGATTAATAATGATAAAGTTTAATTACACAGGTATATAGAAGAATGGAAACTATAAAATCATCTAAGATTGAAAAAGGTACTCCATCATAAATAACAATAAATACATAGTTAATTCTGTACACTTAAAAGAAACATACAAAAATTAAGCAAATTTTCTTGAGAAAAATCAACTACAATGAATATTATTAGTTCACATATTAAGACTTGAAAGTTGTGTATCAGCAGACAGGATATACAAAATTCCCATGTTTTCTCTGCAAGTAGGACATCAGAGCCAAGTACTCACATTGGAGACAAAGGGAATGGCCAAATAGTAAAAAAATCTATAGCTTGCAGTCCCAAAACATCAGACCTAACTTGTTGAATTCAGACAGTGCTACTACCAAGCAAAACAAACTATTGACAAACAAAGATTTGAAGTAAAAAAAATCCGAAGTTAAAGACTACAGAATTTATATTGTATGTAATAGAATACACAGTTGTTTTAAAAATATTACATTGAAAATTATTTTCATATAAATCTAATTTAGAATATTAGTTATCAATAGAAGATCCATTAAAATTTATCATTTGCTATATTTCCAGTAGGTTTCTTTTCAACTTTTTTCATCAAAAAGTGATGGAAACCATTTCAAATGTACTTTTTTTTCCAGTGCTGACAAAAATCAACTCAGAATGGAAAATTTTTAATGATTGATTTTGCAGACCTGTTTATAAAACCTTCAATTTAATGTAAACCAAGTTAAAATCCAAATCTCATCAGAAAAGTTTCAGAACATACCAATGAGATTTAGAGTTAGGCTTATTTATCACCATTTTATCAAGATGTGTCCATCTCTCAAATTGAACACTGCTGAAGCAAAAACAAAAAGGTAGTTAGTGCAGCTGAAACAGATAAACATAGGTTTGTCCACATAGGTTAATAGTAATATTGTCTGATTTAGCCAAGGATACCTCACATAATTCATGAATCATCATAAAGAAATTCTCATTTATATCTTGCTAGTTACACAATTCTCATGAACTGATGTCCAATGAAAGGAGGGGTACAAAAAAAAAAAAAAAAAAAAAAAAAATTTAATTTACATTGTACCATTTTTGACAAATCTCAAGCCATACTCCTGGGTGAGAACATGGGTACAATTTGATAGGAGTTTAAGGTAGAGAGATGAATGGCCATGAAGGTAGGGATATTTGGCATTGGCTTTTGTCAAGCCTTTTTCAAAAAGTAAAGTTTCTTGGAAAGCTTTAGATAATGATTCTGTTTGATGTATAAATGATAAAATCAGTCATAACAATGAGTTAAAAAAAAAAAAAAAAATTAAAAAAAAAAAAATAAATAAATAAATTAAAAAAAAAAAAAGGCACCAGATAGTACCAGAATGAGGTAAGCCTCAATGCAGCTATCCTACCCATTTTAATGAAGAAATTTATTTGAGATTAATTGTTAAATAGCAGACCTTATGGCCCAATTGAAGTATTACATAAATAGCAATTGTTTAAGCTATCATTAGATATAATGAAGTTGTCTTTTTCAACTAGAAGATTTTGAGAACAAAAATATGATTGGAGCTGTGAAGTTTATTACTAAAAAAAAAGAAAGGAAAAGACAAAAAACCTCAAAAAAGACTTCTCCATATCAGAGGGAAGAGACAATTTGGAAGAATGAACAAAAAACGTCATAATAAATAAGGAAATTTAATTTGTACTTATGGCCTTCCATATGGTCTCTTCACTTCCAATATTATTGGAATTATTATAATCCACTTCAATACTCTGATTACTTCAACATATCCAATAACTGATTTATCAAACATCTTACAGCTATACTGAACATACTTCTCAAAAGTGAATTTTGGCAATTGGCAGACATTACAATCAAACAATATGTGGTCAGATCACACGTTTCCAGATAACTCATTTCAAACCTATAAAAAAGGACCCTCACAGGTTTATTTTAATAAATAACTTGACATACCAAGAGCTAGAAATAAAAGGTCACTTGAGACAGATTTTAGGAGTACTACAACAAGATGTTTCAGCATTGGTTTGAAATAAGCTTTTTCATGGGATAGTCTTAACAAGCCTGTTCAGATTCAACATCAGCTCACAAAGGCATTGGACTATTTCTGTAACAAATACCAAGACAAACAACATACTTGATGATTAATATCATTCCCCATAGTAAATGTTCAATGTAACAATTTTTAGGACCAGTTTTAAACACCCTTAAAATTCTAACTGAAGTGAAGATATTGCATCATATGAGTTGAGCATTCCAAAAATATCCAATAGCCAAACAAAAAATTCAGTCAAAATGAAAACAATTGTTTTCAAAAGTGTTAGTTGAAGGATTTTCTTTGCGTGTATTTTTCAGACTAATGTTATAGTCTTTAGCCTTACTTAGATATCTGCTGAATCAAGTGGTCTTTAGAAATTATTTGCCAATTAGGAGTTCGGACTAAAGAGTATAGAGAAGATTAAGTTTCTTCATGTGCCCATTTGAAAAGTGCATGCTTGAAGTGGGATCACTCTGCTGTGTGTACAATACCTTCAAAGTATTTCGATGAATCCTTTTCAGTGTTATTTAGGTATTTTATATCTAAATTTGAATAATTCTTAAGTCAGGGGAGATAATTTATATAAGCTATTGGATTTCTCAAGAACCACTAATAAGGAAACTAGATAGACACTGCACTGCCATGCATGCTAATATACATGGCAAATGTCAACCTCGTACAATGGTTAGTAGTCAAGTAATTGTAGTGCATACATAGATTTCTTCAATTGTAGTTAAATTACTTCCTTAAACTGAGAGCAACTTTTATAAACTTGAAATTCTTTAAGAGTATTTGAAACTGACCAGGTAATTAGGAAGTTACTAACAAACATGACCTTTGAAAAAAAAAAGAAAAAAAGTGTTTAAATACTCAATTTCAAGAGTAAAATGCAAATACAAGAACATGATTTGAAGTCATCGTCATTCGAAAATATAGTTAGACTTTCACGGCCAAGATACCAACATACAGGCTTGAACATTTGGCCATATTTTTATTCAACAAAAAAAAAAAAAAAAAAAAAAAAATGAAGTATTCTAGCAGCTATCCTATTACATATGCATAACCATAATTATACAGGGACCATAAAGAGATATCATTTACCTATTGAAGACAAAAAGAGTATAAACTCTGCAAGGATAGAGCCACACCATAAACTATGTATAAGCATTCAAGACTTGACAATTGCTTTTAGGATCAATTGGATATAAATTTGATTCAATAAGACAGCATGCAAATATTGCAAATTTTCAAAGCTTCTTTAATGAACTGCCAATTCAACCTGCATATTGTAACTAATGGTATATGAGGCAGTTGGCATAATTCATAGTTTCTACTAAGCAAAATTATGCTATGAAAAACAAGGGGAGAAAAAAAAAAAAAAAAAAAAAAAAAATTAGGAGCTATTTTTTTTTTTTTTTTTTTCCCCCCCCCCGAGGCACTTAACAGCCCCTCCCCTCTAATGTTGATAAATCTCCATAAAATATTTTGTAGGTAATAAAAAAAAATACTTAAAACTTGTATAAAAGATAAGTTAAATCAGTTAAAATCATATTTGTAAACTTTTCCTGATGTAGAAATTATAACCTGAATCGAGGGGGGAGGGGAAATACAATGAAAAAAATTTTTTTTTTTGGTCTGGAAAGTTAGAAGTTGCTCTTTAAAAAGATAAAAAAATGTACATCAGACTTGAGGATTGATTAAAGAAAAATTTTTGATAAGATAATTCCTAAAATTTTTTAAAAAGTTTAGTTTTAAATAGACAGAAGTAATTTTTCTTTTATTCACAACTAACCTTAGGCTTCTTTTTTTGCAGTTAAACGCAAAATAATTTCAAGTCATCTATATTATTTTGGGTGTATTTTTGTCACATATTGCTATTTCATTAAAATGGTTTTTGGCGGGGGGGGGGGGGTCTCAATACATAACACCCTAAAAATTCCAAGAAAAAAAAAAAAAAAAAAAAAAAAAAGTGCAATAAAACAGTTTTCCACAGATCTTTGTTGATGCAAAAGAGTGTAAGTGCATATAACACAGAACTAACCAAGTAGGAAACGTTAAGATATTTTAGTTTCAAAAGAAGCACAAAGAAACTAAGATTGTTAACAGAAGATACTGGATTTTATAACAATGGAGCCACTATGTAAGTCATAGTGGATTTGACAGGTCACTAGTAGTAGAGTAGGCTTGCCTTCAGTTTTGTGGGCCAGAATTCAATCTACTGTAGAGTCATATCAGACTTCAAACAGCAATCAATGCCTCCCTATTAAGCACAAGGACTAGGATTGAAAGAATCCTCCATGAACCCATGGGGTTACGGTCAAATCATATAGAATACCACAGTTCTCATGAGATCATCCAAGTTACGCAACGTCAAGCTTGGTCAGTACCTAGACAATCAGGGAATATCAAGTGCTGTGAGCAGAATGAAGCTTCAATAGGTCTGGCAAGCCAAGTGTGGGTCTTACTAACAATTGCTTGTGTGCCTAAACCAACTACACTCTTGATGACCGTATGTAGGGAACAATGATAAATAAACAACTTGAATACATTTTTTTTCTTACTACACCAAGGAGTTCATCACTAGAAGTTGAAACTGTACTCATTTTTCAGTTCGTTTGAAAGATCTTAAAAAATGAGAGATCAAGCAATGGATGCAAATATGATCATGGGATTAAAAGTAAAACTAACCTGAAGGAGTAGAATGAAAATATCCTTAACACGGGTAGTTTTAGTGATTCAAAAGCATAGCTTTACATTTATAATTAAAAAGCCTCAGCTAAATATGAATGCATCACAGAAAGACTAGAATTCAAAGTTCGGAAAAATTCTTGGGTACTTTTGGGAATAAATTTATTGAAATATTCTGGCTCAGATACAGATCATTTCTTACACAAAAATCTTTAAATTATTAACAAGTAAAAATCAAGTTAATCCCTATGCCCATCATGACCACATTTGTTCTGCATTCTGCGTATCAAATTACAGCAACTTTCCCCTCATTGAGAGCAATTCCCATTTCACAGGAGCATGTTTGGAAGGGGAACATCAGGGTGTGTGGAAGCAGCCTGCCATAATTGGCATAAAATTTTTCATCAGTACAAAACTACAGCTTTGAAGTATTTTGGTAAATTCTTTTCAACATTAGTGTTGCCAACTAGAATATTACAGCAGAATCTACATAATTTTAAAGAGCGAAAGTCAAGAGAAATAATTTATAGAAACCATGAAAAAAGACCCATTATCTTCAATTTTATTAGATTTCTTGAGAACTGCTGATCCAAAAAACTAACTCAACATTGTACCGCCTTATGTATTGATTAATACACCAGGCAAATCTTAACTTCATAAAATGGCCAGTTATCGAGTAATTGCAGTAAATTCTCCTATGGTAGTTAAATCTTGATATAATTCATAGGTATATGAGGATCACTTCAGGGTAGTCCATCTCTTTTCTATTAGTCCAAGCAGTGACCCTAAGTCTCAGATAGGAAAGAAATTAGCATTAACAGAACAAGCTTAAGTGCATGTGCTATGAACATTTACTGGATCTTTGTTTAATTACATACCAGCTGATCAAAAGGACACATATACTTGACAAATATATCTAAAGAGGCTCTGTCCATTTGTCACTACCCCTTTTTAGGGGGTCCCTCAATAAGATGCTTTTTACCAGGAAAAAGTCTTCTCCTTGGGATCACACGATCTGGCAACAATAACGTTCAAACTTCATAGTGGACTCTTGTTTAATTACAGGCATATTTAAATGACCAACTAAGGAAGAATTAAACTACTCATGCACAGTGCATACAAGAGGTTAGAGAAATAAGTCTTACAAATGAAATACTACAGAAAGTTATTTGAAAAATGACAAGTGAAATTATTTCCATTACTTTGCAGAAATTTATGAAAACAATAATCAAAAATTTCAAGAAAAATTGTATACTTTGATTAGGGCAGAGTTTAATTTAACAGTGATACATTTCTGTATTCAATAAAACATTCACGACACAAAAAAAAAAAAAAAATCTACCAAAAGGAAATTAAGTGGTGTTATAAGAACCTGTTAATATGTAAGAAATATACTTAGACATTCAATGAGCATCAGATTGTAAGAGGATGTACATAAAAAAATCTTAATTTTGATAGTTATCTAGAGGAAATGTACATATCACACACAGATATGTATGATTAATTAAATAAGTAGCACTTCCAGAGTAACAAAACAATTGACAATCATTTTCATTACTAACCTCATAACTATAAAATCAATCAATTTTCAAGGGTTAAAAGTGATCTACAATGAACTGATATTTATAAAACTAAAAATAGTCAGTTGATTATTTTCAATATTTCAGAATATACTTATTTAAGTGACTTGATGTTAATTCATTTGTACACAACTTTGATCATCTTCATTATTATTTAATGCTCCTATAATTAATGAATATTCAAGTGTACAAAGATAAACAAGCAGAATACTTTCTGCACAACTACCCCTACTCACTCCCCATTACCTTTTGAAACAAACAAGGACAAAGTCAAAAATATAGCATATTCATCACAGTTAGGATGACAAATACAATCAAGAGAATTAAATAATCCCATTCAAATATCCATTTCAACCTGTCACTAATTGCTAGAGAAGCCATGGTCATTGGATATTTGCTGCTGATGACAGAGCCCTCATGATTTCAAATACCAATTTTTCAAGGCAGGTAAACTAGGAAGATTGGCACAACACAATTTCCCTAATTGTTTTCCCCCTTATTTGACCTTGTAATAGACCGAGCCAAGATTCTATGAACAACTAAGCTACTTTCTCTACTTAGTAGATATTGTAATACGTCAGTACCTTTGTAATCTGAAATCTTAAGAAAAAGATTCATCCTAGAAGTCAATGCACACAAGAGGAGAAGTGGAGAGATTTTTCATAACATTTTCTAAAAAGTATCGATTTAAAATGAAACCATACTTATAAGTTCAACTGTATATAGTTTCACTTCAAGATTTCTGAGCAGGGATCACTCAAAAACAGACAACATTAACAAAATTAGAACTAAAAGAAATTTATTAGCCAAGTTATTTTTTTATATTTTTATTCATTTCCAGAAAAAAAAAAAAAATTGTGTGAGCAATATTCCAGTCTCAGAGAATGGAAAAGGTATAATCCACCACATAAATAGAGATTCAATACTTGGATTCCTATGACTAAATTAGAGATTTCTTTATCAAAAAAAAAAAAAAAAAAAAAAAAAACCTAAGCTAAGGAAAAAAAAAAAAAAAAAAAAAAAAAAAACCCCACACACACGGACATTGCTTGTTTCAAAAATGTTTGAAGTTTAATTCTAACCATTATGCCATTCCAAGTTCCACTGATATACTATACTTTCAATTCATCCTTTACCCAGTTGTGGAAACAGGTGTCTTGCTAGAGCCTTTATTGTAAGTTTTTTTTTTCAGGAAAAACTCAGATGTCCATAAGCATACAGCAATCTTTTATGTAACTCAACTGATAAGAAATCTCTTGTAGTTCAACTGAGTGCATAAAAGAAAAACTTCATACAGCATTAATGTGAAAAATTATCTTTTTCAAAGTTCAAGAAAGTTGTCTGAATATAGCAGTTTAGGGTGAACAATGGCTATAGTCTACAACAATGCAATGATAAGCCTCATTTCCATAATTGTGGTCTTACTACTTGGCTAAGCTAAGTGAATATTCCTAAGGTCCTAATCTGACAGCTCATGAAACTTATATAATACTCAGCCATCCATCACAGAACAGCAGTAATCATTTAATTAATTTTCAGAGCATATGGTTCCAAGAGGATCCATTCAATTTTTGTAAGATTTAATCCGAATTTTGAAGATGTTGACCCAATAGCCTAATTCTGATTCAAAAATACAAAAGAATTAGTAATAAAAGTTTCAGACATTTTTTTTTTAAGTTGATTCTCACAAAACTTTCCTTTTTCTGTCTCAGTTTCCAACAGCATACCATCTATTATACATACTTCTTCCCAGAGAGGGAAGTGTTCACTTTTTTTTCTCTCCAAATATGGTCAGCCATTCCAGATCTTTCTATCCCCTTTGATAACTGCTTTTTCATGTTTGTCAAACCTCAAGAGGCCTGCCAGTTAATCCAGTATAGGTGTTCCCATATTTACATGGAACAAATGCAGTTACTGGTCAGATTAAACAGCATCCATGTTATTCCATGTAAATGCAGAAAGGTCTATACTGGGAGGAATTGAAGGTTCGTCTTGAACATAAAAAAGCAGTTAAAGGAAAGATATAAAAATCTGGAACAGCTGACCATTTTCCAAGGGAAGAAAGGTGAACACTTCCCTCTCTGTCGACAGAATGTATGTCAAACAAGTGCAGAGTTCAACCCTATGTGGTTTCCAGTACTCAACAGGGGCAAGGTACGGAAATCCAAGCCCAACAAGGAAAGAGGAAGAAATCAACATTACCCACATCCTATGTTGAAACATAACTTCCATTTTCTACCATCACATTCAGATATTACACCTGAAGAAGGCCGTAGAATGATTACCAAAACATAATTTGTTAAACACAAACAAGGAGATGAATTGTCCGAAAAAAAACTTTCAATGTTTATGACCCTTCTTGAAACTATAAGCAATATCTTATTTTAGTTAAAATTCATAAAAATAGAGGAAGGCATGAGCTCACTTTATCATTATGGATACATCGTAAGTAGAGCCCCATCTCTTAAAACCTTGAAAGAAAAAGAAAAAAAAAAATTCTAAAAAGCCAACAAATCTCTAAATGACCCAAAGGTCTAATAGAATGAAAACACCTAAAATTGATTGGGGGGAGGGGGGTTAAATTGGGTTTAAAGCATTAAAAAAAAAAAAAAAAAAAAAATAAATAAAAATAGAATAAAAAAAAATCAAATCCTTGACAGCAAAGTCAAAATTTTGAAGGTCAATACTATATCCTAAAACAATTTTACAGAGCAGATTACAATATGGGATCATGGCTTATTTAGTAATGTTATCAATGGTCATCAACTGGCACAAATACTGAAATTTAAGCTTCAATATTTTGACAAATGTCACATTTTTCCTACCCACAGATGTCTTCAAGCATAGCAAATTGCATATTACACAACATTAGAAGCTTTAATAATTTCATTAAAAAGATTGATTTCAATTGTACTGTCGGTAACTGTCAAAGCAAGCGATTATTTTTCTAAATTTCATAATTTGCCTATTTTTGTTTATGCAACTCAAATGGAAAAAAGATTAGTTTATAGAGAAAGTAGTGTGAATGTTCAAATATGTTGAAAAGTGGTTTGCAAAGTTTCATGTTGGAGAGTTATCACTAAACAATACCCCATGGTCAGTTGATAACGGTCAAATCAAGACACTACTGAATTATCAACATTACATAATGCTGGAGACATATTTAAAATGTCTAACTCAAACATAGAAAATAATTTGCACTAGCTTGGTTCTGTTGCTTTGATGTATGGCTCCTACTTAAGCAAGAAAAGCTGTTGTGTTTCTATGCATGATTCACTACTTCAACGTAACAAAGAAAAAAAAAAAATTGTTTTTTGTAACAACCTGGTGGGTGATGAAAGGGGGATACTTCATAATACAGAATGCAAGAAAACGGAACCACTAACTACTGATGAACCACCTTCATCCAAAGAATGCTCCCTTCCAATCCCACCATATATAAGTGGGATTGGAAGGGAGTCTAATTTCAGAGAACCAAATGATTGATTCGAACATGTACTGCTCCAAATTAAAATCCAGAATTAGGAGAAAGGTTAGTGCCAAGTGACCAAGCCGTCACTCATCTGTTGTATTCACCAGGTATTGCAACTTTAGAAAACCATTTATTCCGGTCTTGACAGAATTCTTTTAATGAAAAAAAAAAAAAAAAATAATTTCCATAGAAGACAGCAAAAAGGTACTACAAGCAGTTCTGGGAAAAATAAAGTTCTGATAGGATGAAATCATGAAGTTGGCTGAAATGAGGCAGATGGAACAAATATAAAAAAAATATCACAATCCATGTTGCCCTCACTGACCTCACCATCCCATACACAACTCATCACCTGCTCACTGTCAGACCTTCACTTGAAAAACTGATCCAAACAGACAAATTACTTGAAGATCTCTTAAGATAAAGCTGGGACTGCTAAAAAGATTAAAATTAATGTGGAAAAAAGATTTTCTATAACTGAGTAGTACGAACTTCAACAAAATCTGACCTTTGTTTTTTTTTCCAGGAAATCTTTGTTCTTGAGAAAAAGTAACTTTTAGAGAAGAAGTTTAGCGTACGTGACTGAAGTGTAATTAGGAAATAAAAATTTCCCCACCAGATATAGCAACATCCGCCTTTGGTGAACTTTCACTTCAGATTAAATTAGGCACAATACATAATTCCACCCAACTGCATGGTATTGTAAATCCAAGGAGTGACTGTTGCCTGTCAATAAGATCACGTCTTCAAACAAATCATGCATCCGGACTCAAGATTTGTGAATGCTCAATCTCACTTCAGTCAAAATCGGAAATCTTTGTTCACAAAAGAATCCTTATGGAATAAAAAAAAAAAACACCTTATCTTTAGGAAATTGGAAAACTAAAATGAGATATATAATGTAGGCACTTTCAAGGAAAATTCTGGTAATTTTAATCTGAATGTGCTCCACGAATAAAACTCAAGTTTATATTGTAATTCAAATGTATTCTATTTTTCTTAGTGACAAAATAAAAATTGATTAAAAACAATACTGAACTTACTCAAAGCCGTGACCAAAATTCGGCTTAATTTGGATATCCGATTGATTTAAATTTTTATCAGATATACATGTCTTGGAGAGAAAAGAGAAAAGAGATGCACAATGTTCAAAATCTGACTCTGATGGCAACCCTGAGTGCCAGTCTTATTCGTTAGTGCACCAAGTGACTGGTAGGTGGTAGACATGACATTGCTTCATACTACTTATCCCATCTTTGTTTACTCTCTCAGTAGAGGAAGTTATTTATTAATTTGCTCCCTTTATGACCCCTGGATTCATTATGCTTCCTTGGGTTATCACTTATGAGGGCTTACAAACAATGAGGTGGTACTGGTATTATCAGTAAATGAAATTAGTCTAATTTCCCTCATTTATTATTATTTTATATTCTCTTGCAAGGTTACTTATATCTATGGACTGTCATGAATACAATAGTACTATTTTCATGTTTGGAGGCTATTTCGTTCTGTTCTATTCATGTCCGTTAGGAGGGTTTGCCGTATAGATATCTCCTTTTGATATTCCGTATTTTACCATGGATAATCCACAACCCGATTCAGCTTCAATTTTGAAGGTTTCAGTAGATAATAAGCACCTAGATATTCAGCTCAGAATTTTCAGCTAGAAATCCACATTATACACGGGAAAAATTCTTTATTTAAAACTATAAATCTAACAGGTTTAGAAACTCATCACTAATGCATTCATATTCTTACTATTTCCACAATAGTCATCAATTCTATTATTTCATCTTTAATTTTGTGTTATAATCTTAGTAGTATCCATCTAAACCTTCGAATATTTCAGTTCAAGCTTTTGTTTTTACTTAACATTGATCAATTCTAACAAAGACGATATAAAAATGTAGATAAAGGAATATCTTGATAATTCTTTCTAGCAAGTACGTGCCCCATTTACGAAGCGAGTATTCATTATTTTGCAGTCTGTATCATCGCTTCTAAATGATGATCACATGTTCTACCACTTACTATGAAATTTCACTTCGGTTCAGATCTCAAAATATTAGTACCGAGCTCTACAAATATTAACTAAGCTCAGCAAGTTATAAGGCCATGAACATAGGGCACCTAGTGAAGATCAGATTTATTACAGCAGTAATCTACAAGAGAAGCTTGTTAACCACTACTCATCCAGAAGGTACCACCTTATAAGCAGAATTAGTTTATAGATAAATCATGATAAAATTACTAAACAGTAATACAAGAGCCTCTAAACTTTGTTCAAAAAAAGGTCAAGTAAATTGTAACCAACCTTGATTACAAGGCACATGGGATGTAATTTTATACCAATTGAATGTCCACCTAAATCGGTATTTTTAGAATATGCAAAGCTATTATTACACCAATATATCAGTTTTTGTTTAAATCATGTCAAGTTTCGAATAGTTAAGCAGATCATGCCAAATATTACGTAGTTCACACAGAACCATTTAGGTTAACTCAACTACATCGGATCTGACAGCACCGAGTGGGTTTTAAGGGGAAATACATTGTATACAAAGCATAATTCAATATTGCAATTATCATAACTTTAATTTCTTTTACAGGGACAGATCTATTGATGAATATGGGCAAATAAAAGGAGAAACCAGTTATTTTGCAGTTAATCACATAAATAAACCTTAACATTCAATTAGAAAGTTCTGATAAGCAACTTGTATCAGAGAAATTCGGGATGTAAAACCTGCCGAGTTAGAAAGTCTTAAAGATTCAATAGCAGCAGCTAAGTTAAAAAAATTCATAAAATTCAATTCTGTCTCTTTGAACCATCAGTGTCCGAGGTTGATTATAGCTATCTCATTCAGATGGAATGTTGAATGTTTATTTCTTTCACACTGATACAAAGTTGAGTAATACCTTCAATGACAGCAAGGGATTAAGTCTTATATTGATTTCACAATTAGCATATTGTGGTTAACGAAGTCACTATTTCTATCTAAGATATTCGAGATGCAATTCATTTTTGAATCATAGTTGAATTTTTTTCTGGATGTATTATGTGGGTTAGCATTAGTTATCTAAAATGTACAAAAATAATATTTTCATACACCTACTAACAGTAAACACGCACACAACATTCAAAAATATGTCGAAGATCTGTCTTTATTCAAGTGTATCGTCTAAATTACAAAATAATCGTTTTTTAAACTAATTGAACAAGGCTTATAAATAAATTTGAACTGATTTTATAACGAAATAAGTTTGAGAAATGTCTAATTCCAACACAAATTATATGTATGACACGTAAAGAAGCTTCAACTTGAAATTTATCCAATAAGTACACGAATCTCGCTAAAACGTACAACTTCTAAATTATATATATTGGAAGGATAAATCAAAACATTTGTCACATTATGACAGTGATATATTCTGGTATCATTTGTGGATGTGCGCTGGATCATCTAATAGTTCTGTTTCCAGCCAAAGTCTGTCAAAACATCAAACAATTCTACAGTCTCATGTAAACTGAAGGATCAACAATATTGTATATTTTAATTCACACGAAGAGCTGAGAATACTTCAAATTTCGCATAATTGTTGGCCAACTTAGAAGTTAGATTTTACAAGTGCTGGTGATACCACCACGAAATAATGTAGTCAAAGGCTGCAATTTGTCCAGTTTGGAAGTTAAGTTTTACTAAGTTTGTTCACAAAAACAAATAAAAAATAAAAACAAATGAAATAATTTTTTTTTTAAGGGGGGGGGTAGAAATTTCTTCGGAGCTAGAGTAGTAGTCGAACTCAGGAACAGTCAATCTGAGAAAAGTTTCATCTGGAAGCATTCAAAAATAATCTGCAAAAAGGCATTGGCCATACCCTGTTAGATTACACATTTTCATATAATTCTTTCGATCTAAAATAGAGCAGACTGAAGCACGTAGTTAAAACTCCCCAGACAAAAAAAAAAATGAGACTCAGTAGTCACAGATTCCGGTAAGAATCATTTTCGCTGGACTACGAGCAGGGAGGGAGAATCAAATGTCGAAGTTGAGTTTGATGATCTATCCCTTGGCCTAATTACTTACTGCTTGAGGTTTTGATTTTTTTTTTTATTGATTTTTTTTTCCTCCAAATCAAAACTTGCAACTTGAAGTACAGTTTCTCAAGTCACAGTCGTTTCCAGTTATTCCAAAGAAAGGATCAGATGGTAATAAAATCCGAGTTTGAGGTGAAGTTCATCATGGTAAAATCCAAAGGTAAAAGTAGCCGAAAAATAGGTAAATCCAAATAGGAAGGTTGTTGTTGTCTTGACATTTTTCTTGAAAATAATCAAAAGAATAGAGTCTACAGTCAAACATTGGAGTGGTCCGTTTGTTTCGAGTAGGCAAAAAGCACCCGACGGGCTTAACACCTACGACAATGAACCAGAGACAAGAGATGGAGGGTGTAGATAAAGGAAAGTAAAAGCCAAGTTTTATACGTGAAGGTGGGTGATCACTTCTTTGACCAACATTTCTTATTAATTGCCTTTATTCCCAACCACATGCTAAGACAAAGCAAATATGTCAGATTATTTCATTTCCAATTTTAAGAAAAAAAAAAAAAAAAAAAAAAAAAAAAAATGAAAGAGGGAAAGTGACAAAAAAAAAAAAAAAAATCCCTGCATGTAAGAATTCGGTCTTTGAGTAACACTGGAACCAATCATGACGAGTACATTTGCATGTATGCCGAAAAAGGTTGAGTAGATGAAGAAAAAATATGCATTATGATTTATGGCAAAAGCGGAGAAAACTTTAACTAAGTTGAGTTTTTGAGGAAATGTATTTTAGTATCTTAGTAGAGTGCAGTAGTAGCCTAGTGTAGTAAAATGGACTAATACCTTCTCTGCTCTATTACAATCGCTTTACGGTTCGGATTGACGTATCTACATAAGAACTAGTATTATTTCAAGAACCCTAAAATTCCAGACAAAAGGGATAGAGCTGTGAGGCATGCAGGACTTTATTTAAAAAAAGATGGATTAAAACAGCCAGTTTTGAAGATTTATACTTTTGAAACGGTCAGTCACAATATTGTCCGATATTTTCATTAACTCATTTTTCCAAAACACACACACACACACAAAGTAAACTCAAAACATTTAGTTAGAGAAAAGATAATTGTGGCATGAAAGCTGGTAGTACTGTATGAGAAATATTCAGGTTCCTTTAGAAAGACTCACAGGATTAATGATAAAACCCCAATTGTTCAGATCAAAGGATATTTCCAATGTCAAGGAAGGGGGTCCAGAAGACGACATCAGCGAGTGAGTGCGAAACCAAAATTAACTATCGATATGAATACATTTGCATATTGTTACATAGATAATTTCCAAATATTGAATTGGAACGTCAGATAGGATAATATTTTTGTGGAATTCAAGATATTAATGCATGTAATTAAAAAATTCCAATTATGAAAATTTATTTAGAAGAAACGAAGTGAGTTTCTTAGCGAATAGTTTTTTTTCTCCCACTATGAAAGTCAAGTTCACAATGGCTCATTTGCATAATATATGCAGCAACACTTTGATTGTTGCCTAGTTTGCTTCATTTCAGATTTTGGCAATTTCGCAGACGAAGTCTTGAATAGTATCAAGTTGAAAGAGGGAAGGGAGAAGAAAATAACAAAACTGAAGAATTATGATGATGTATAACCACAGTTGGGCAAAGAAAACCTGTGTGCATAAAATTAGCGATGGAATCTAGAAGTGTAGTCGACAAGTCTGAATACTAGTAATGACATGTTGCTGCTTGCTACAATGATGGCAATGAAGAGATTTGCCTAATGGTAATAATTGTAAGAAACAAATACAAACAATTTAACAAAACACTGGAAGAAAATACTTTTATAGATGAATGTTCTGAAGTTGAGTGTAGATATATACGCATCAAGTTACATGTGGTAAGGATGCTGAAATATTTGTAAATTGTAATCAAAAACAGTGATGTTAAGTTGTATCATAGATTGGAAAATTCGCTTTTGCCTAAATTTCCAAAGAAAACGATTCGAGTAATTTGTGAAATTGGAAATACTCTAAGGAGACTATATGTCAAGTTCGACATTTTACAACAGTGAGAAGTGACAGAAATTATATTGGTAGTAGTGTAGAGGTAGCAAAACCTTGTCAAACCATTCAACAAGGATAAGATTGAGTTTTGGGGAGGTAACTGAAGTATTTAAAATCATTACTGGCTACATTATCAAAGGTGTTTTTCAGAAATAGGGGTGGAGGTTTAAAAAGAAGATTCATAAGTGTATAAAATTCATGTTAAGTACGCAGATCTTTTAGTCATGTGAATTTCAAATAGGCACTTGCGATCTAACTGCATAAATGTCTATGAATTGTGAGTCTGGTAAATATTGTAAATGCATAATATAAATGCAGATAAGTAATACATACACAAGACATTAACAGTGCGTGAGAAATTGCGTGAAAATATGATAATTGCAAGATCTGACAATCAAAAAAATGCTAAAAAAGTTAGTCAATCCACCAGTGAGAGAAAGTATCAAGACTGAGTGAGAAAAGGGGCAAAGATATGAAGAGGTGGGTAGAAAAAAATAAAATGAATATAATTAAAAGAAAAAAAATAATAATAATAAACAGAGGTAGAAAAATGCTACAATCTCTGGTTAGTGTTGGCCTAGTTTTCACAAAAGGCAAACGCACGCAGAAAGTCTTCGAATGGTTCCAGAATTAATTTTTATCAAAGAATCATACGTGTTACATTCGGTCAAGTATGGTACAAGGAAGAAAACTCATTTGTAATTCATTCAACCGTCTCAAATGGAACATCACACACGTGTTATGTGTATGACTGTATTACATACACACACGTGTACGGTCGGTGTACATGAGTTTATTAAAGCACTTCATTTTTTCCAAAGTTTAAAACCTTGAGAATCCTTCTCATAATCCGAACTTTTCTAAAGAATTAACTCTTGTTTTAGAAATAATAATCTAAAAACTTGACTTTCATCAAAAGAAATATCGTTAAAGCAGTCTTATAGGAATATTGAAGATGATTATTATAACTACTTTCATTCTTAGAGGTAATTCTTAGGCATACACTCGGACCGTAGTGGCATGCGTGTGTGTAGCTGGGAAAGTAGAAGATTAGCGAATAAATCATAGGATAATCTATATCTATTTCAATTGATTAAATTGAAGGTAGATTTGTGTGGAGAGGAACGTTTTTGTACCGAGGAAAGGGGATGGTAGATGGAAAAACAATTTTTTTCCAAGTTCTTAGGAAGGAGAGAAAAACCGAGTTTTCAGATTTTTTTTCCAGAAAAGTTAACCTGATTGCAATAATGATTAACCTTTGCTAATGAAAGGCTACTTATGACCTCTGTGCGCGCGCGCGCGCGTTTTGTTTATAGCAGACAAAAAAACATTAACCAGTATACACGATTATTATATACACACACACTCTAAGTAGAAACGTTGTTGGCAGTGTCGATACTAGTCCTTATATTTCGATACTGTGTCAAGTCTACATTCATTGGACAAAGAAAACGAAATCAACTTTACTAGGAAATCAAGATTCTGGTGAAATTGGCAATCTTTTAAAGGGTAAAAAATACCATTTCTTGAACTGCCATGTGTATGTAACAAAGAATTTGTTCATAATTTAACTCGTAGCGAGAAAGCTTTGTTGAAACAGTCAATGCCATTTTTGTTAATTAGCAATCATTCACTTGAAAATTTGAGTATATCAATATATCTAGAAATAGAACCCAGTAACTAAGATTGTTTTTAGTTCTAAAAAAGTATCCTCCTCATAGAACAATTGTTAGCACGGTAGTACAGAGAAACTACTATCAACAAGACCAACTCTTGCAGTCGTACAAATGTCTACGTTACAGACACACACGCATTTCAGATCCACAATGTCTCTCTGAAGTGAGTACAGAGAGACTAGCGATTTATGACCTAAAAATACAAAATTTGACAGAATTTGGCTTTTATCATTAGAGATGACATTTTAAAAGTCATCCGAGAAATAATTCTTCTTCTTCCCCTCCAGCGTTATTGTCTAATAATGGCTATCGAACAGGAACTAGATTTCAGGTTTTGTAAGTTGCTATGTGAAAATTTCAAGTCCATCAGAACAAAAATAAAATACATTCAATTAAAAAAAAACCTATCCTCTCATAATCCGGCTACACAAGTATTTAGAGGTTTAAAAGCTAGAGGAAGATGCATGTAGTACTACTGAAAATACGATTTAAAAGGATTTAACTCATTTTGAACACAAGTGATAAGTATAGAATTATTGAAAAATATAGACTCTCATTTACAGATATTTTTGTAGAGTATTTTTTCCTGGGAAAAGAGTATTTAGGACATCCAACGAGAGAAAGCAGATTATCAAGAATTGTAGAAGTAATCACTCACATATACACAAACATACACACATATATATGTATATGTGTGTGTGTAATTTATATATATATATATCCCCATCTTATCTTGCATGTAAATAAAAGAGAAGAAAAGGGAGATTCAAGAGGGGGGCGGGAAGTGATGGTCATTAGTGAAAGCATCGACAGAAGACACACACACACACACACATATATATATATATATAAAATAAAAAAAATAAAAATGGATGTTGGTTTTTGTATGTACATTTGAAAGAAAAAAAAAATCAAACTGTGCCCATTGTGGGAGGAGGAGAATGTAAAAAAAAAAAAAAAAAAGTCGAAGCGACAAGAACAGGGTAGACCTTTATATACGCAGAATGAGAGGGAGGAGGGGGGGATAATGAAACGTTCAAGACTACTACATAAATACACTGAGTGGGGGAGAGTGAGCACAACAACTATAAGGGAGGGGGAATAACATGTGTGAGAAAGAGAAGACGACAGAAGAAGAGAGAATAAATGCACAAAAAAATTTTTGAAACAAAAACCTTACATTGATTTTAGTCATTCCGACAATTTTGTCCACCTCGAAGAATTCTTCGGATTCTCTAATCATATCGCTGGGTAGTTTTCGCCGGCCATAGTTCTTTTTGCCGTCCATTTCTCTAGTTTTCTGTTCAGACGAAGCCGTCACACCTTCCTTCTCCTCCGCCATGTTGACGCGGCGGTGGTGGCGGCGGCGGCAGAGAGAGGATTTTCGTTGTCGGGTCACGGATGGCGGCCACCTCCTCCTCCAGCAACAACAACAACTTCCACAAAACGACCACTTAAATGGTACAGAAAAGCCAGCACAGAGCGGCTGGTGACCGACGATAGCTTTGAATAAAACTCATATTTTCCTACAGACGATGTGGATTCGGGAAAAAAATCAAAAGACATCTGTATTAAAAGAAAAAAAATTTCCCTAGTCACTTCTAGTGTCAGCAGAGCAGCTGCAGTATGAATTGAGAGACTAGCTAACCTGCTCCTCCCCTGGGCCGATAAAATGGTTCTAGCCAGTCGAGTTATACCAAGCCTTGAATAATGGACTGAACCAAGGAAAGAAGAGAGAAAGGCTGAGAGAATGAAGACTTGCTTTCTACCCAAAATCTCACAGTAGTCGAGTCCGAGTCTCATTTCATACCTCCTCCCTCTACTCATCATCAGTGCCTTTCTTTACTCTTTCTTTTTCCTTACCCAGATCCCCCAGCCGACAGACTCCAGCTCTCCATCCTACATCACTGTGTATTAAAAGTTGTAATTTATATTGTATATAGAACCTATGATTTAATATCTATCTTGGGTTTTCAGATTTCAAGAGAAATCTCGAAAGAAGTTGACTCGCTCTAGCCTTCCATCTTTGTTATCTTTATTTTAATATTCTTAGCTTCCAACCCAGAACCACTTTTCAGTTTCAAGATGCAACTTTTATATATAAATTCCAGTCTTTTCTCGTCGTTGATTAATAATGAAGCCTCTGTATTACCCGGCATTAATTTGGGTAAATATCGCATACACTCATCAATCCTATGAGTATCTTATGCAAACCAAAATACTACTACGAAGATAATTTTTTTTTTTTTCCCTTTAATTTAAAGCATCACTTCGATCATAACTACCGTATACAATCTTTAGTTCAGGATACGATTAGTAAAAAATAATTACTTGAAATAATTTACCCAATGTTGTCTACTGACCGCATCGGGAACCTCAACCAAAAACGTTCCTACAAATTGTTAAGAAGCAGACATTACTTCCCCTTCATAATTTTACCAGCCAATAAAAAGAATCAAGTTTCTATCAGGGTTGTTTCGTACAAAATAAACCTCACCGGCTGGAAGAAGTGTACAAAAGAGTTGTTTTGTTTTTTGATTTTGTAGGTAGTTGAGGCTTAATTTCTAAATTGAATTTGTTCACTCTGAGTATCTCGTTTTGGGGATTTTTTTTTGATACTGAATTTTCCTTAGTTTGAGAGGAGAGAACGACGACTGATATAATAGAAAAACGAATCTGGCATTATTTGATCGAAACGACTTCACGCATTGGATTGACTAGTTATAAAATTTGTAATATTTACTTCCAAGGTTGACAGCAATCCACACGAATTGGAAACATCAATAAGTCCAAATTCCTTTTTTAAAAAGAATAGTGCCAACTTCCAGTAGCAGTAGTAGTAGTAGAATTGAAATAAATTCTTCATTTATTACTAAACAATGAATGAGCTATCTCATTGAATAACTTTTTTTCAATATTCAATAACTAAAACATGAGATACACTTGCGAAAAAATAGAAAGCAGATATCAGTAATTCTTTCCCAGAAAAAAAAATGCAAGGACGTAATTATTTCCTCATCATCTTTTGTCTAGATTTATCAGACTAAAGATATGAATGTTGCCTTTGAGAGAGAGGTGTGGATAGGCCTGTCCAATCAAAACAGAGGAGAGATTTTGAAGATCCAATCAGCATCGAGCTTATTTAAGAGACACCCAACTGTCTGGATACATAAGAGAGAGTCAAAAACTGAAAATAGATACGTGAATGTCCGTGTGTGTAATCGGCTTCTTCTTGGTATGATGTAAATATGCCACAACCTTTCTCCTGATACTCTCTCATAACTTTGGATTATTTCTCGAAAATTTTCTCTGGCCAAAAATAAACTTTAATAGGACTGTCTTTAGTGACTAAAAAGATTCCGTTTCTTGTTCATATTCATTTTTTGGTAATAACTAATTTAAAAAAGTCCTTCCACCACTAACACAAAAACGTTACTTAAATGCCAGTGTTTTTACTAAAATTGATGTTGAATTGAATTTCGATTTAATAAAAGGACAAAAACTTATGTAAAAAAACAAAACAAACTGTTTAACACTATGGATATAGTTATTTATTTTCTGAGATTTTGATCTCCTTGATCCAGGTCTGTGAACTGGAGGTATTCGTTCAAGTGTTTGAAAACCCCATACCGACTGTGACTAGTTATTGTTGTACTTGTATAATCGAATCCATTTTAGGTAAATTGATTGGAAATATTTTGATTCCTCGGGTGTTAAAAATGTCTTTCACTTTTCTTTAACGTAAACATGTGTAATGAATAATTAAATTTGTATACCTTTTTTTTTTTATTATTTAAAATAATAATGACTTCACAGTTGCAATTATTTTCTTAATATATCAGAAAAACAAATGAAAAATGATCATTTTTAAGTGCCTCTCTCTCTCTCTCTCTCTCTCTCTCTGTCTGTCTCTGTCTGTCTGTCTGTCTCTCTCTCTCTCTCTCTCTCTCCCAGTACTTGTAGTAGTACCCACCATTTTAGATTGATACTTAAAATGTAATGAAATTAAAACGAATTGAACTGAGTCTCTCTTTTCTTGCGCCATGACAGAGATGGGACAAATACTGAAGCGGTAAGTATTTGCATATAATGCATATCTTTCCCAAGGGAGAGCATTAAACTCCAGGGATTGACAATCAGACGTTGAAAACGTTTGTTGAGCAGAAAGCTACTAAAAATGAGGAAAAAAATGACAGAGCCTGTATAATACTGCTATGAAATTGTACGTATATGATGTTCACGTTTGTTTTTAATCAACAGATTTGTATTACATTCACTAAAATATCAACACAACATAGTCACACTTGAACATACATGATTTTCAGACCATTTTCATAAATTGTGACAAATAAAACACGCACAGGTGTCAGATTATCGGTATTTCCTTTCGCTGATTCGGGTGGGTAAAAATGCAGGTAGAAAATAATCATGTAACTTAGAAAATCCGAGATTTTTATTCTCATTTCCGTAGTTAGAGTTAGTAGTTTTTGTTTACTTTTGTTTGTCATTATTTTATTCCTCTTTAACCATCTTTATTTGATTCACTCATTTTTCTGCCAACAAAATTACGTGTAAAGGTGGTTACTGGTGATGCCATGAGTAAGTTAGTATTCAATGTTTACTTCACTTCCTCGAAAATCAATTTATACTTAAATCTTACTAGTTGCTACAGGTAAATATTAAATAACACAGGTATTCTATTGCTACTTAGTACTCACTCACATTTCACCAACATTTTTAACGTGTAAAAAACTGTCACAGGGCAATGAAAAAATAAAAACATGAATTGATATTGATACCGGTTTTCTTGCTCTTTCCACGGTTGGAAAACGATCCATTCAGTCACTTGTTGCGAAGAGTCAGTCGCTTAACCCATTCAAACCAATTCAGTACTCAACAAAATTCTCAAGTATTACAGTTAATCAATGTAGACAAAGAGAAAAAGCTGGGTATTGCTCGAGAAGCATCAAGCCTGATTTTAACCTTCCTCACCAACTGTTGCATAAATCGAAAAAATATTTCAATTAATCGGTTGTTCATTTGGTAGAATATAATTCAACCCCCTACCAATCATTCACAAGCGAAAAAAATGCGTTGAATTACGCTTATAGACTCAGACAAATCCCTTTTTTTTCAATCTTTGCACCCATTAAAACTGGATCAGAAGAAAAATCAACCAAGGTGATTAATGATGAGGACTCTCATCAATATCAAACGAAATGAAACTTGACCTTGAAAGTTGAGACATAACTGTACATAGTCAAAGTAAAACCTTCGCTTCTTCTCAAATATCTGTGTTTGGCAGTGTTGCCATTTGTGCTGTGTTATTTATAGCTAAAATGGCTTTTAAAAATGGCTAAAATCGGCTACCCACTCAAAGCCTATTTATCTAATAAAATAACTATATACTCTTATTCTGGTACAACTTATTAACAGCAAGACTGGCTGCTTCTGGGTCAAACTCCACTCTGAGAAGCTTATAAGATTTTAAAATATTTTGATTTTTGTAAAAGCATTTTTTCTTTAACTGAAAAAGATCATCAAATTTGGCCACTGAAGGGGACTTGAAAATGATATCAAGATATTTTCTTGATAAATGATACTTAGATATTTACTGAAAACTAGCATCTATAGCTTTCCATTTTCATTTTCTCTTTCTCGTTGATCGATGATATAGGAATAGAATCTTTCTCTTTTCCCTTCTCTCTCTATCCATCATTTTAAACTGAAAACTTTTTAGTCTTAACCGGAAGTCTCAAATTGCCATTGTTATTAAGCGATGAAAATGAAGACGAAAGTCAGGAGGTTGATAAAAATTGAACATTTAATTTTATCAAATTTACTAGATTTAATCGGCTATCGTTGATTTTTATCGGCTAACTTGGAAACTATCAGGCAAATCTAGCCGGAAATGGCCAATTTGGCAACCTTGGTGTTCGAGGAAAAATACAACCATTCCACTGTTAGAGGGAATAAGACGAAGAAACTAAGAAAAGAAACAATTAAAAGGGGTAGGCGAACTCGTTCTAAGATGGGGGGATGATCATGGTTAGGTGGATAGATATATACTTTCTATCTTTTCCTATTATCAATCATAACACGGGTTTTTTCACGGGGTCAAAGTTTAAAATACATTGATGATATTTACATCGTATATGCAGCTCTCAAACCTTTGAATTTATATAATATAATATTAGTCAGACAGATGGAACTTTTGAAATCTTTGACATCCTATTTTAAAACGTAAATCAAAATTTTCAAAAATGTTTTTTTGTTCTTGTTAGAAAAAGGGAAGTTCAAATTATTGTCCCCCCGCCCAGCTAAAAAAAGAAAGAAATATGTTTATTACGTAGAATCTAACTTTTAAAATAAATGTTTATTTTTTAATCGATGAATCAATAATTTTGACGCCATTTTGTTGTCAGGACTTGAAATTTAAAAAAAATCTACTGAAAATAATTTACATTTAAATTGGTTACTATTTAATTTGCAAAAGGCGATTAGTTTACTCAACTCAATTGTGATAAAATATCGTCACAAGCTGCATAAAAAACCCCAATGAAATATAGCTTTTTTCATCAATAGAGGTATGAATAATCCGTGATTGGAAATCGATAAATGATTGACAGACCATGTCAACAAAGCAGACGACCTAGGGTTAAGCGCTAAAAAAATGGGGTCAATTCAGTTCTTTTTAATTAGCGGAATCATTTGATTTGCATATCGTTCAATTAAAAATATAGAATATTTGAAAAAATTCCCCAATCAGTAGTTTTCATTAAAATCATTTTTTTAAAATAATTCACGATTGCTTCGTTAAAATGACATATATTTCGACCTTTAACAGTAAATGAAAGAATAAGAAGAGATTTAAAATCGAAATAGTAAAGATCACAATAAAAAAAAAAATGTTGTGTGTGTGTGTGTGTGTGTATATATATATATATATATATATATATATAATATATATATATATATATATATATATATATATATATATATATATATATATATATATATATATATATTTACGGTAAATAGCCATAAAAAAGAGAAATATTTTACTCGAAGTTTTCAGTTTTTATATTTTGAAAAAATGCTTTGGTACCAATTGCCCAGAGCTTCTTTTTCAAAAAGGTTAACAATTCATTTCACCAGGGACCTATCTTAATGTATGTTAAACTCATAACAGCTATTATAAACTTTAAAAAATCATAAAATTGATTTAGTGGGGGAGGAGTTCATCACATGAAAAAGATTTTTTTCCCCGAAATTTCAAATGGAAACTTTTTTTTTTTTAATTTGTCTTTTGTTATAGAAGTGCCAAAAATTATATAAAAATCCAATGAATCAATTTTTCGTGAAATTTCAAAATCTGTTTTGTTCATGAAAACTTTGAAAAATTTTCAAAATACAAATCATAATATTTAATTTTTTGTTTACACTGCTACAATTTTTTGCACCATTTCTCTTCAAAATATTTTCAGTTTTATTAGGTGTACACAAATACTTTGTATCTTTGATATGTTCTTCTTACTAATTCCACAAACATTCTGATGATGATATTAGATTTTACATGATTTTCATGTATTTTTTTTTCTTGATAAGGTGTTGATTGTAAAGATAACTTGAATTTTTTTTTTTTTTTCATTGGAAGAAACTGCATAAGAAGTTTCAATTGATTTAACTTCCATAAGTTAGGGTATATGTTGATATGTTAGAAATATATGTATGACTAAGAGATGTACCAGCATTATCTGGATTTCTATGTTGATTGATTTTATAAGAATTGTAGTTTCCAGGCAATCAAGAAAATACTTTTATATTTTTATAAAAATTGCAAAAACATAAACATGAATAAATATACATTCACCTAAAATGGAAGTCTATACTTGAAATTTCTGGGAAAATATCTTCTTTTTTTTTCTAAAATACTGTACTATTATATAAAAATATATCATATACTGTGTTTTACATAATTTCTGTATATGAATTTCTTTCCTAATCAAGATTTTTTTACAATTTCTATTGCATCATTTATTCCTATTCAGTATTGATGCCTTTCCCAAAACAAAAGTATGAAGTCAACAGATTATCTTATTCAGAGTTTGAACTCTGTTGGCTGATTCCATTTTCCATGGTGCAAACCACTTGGCAAAGGCACCTCCACTGATATTGGTTTTTTGGATAAAGTAAATATTGCCATACAATACAGAGAAACCTACAATTTGTGTACTTCCAGATTATGCAGTGCTGTGTGAAAAGATCTCCCTTTTTGCAGTTTGACCAGAAGTAGCAGTTTTGACCCACCTGTGGTGATCTCTGAGGTCAGCCCCACCTTCATCCTCAAGTCACGCATTACTGACTAATTTTGAGCCCTCAATGTCTAGCCGTCTGGCCAGTCGTAAAACACATACAACCAAACAATCAATTGTTGGCGTTATTTTATGACATATATGATTGTACTAACTTGAACTGTAGCACCTATTCACCATGTCTTTCACAAAGTATTTCAAAGTTTTCTGTAGTCATCCAATTGCTATTATTCAAAGAGAGAGAACTTGGTCAATGATTTTTCAAGTATCTGGGTTTCATCAAATGAAACTGGCACAATATCATTTATTCATATATATATATATATATATATATATATATATATATATATATGTATATATTGCACAATCACTACCGTCAATGAAACTGATAACATTTTATTTCAAATCCTTTTTCCTCACTAAATAACTTTACTGCCTTGATAGTGTCTGAAAATGGCTTTCTACTTGCAAAACAATTGTTTGATTTTGAAAGTAGCTTTCATTTCAAATAAAATTATATCTTTTATTGTAATGTAGTTTCTGATTTTACTCATAAATATTAAGGCTTTCTATGACTTTATGCTACATTTTTGGTAAATTATGTATTCTATCATAAAATAACAACTCTGATTTTGATTCAAGGAATTTGTAATCTTGAACTTGTTAGAACTAATGATCAAACAAGAAGTGCAACATCAAATAAAACAAATGATAGTCTGAAGGTGACAGATCTGGGGAAAATGCCTCATGTGGAAGAACTTTCTATCTAGGTTCGATGGTCATTTGTTTTGTGCATCTGAAATATGAGAACAGGCATTACCCTGCAGCAAAGTCAACTGTCAACTTTCTAGAAGAAGGTCTTTTCTGTTTTAATGCTTCATTCTAACCGGTCAATTGCTAACAACAGCATTTCACAGTAAAGGTTTATCAAGGCTCTAGTAAGTTGTAATAAAGAATTTACTTCAAATGCAGAAAATAGTTCTCTATAATATATTCCATTTAGGATGAAATATTGAAGTGTTTCTTCTAGATTGATTTTTCATTTTGCCAGTGACTATCCAAAATGAGCCAGATAAGAAATGTTGAATGGCACTCCTTTCCATTGTTTCATGTGGAACCTATTTTCTTAGCTTCTAAATTTTTTCAAAAAGTTTAAAAACAACATAATAGTTGATTGATTTTTTTTTCTTTGAGTTCATATGTACTGAATCTTTTTTCAAGAGTTTCTTCATTTATCAGTTCAAGTTATGAGATCTTCTAGTATCTTCTTTGCCCTTGAGTTCAATATCTTTTTTAAACTTTGTGAACCATTCCCAACACATGATGCTTGCACCTACTGAATCATAACCAGACACTTCTGTGATCCATTCCTCTAGTTTCCCCCAGATTGAACATGAAGAATAAAGTGTCAAATGTGCATTTTATATTCAGGCATAAATTACAACATAATTAAATCGAATTATCACTTTTCCTCTAACAATTAGGCATGCACCAGCAATGAGAGCAGAATAAACTTGAAGAACACCAAAATTTCCACCAAAGTGTACATAGATGCTGCTTGGAATATATTTACCTGCCAAAGTATCTGCTTGGAAAATGTGTAAACGATTTTCAGCTAGTTAATTCCTTTTAAGCAAAACATTTGGGGTCAAACAACATACCATAGCTAAACAGACAAATCCAATATCTGGATACAATTACAAATCATATATCAACTTATTCAACAACCTAAGTAAGTGAAGAAAAGATCAATAAAGTAAATCAGATGCTTGACATAAAGCACAATGCATTCAAACACATGGACATCACTTTAATCAAAATGCTTTACAAATCCTTGTCAAACCACATGTTGAATATACAATCATTATCTGCTTGAGAGGATTCCTTTTTTTAAATATCATTCATATAAAATTAAAAGGTATTGGTTTTTCCCAGTATTTAAGATATTCAATAAGATTAATATGATAAATTACAGTAATGACAACATTTTTTAATAAGCCTCATAAGCAGTTATATAGCTTTTCAGAATTATTAATAATCAGAAGTGCAAACAAAATTTGATCAGGAAACTTGGCTTAAAAAAAATGAAACAGCATTAGGAACAAAATCACAGAAATTCCATATTCTTGACTGAACAACTGACAATGCTGTTGTCATGTAAACTAAATAAATATAACTATTTTATCTTTGAGCAAGAAATTTTGTCATTTGGGCTTTGGATGTGACTAACAAGCTAATGTTATTTCTTGATGAAATAATTTGATTATATTTTTCTTGTGTCTTTTATTGATATTTTTCAATCTACATTTTCAATACGGTCATTTCTACTGCCCAAATCTGAGGAGAATTGTTAGATATGCTTATTTTACTTCGTATCTGTGCTAATCTTCTAACAAGAGCTTTGGAATTATTAAAACTTATTTGGCCATGTTGTTATTATACATAAATGTTTTGTTTGTTTGTTTGTTTGTTGTTTTTTTTACACCCACACTTTCTGGCCAAATATTTGCTCCTGCTTATTTTTATTTTCAAAGAGTGGTTTGCCAATACAGTTATAGCCACAATTTCCACCTTTTTATTGTCAACAATTTTTATATCAATTGTGATCGACATCATCATTTCAGCATTATGATTGCTACTTGCTACAAAATGAAAACTCAAGTTCAAAGCCAACTAGAGTTATAGGATGATAAACCATGGCTCAGTTTAATCAGAAGAAAGTTATCCCATTGGATTTGCCTACTCCTGTGAACTGGATAGCCTAGGAATGGCAACAAGTGTTGTATTTGTTGAAAATTGTATGGTGGAGCATTAATATGTTGATTGCAATGAATAAGAATAAAAGAATTCTTGTTGAATAAGAGCCTATTATAATCATAACCATCATTACTTTACCATTGCAAATACAACAAACATCATCAGTATAAGAATTATAGTAGCTATTGTTATTATGTTATTGTGCTGCAATTCATCATCAACGGTCTTTTAACATCCGTCGTGGGACATAGACCTTCCCCAGGATTTGCCACACTTCTCTATCATGATCGTTGCTGAGCCAGTACTTTCTGAATTTGTCTAGCTCATCTCTCCATCTAATAATCTGCTGGCCTCGGTTCCACATGCGATATCGAGGGATCCATGTCGTGAGTCATGATGTCCATCGGTTGTCCACCATTCTTGCAACATGGCCAGCCCACTGCCATTTGGGATTTTAATGGATTCTATGATTCCCCGGATGTACTGTGCTGTCTTGTGGTCTCTCCATGTGAGGCCCAGCATAATTCTTTTATGTGCACGTTGCATGGTTTTCAATTTGTGGATCTGTCTCTTGGTTAGGTTCCATGTTCCGGCTCCATAAGTGACTATTGGGAGGATGCATTGGTTATACAACCTTCTTTTCAGGATCAATGGGATCTTCTTATTTTTGAAGGTTAAGCTTGCTCTGCCAAAGGCTTGCCATCCTAGCGTGATTCTTTGCTTGATTTCAATTTCTTTTGAGGATCTCATGGAGATTCGTGGTCCTAGATAGATGTAGTGATCTTCTTTCTCAAGTTCTGTGTCCTCGATTTTGATCTGAGTTTTTATCTCCGGTGTGGTTGTTGCACATGACTTGATGATAAAGAGGGAAAATGGTTCCAGAAAAAAAAAATGGTTCTTTAACTGTCTCACTCATTTCAAACACACCTGTTTCATTAGGTATAGACTTGTTTCAAACTCTTGTCTTCATCTCTAGTTCATTTCTTGAATACACAACCATCTCCTTGCACCTAAAACCTTCAGGTGGATGTCGTAATTGGGTGTGTTTCTGGATGTTAAGTTAGGATCCTCCATCGAAGTGTTCAGCTGAAATGTCCTTATTTCATTGTTTAATTTTAGGTAGGGACAATTTCTAGGTCCAAACAATGCAATTGACCATTTTTTATGTCATAATTCGATTGTTGTCTTGAGCTAGTTCCTTGGGAGTGCTTTTCTACGAGATAATTTAGATCTTCATAGAATGTACAACCATCTTGGAATTGAAAGAAGGGTAGTTAAATAAGAACAAAGAAGCTGTACAAACTAGATAACTAAAGATAATACCATCAAGAGCACCTGCATGATTTAGATAAAGATGACATCTACTCAAGAATCTTTATCAAACCAGACTTCAGAAACTTGGAGGCTTCAAAAAACTTCTACGTGAAATTGCAGAAAAAAGAACAATATATCCAGAAAAACAATGGAAAATATTCAGAGGCAAAATCACAGAGGAGGAAGATTAAACAAAATAAAAATTACAACACTAATTCTACACAATCTAAAAACCCTGTATACAAATACAGATAACCCATTATTAAACTAACTCGATAAACTTCTCTTCAGAACAGCAATAAATGAATCTGATGCATATCAGAAATTAAACCTAAAAAAGGTCAAATTCTCATCAAAGAACAACTAGAAATAAAAAGTTATGATCTATTCTCAAGTCCTGCATACCTCCACAATACAATAGGTAAATGTATCTACTCTGAATTAGATTTAAATATCACACCTGTCAAAAATAACAATACCAACTTATTTAAAGACTCAGTTTGTATAAACATTCCTGGTCCTCTCTATATAAATGTCCTTGTTAGATGCATTTAGAAGAGTTTGAGTCCAAACAAAGCAATAATATTTAATATTCACATCCACCAGATGATCAATACAATGGCTTATGATGTAAAAAATATGATGAAGTAATGATAGTTGGAGACTTCATCCATGCAACTATTTCATGGAATCCTGCTTTGTTTATAAGACGAGTACACTCCAGGCCATTCAGACCTTCCCTTTGTTGGACACATCAGAGACTCCTATCTGCACCTACATATAGACCAACCTACAATATACAGAGATGATGAGCAACCAACCATGGATGATCTGATACAAACCCCTAATTTGCTTTTAATTGAAGATACAAACTACAACAGCCATCTAGGACAATCTGACCACATCATCTTGAACTTCACCATAGACTTATGCCCTAAGGAATCTACTTCAATTACCAAAAATAATACCTATAAATATCAGAAAACAGATCTGAATAAGACAACCAAAATGCAAAGTCTTGACTGAGTAACTCTGTTTTCTCATCGAAATGATGCATGCCAAATATTCTTAGATATGAAGAAGCCAAGAGAGAGTGTGTACTAACACAAGAAAACAAAATGAATAAGAACTTGAGTTAACTGAAACAAAAAATCACTTTTTTCCTAATGGCACACAATTGATGAACCAAAGGTGCTAAAAATCATCAACATTTTTCTCAATATAGCCTCACAAATGACTAAAAGATCGATCAAGGTGTTCACTTGTACAAAAAAGGGTAAGTATACATGACTTATGTCTCATTACAGGAGTCATCCGTGACATCACGGTTGACTTTTTCCATCATCATCATCATCCCCTAAAGCAAAAGATTTGTATTTTTTTCCATAATGAATCATATAGTAAACACATGATTATTAGTTTTTGTTATTGTATAATATTATAACTAAAATGATTGAGCATTTTTATTTTGATGCATTAATTTTTCATTATATAGCTAATTTATCATTAAAAATTATCAAATATTCTTCATATTTATTTTTGATTATTGGCGATCCTGGACTATAAATGAATATTTACACTAGTTGTTGCATTCCATCTGCAATAGGAATTATTATTGAAAAAAAATTTGTATTTGTATCAGAATTAATTATTTTGTATCAAAAGTTGTATGTAAATTATTCTATATTGTTTTGAATTAATTGTCCATCATTATTATTAACTAACAATTTTTATTTTTCTTGATAGGTTTTGCGGACAATACAAAACAAGAACATTTTGGGGCACTTGTGAATAATTGTGGTCCCATTTTCAAAAAAGTTTTCACAACTAATGTTTTGTGCTTTCGATCTGTAAGACCTTCCGCTTTCATCTCAGGGAATTTGTCAGTTTGGGAAAATGTTGATTTTGATTCCAAGGAAAAACTAATTTAAGTATATCATCTGAATCACTTCAAAAACAGGCCACCATATTGTGGTAACTCATAATTTTATGAGCAGGAATGATGTCACGTAATACTGAGTTAAATATCAATTTTTACAGATCAATACCGCAGATATTAATAGGCTATAAAATAATTAAGCATTTAAAATAAGGTTTTTAGGAAACAAAGAATATAAAGTAAAAATGTATTATGAAATGTGTTTCAGTTAAAGGTCACTTTAAAGATATAGCTGTCCTCTCCACCAGACTCCTCCAATATATTATATTAGAATATACCTGTCAAAAATGACTGGGTTATTTATGTATGGCTCAGCACTAAGGAGCCTAAAGTTATTCTATTAAGTAGTTCAAGTATCCTAATTCTAAGTTTTTTCTTCAAGTCTCAATTCATCTCAAATAGTTTTAAAATGTCTGATCAGACATAAAGTCTTAGGAGTGTCTATGATGTAATTTTCATTGTTATGTCATTATAGGAAAGTAAATTAACCAATCAGAGCATCCCATTTGAGCCTAAACAGACAAACAGAGAAGAAATTTGCATATATGCTTATTATATGTAGGGATTCATAATTTGACTTAAACCGATTTGAATGAGACACCAAACAGTATTGTCTATAACAAGTGTCGGGGAACTTTTTTGTGTATCTCCTGAAAAATGTTTGTATTCGATGATATTACTCCCCACAAAAATATTTTCACTTACCTAAATTAATATTATGTTCTGAAATGATAAAGACCCTGCAGAGAATCATGGCGTTCAAGTATTTATTGATGATTCAATCATATAGCGGCCATCATATTCAATAAATACATAATGAGAAACCTGCACACATAAAAGTTATGTTTGAAATCCTATATGCACTAAAGTGAACTTCAACCCATTGATATTAATTTTTTGCTACTATTTACCTTCATCTTAATTACTGTTGCTTTTTTAACACAACTAAACTCAGTCTGGATTACTTTCAGCAGTGATAAAAAGCAACAACAATTAAGATGATGGTAAATAGTAACAAAAAACGAATATTAGTTCACTATTCTTCATATGAAAAAAATAAGTAAATAAAAATTAACTTTCATCATTCTTTTTTCATCCACGGGTCTTCATTACCCATGCGAGTAAAATTTTTATCCCGTCTAAGGTAATTTGCTACAATTCCCCAATTCTTGGTCTGTAAAAAGAAAAATTTGGCCTAGGCAAAATATCTCTAAACCAAACATCCAAACAATGAAGAAGAATATGTAGAAAAGCAAGAAATTATGTTACTTGGACGACACTATATTCAAATTGTTCAACCAAACCCTGGTAAGACCATATGTAGAATATACAAGCAATGTCTGGTCTCCACACATTGAAAAATACTGAGAAATGCTGAAGAGGCTACAGAGAAGAGCTACCAAACTGGCACCAAATCTAAAAGACCTTCCTATATGAAGACAGACTCTAAATACTACAGCTTCCCACTCTATAATACAGAGGGTTGAAGAGTAATCTGATGCACATTTACTAAACAACACACAGTATAGTAGAAATACAGATTCTCACTGTAGAATATGCAAACAGTAAATCCATTCTACAAAAAAACAATAAGAACAACAAACAGAAGTCACAGTCACAAATACCAAATACATCATCATCCTGGTATTACAGACAGATTTATGACATCCAAATCCCTTTCATACTGGAATTCATTATCAAAAGAAACAGTAAACTACTTCTGTCAACTTTTATTCAAAAACATCTCATCAGAAGAACCTAGCTTACCACACAAATATAAAAAAGATTTCTAAAATATTCACACCTTGAATGCCAACCCCTTTTACATCTATCCAATGTATCTTCAGTTTGTAAATTTTATGATAACTTTTTGAAGACTCACCAGATAGTGGACAACAGAAAGATCTTTGAAAAGAAATTAGCAGCTGAAGTTAAAGATAATAAGGCTTTTTGGAAATATGCAGCAAGCAAAAGGAAAATTAAAAGAGACATACTAAATCTTAGGAAGATGGTACACTTATCCTAAACAACCAAGAAAAAACAAAGGTGTTGAATCACAAATTTGCCAGTGTTTTTACCAGGGGAATCATAATAAACATATCAAAATTTGACAATCTAGAAATAAGCACCACCTTAAGCTCCATACCTGTCACAGAAGATACAGTTTTAAAATGCCTCAAGTTTTATAATATGTTGAGCAACAGAGAATAGACAGAGCAGCACACCCAGATGAGATACACCTAGCAGATACAGATGAGATACAAACATACTAAAAAATTTAGCAAATATTATAGCAAAACCTCTCACCATATTGTACAACTCAAGTCTAACAAATAATATTTGGAAGAACTACCTTGTTCAAAAGAGGGCATCAGAAACCAATCGCCCGATCAGTTCAACCTCCATAAGCTGCAGAAAGCTTAAATCTATTATCCCTGAACATATAATTAAACACCTCATAGACAACAATATTTATGATTAAAGAGCAGGACTTAAAAATTATAAATTATGCACTTAACACATGGAGTGCAGTATTACTATCACTATATGGTTGGATGTTATTCATTTAGATCTGGAAAAAGCCTTTGTCAAAGTCATTCATATATATAAATAAGAAGTATGGAATAGTCACACTAGTTGGAGATAAATTTATATTTAGTTACAACGTTTTGTGTTCATAGTTGTATTTTTCAGTTCACAGAAAAAAATTCTCCAGACTGGTTCCAATGAGATTATCAATACATTATATATATATATATATATATATATATATATATAAGTGTGTTTGTGTGAGATCATAATGATTTTTTTTTCAATTTGTTACAATACAAAAAAGAAATAGACAGATTTTTTTCCATTGCTGATGATATTTAATTTCAGAGCTCAAAATTTATCAAAGTAAATAAAGCTATCAATATATATAATAAAAATTACAATGATATATACCTGGTGAATGTCAAGATTTCATGCCAAATACACTATTCAGCAACTGGCCATATATTTTATGAAATGTTGACATTCACTAGGTATATATCCTTGTAAATTTTATTATATATATATATGTATATATATATATATATATCAAAATTTCAATAAGTTTGCCTTCCCTTTTTCAGAGGGGCCAAAAGGATATATTTTGGGGAGGGGATGTAAAAGGATATATTCGAAATTATCTTTTGGCAACACTTGTTACCAGCGAATAATAATATATTCATTTTATATGTGAACACTAAGCTGGTGTTACATCAAACAATTAATTTGTTCTGCACCATTGTCCGACTTGAAAACCCATTGGCGACCAAGTCAATCCAGTGTGCTGTACGACTCAACGTCTATTCTACTCAATATAATCTCTTTCCATGTCAATGCACTTAATTCAGTTGTGACTAGATCAAATATTATAAAGTGAAAACTTTGGTTAATTATTGTCAGTCTGAGAACTCATTCAGTGATATGAGAGAGAGAGAGAGAGGGGGTTACCAGCTTTTGTTTCCCAGGAAAATTCAATGGGCACTCTGTTCTTTTATTGCGATTTATTTAGTAAATAATTTGGGTGCCTGCCATAGGGTGTTGGGTAACAAGTTTATCAAGCAAACAATTTGTTGCAATAAGTTCAATGTTGAGTGTCCCTGTGCCCGATTTAGATCACACACACTCATATGATATAATTTATTATACATTTATGGTGAATTAAATAGACAATATGGAAACAAGAAAGTTTTTAAACTGGATTGTATTTATTTCTGCTTCATGTTTCGAGAGACTGTTTGCTCCTGTTGTCAAACGTCAAATGGGGAAAATTTTCCGAATAACAAGGTTTAGAGAGGAGGGGAAGATGATTGAAGGTAAGGTAAAAAAAAAAATGTATTTTCAAAATAAATGTTCTCTCTTGAAGTTATGATGTTCTTATATGGAGTCTCAGTAGTTGTACACAAAATGAGGTTCAAGTTTAGCATTATAGTTGTATCTTAAATGAAATCCCCTCCCAAAAAGGAATGTAACAGTTGGAAATCGAACAGATTTGTTTTGTTCTTCAATCATTTGGAGGTTGAAGCGCTAAAAAAAATCCTCATACATTCATACATGACTACTGTCGCCTCGATTTCGAGTATGGTCATCACATGATGTCACGAACTGATGTAGCTTTTAACTCAGCAAGGGACTTTACATTTCTGTCACAAAATTGGCAATGCGAGATCCATCGAATGCGACTTAACCCCGATGAATTAGTTTCCACCGAGGATCATGGTCACTTGCCTGAGTCTCCTTGTTATCAAGTGAGATATTTGCAGAGATCTACAGACAACCCCTTGTATTTCATCTTTGACTTATGAGAAGGACGTCTTCCTTTAGCAAGCTCTCCATACAAAAGCCGTTTGGAATTCAACACTCATTCTTGGTAAATGATCACTCCATTGCAGTTTATGCTTCAGGACTTTAGCCTCAATACTATCACAATGATATCTCTGAAGCACTACAATGTCACTTTTCCCTATGCATACCTATAATTCCTTGCAAACATTGTTGATGACAGCTCTCCTTCTGTCTCTTATGAAGTCAATAGACCATCCATATCACGCATCCAAAAAACTTGCTATGCATGCATTGTACACCTTTATCTTTGTTGCGTGTGATTTGATACGTTGTTCCCGATAGCGTTGTTCCAGCTTCCAAATGGATCATTGACTGGAGTTAATCGGATGAGCGATTTCACTGTTGAGTTGACGCTTGTGGATAAGTTTGTGTATCTCAGAAGGATACATTAGCTTATCTACTACTACCAGATGTTTTCTACATACATAGACCTTTGGCTTCACAGGTACTGGTTGAAACATCACCACTGTTTTCTTGAGACTAATATTGAGACCCAGAGCTAGCTTTAGTGAATCCATCCATGAAGTGCTGTGTGCTATAAGAGATATGGTTTTTATATTGAATGGGAGAGAGTAGAAAATAGCTGTTGATTAGATGTGGCACCCATTTATTTGCACTCTCACTGGAGCGAAATACGACATAAAATCAAGCTTAACATGGGAAAATGGAGCATCCAATGGGAAAATGTTATGGTCAGATGTGGTGGGAAGATGTTGTTGTGGTGGTTGGGACCACGCGCCGGCGTCACTAGAGAAGTTGAAGAAGGAAGGGAGATGTATGAATATATGCGCCAAGCACGAATGTGGACACAGATATTAAACAGGGTAAAAAAGACATGTACAAGTACGTAGATTTGGGAAATGAGAGATACATCAAATGCATAAATGAAGAATGGAAAATGAAATACATGTAATGAAGATATTAATCCGGTCGATCATGTAAAGAGAAAATAGGAGAGAGCTTCAAGGCGAAAGGTGGGAGCTTGTTGCCATGATAGTACAGTCGTCAGAGTCGAAGCAGAGGTGTCTGAACTGCTTTCGAATCCATAAGGCTTGGAGCGTACCAAGGAATGGTTATGGAAACTGGGTTTAGTGTACATGCCAAACTGCCAAGTTGCGTGTTCTACTTGAGAGCCATTCTCCGACGCTGGAGAACACACGACGGACAGACTATGGTAAGACAGAGAACACCTGGAGTTTATTCCACGTGTGTTTCTCGAAGTAAGGAGAATTAGAAGACAAATTATCATGAAAATCATGTCGTAAAAAGCATTGCCATTTCATTCATGAGAGTTAGAGGTGTATACGCGTTAGGAGCATGTAGTAAGGACACAGTTGAGTAGCTATATAGCTGTGCATATGTGAGAGGCCACAAGATCGGTGAACTGAAATGAGTAAAATTTGTACAGATTTTGGTCAAGGTGGAAAAATGATTAAGTTCGGATCAGCTGGGAGGCCAGCTAAATGATGCCAATCTTAGAGAGGAGGAAACAGAGATAGAGAGAGTAACCGGTTACAAGTGTCTGGGCCAGTGTGTTCAGGGCTTTTATAGGGAGTCGTTATAGGAAGTGACGTTTTCGATATCTTGCTAAAAGAAGGGTTTTGTATTTAATTCTCAACTAAAAGTATAGGGGTTGCTACAGTGTCATCCTCAGTGATGGTAACAAGATCAGAATCACCTGCGTACAACAGATCTCTGATCAAAGATCCAATCACCAAGTTAAGAACCAAAATATCTCCCCGTTTCTCTCTATTCTGAATAAATATCGGTTCTGACAGTTTTTCACCTACATAAAATGATGACAGAACAGCAATGAACATTTTAGAGCAGCCAAGCTTCCTTAGAATCTACCACAAAGCAATTCTTTTTACAGTATCAAAGGTCTTAGTTTAGTCAACAAACACCCGATACAGGTCTAAACCTTGCACGAACCAAGCAATGATCAGTGCAACATTTAACATCACTGAGAACTTGCACTTGGCAGACGTTCTTGAGATCACGCTTCCTTGCAAGAACATAATCTACTATATGCCATTAATTCGATCTAGGATGCATCCAGGTCGTCATACTTGTTGTTGTTGTTGTTGTTGTTGTTGTTGTTGTTGTTGTTGTTTGAATCTTTGTGTTAGTAATACGCATTTCACACTCCTCGTACATCTGAAACTGTAGAAGACCGTTGATTTCACACTTTCCAACGCCATGCCAACTCAGCCCAACCCACGTTTCTTAGAAGTCACCAAGGACAATCATTCTATCTGCTATGGAAACATTACTCAAAACTCCTTCCAAAATATGATAGAAAGACAATTGGTCTTCCCTGCCCACGGTCATGGTTGGTGAATACACACTAACACTGGTTACTTATCGCCCTTTCGCTGACGGAACTCTCATTATACTTCACCTATCATCATTATTATCATCAGTCTTTTATCGTCCGTCATTGGACAAGGGCCTTCCCCAGGATTCACCACATCTCTCTATCGTTGGTGTTGTAGAGCCAGCACTCTCTGAATTTGTCTAGTCTGTCTTTCCATCTTGTATTTTGCCGACCTCAGTTTCGCAAGTGATCTCTGGGGATCCATTTTGTGAGTCATGATGTCCATCGGTTGTCAGTCATTCTTGCAACATGAGTGGCCCATTGCCATTTAAGTTTTCCAGTAGATTCTATGATGTCTCAGACCTCTGTTTTCTCCTGGATATACCGTGCTGTCTTGTGATCTCTCCATTGAGCACAATTCTCTCATGTGTGCGTTGCATAGTTTTAAATTTACAGGTCTTGGTTAGGTTCCATGTTTCAGTTTCATAAGTGACTATCGGGAGGATGGATATTCTCAGTTGTATACTCTTCTTTTTAAGATTAATGGGTTCTTCTTGTTTCTGAAGGTTGAGCTTGCTCTGCCAAAGGCTTGCCATCCTTGAGTGATTCTTTGCTTGATTTCTTTTCCTTTTGTGGGTTTCATAGAGATTTGTTGTCCTAGGTAGATGTAGTAATCTACTTTCTCCAGTTTTGTATCTTTGATTTTGACAGTTGTTGCACAAGTCGGTCTACACACGTACTACAATAGAATGAAGGTCACGTCGAGAATAAGAATTCTCTAGATATACCTGATGGAAATCCCCCGACTGTCTCAAACAGGGAAGCTCTAAAGACAAATGCTACGCATCTCTCCTTAAACTCCTTCTCTTCCCTTCCAGTTGATAAGGTAACCTCCACACTATTCTGTTAAGATACCCTCCCCTGGTAACCTCATTTTCGACGGTTATGTCCCGACTGTAGTGCTGCAGCTCTTTAACAACCAATGCCGACCTTCTAACTGAGCATTCTGAAGACAGATTATCTAAAAACGTCTTCACATTCCAACAACTAACACATTGGTTTTATCGCAGGATGACAACAGGACCCTAAGTGCGATGCCCTTGGGTACTTGCTGGGCCAGACCCCTCTACATTCTATAATTATTACCATTTACTTCAATATTGTTGGGATACTTCATTGAGCAAGTTTTGCCTTTTAGGGCCCGATCAGTCATCTAACATTCGGCTAAAGATCTTTTAAAATCTAGCAATACCTTTGCATGAAGTTTTTTTCATAGTGAGGAAAAACTGAGTCCTGGGTCAATCCCACTCACTAAGCTTTGTTCCCCAAAAGAAGAGTCGACATCATTGAATGTTATCAAAGCAGGTTTTATCCCAGAGTGTCCATCTCCTAAATGGATGCTTCAACCAAATCTAGTGGTCCATAACTCTAAGGTTTATATGAGTATCTTTCTTCCAGACGGATGCTTTAACAAAAGTTAGGGGTTCATCAAGCCGAGGGTTTGAAAGGTCCATCACCTCGGTAGGTTTTCCACACGCTTGTGTACCAAACTAAATGTTTTTATGTCCTAGCGTGAAAACACGTGAACATAAACACAATTATATATATATATATATATATATATATATATATATATATATATATATATATATATATAGCGACAACAGATGAACGGGTACAATAAACCGAAATTCCAAAAATAAAGAATTAACCAGGCGACGGCGATGACAGACAAACGGGTGCTTGAACTTTATTTCCTTTTGTCAGATTCCAAGTTAGTTGTACCTCTTCGTCTGTCGCCGTCGTTCCCTTCTTCTTCTTCTTCTTCTTCTTCTTCTTCTTCTTCGTCTTATTATTATTATTATTATTATTATTATTATTATTATTATTATTATTATTATTATTATTATTATTGTTGTTGTTGTTGTTGTTGTTGATGATGATGATGATGATGATGATGATGATGATGATGATGATGATGATGATGATGATGAAAAGAGAAAAAATTTTTTTTAAAAAGCCCATGGTCGTCAAACATTAAATCATTTCCCGAATTTTACGGTCATGGGCTCCACATTGCAGGGCATGACCTCCCTGAGGGTAGGTATTTCCGACCAGTGCTATTAAAAATTGAAGGTAAATTAGGCGCAGTTTTTAAATAATGAGTTGAACGGAGAAAGAAGACAGAACATAAAACCAGACGCCACAGAGACTAAGAACTACTGAAACAGCATATGGGGGCACCCGAAAAGACACAACGTAACACCACGATGGTTAGGAAACATGAGGAAAGAACTTGAAGATATAGACAATGGAGAACCAATATTATTGAATGAAACCACACTGAAACGCACTCTTAGGAAAATAGCCAACTGGAAAGCACCAGGTCCCGACGAGATCCATGGATACTGGTTCAAGAAATTCACCACATTACACGACAGACTAACCCACCTACTCCAAAGTTGCATAAACGAAGGCGAGGCACCAGAATGGATGACCAAAGGTAGAACCACCCTCATCCAAAAAGACCCTGAAAAGGGGAATATGGCAAGCAATTAGACACCAATCACGTGCTTACCACTTATATGGAAAATCCTGACCGGGCAAATAGCAGATAGAATGTATATATCAATGGAAAGAAGGGGACTATTACTAGAAGAACAGGAAGGTTGCAGGAAAGGAACCAAAGGGGCAAATGACTTACTTTACATCGACCAGATGATCTTGAAAGAAGTAAGAAAAAAGAAAAAGATGATCGCAATGGGATGGATAGATTACAAAAAAGCGTACGATGTGATCCCACATAGCTGGATACTCGAATGCCCCAGAATGTTCAAGATCAGCGAACTCTCTGAAAAACTGGAAAGTAGACTTGACAGCCACAGGAGAAAATTTAGCAGAGGTAAGTATAAAAAAGGGAATCTTCCAGGGAGATGCTGTCCCCACAATTATTTGTTCTAACTATGATACCACTCAATAGAATCCTGTAGAACGGGAAAGGATACCATTTCTCAAAAACAAAAGGAAAAGTCAACCACCAAATGTACATGGACGATATAAAATTGTTTGTGAAAACAGGAGAGAGCTTGAGATGCTGTTCAACAAAGTAAAAGAATACAATGATGACATTGGGATGGAGTTTGGAATAGAAAAGTATGCAATTATGGTAATGCATAAAGGAAGGCTCACAATGGCTGAAGGAATCGATCTCCCGGACAACAGTAAGATTATAGCACTGACCGCACAAGACCGATACAAATACCTGGGAGTTCTTGAATGTGAAACGATAAAACGGGAAGAAATGGAGAAAATAAAGCTAGAATACCTTAGAAGGATAAGGAAAATATTAGAGACCAAATTAAACTGCAGAAATCTAATAAAAGGAATGAACACCAGGGCTGTATCGGTAGTGAGATACACGGGACCATTCCTAGGATGGACAAAGGAAGAACACCAATCAATGGACAGGCGAACAAGGAAACTTATGACAATGCATAAGCCTTACACCCTAGAGATGACACAGATAGACTATACGTTAAGAGAAAAGAAGGTGGCAGGGGGCTCATCAGCATAGAAGACTGTGTCCAGAGAGTTAAAGCAGATCTAGAAAAGTACGTGCAATCAAACAGTGAAGACATCAAAAAGAGTGCATAAACAGTGCAACAAACAACAAAATAGAAAACAATGGAACAGCACAGCAAGCACGGAAAGAAAAATGGGAAAAGAAAAAATTGTACGGAGAGTTCAAAAGACAGATACAAGATGTGGCAGACGAGAGATCATGGACATGGTTACGGAAGGGAAACCTGAAGAGGGAAACAGAATAGCTCATCATGGCAGCACAAAACAAAAGCATCAGGACAAACTATAAAAACAAAAATTGACAGAACACAGACAAACAGCAAGTGCCGCCTATGCAGAGAAAGAAATGAGACCATAAATTACATGAGTAGTGAATGCAGTCAACTCGCTCAGAAGGAGTATAAGTACAGACACGATAGAATAGCAACAATGATACACTGGGAACTGAGTAAACGAATGGGATTCAACTATGCAGAAAAGTGGTACCAGCACGAACCAGAGGTAGCCCTGGAGAATGGAAACCACAAATTACTCTGGGACTTCGACATCCAAACTGACCACCTCATCCAGGCAAGAAGACTGGACTTGGTAATCGTAGACAAGAAGAGGAAGACCTGCCAAATAGTAGACGTGGCTGTACCAGCAGACCATAGAGTAAAGAGGAAGGAGAGTGAAAAACTGGAAAAATACCAGGATCTAGCAAGAGAACTGAAGAAGATGTGGAACATGAAAGTCAGGGTAGTGCCAGTCATAGTAGGCGCACTTGGAACTGTCCCCAAAACACTGAGGGCGAGACTGGAGGAGATCGGGATAAAAGGAAGGATTGAAACTGTACAGACCACAGCACTGCTAGGAACTACACGGATACTGAGGAAAGTGCTAGAAATATAAAGACTGCAACAGTAATTCTTAGCAGTGGCCTAACAGAGGAAGGGAAATGAAAGCGGAAGCATAAACCGCACCACTGGCATGATAGGCGAAGGAGAAAAGAGATGTTGGCTGAAGACCTGAGGAGACTTATTGTCACTCAGCCTTCAGCAATGACCACTGGGCAACCGGTGTGAAAGTGTAAACTGCTGTATTACTGTGGTCTATGAGAACGAGGAGAGGAGGGCTGGAGACTTTAGGAGACTTGCTGTCACTTAACCTCCAGCGGTAACCACCAGGCAACTGGTGTGAGATTGCTAATAATAATAATAATAATAATAATAATAATAATAATAATTATAATAATAATAATTATAATAATAATAATGATAATAATAATAATAATAATAATAATAATAATAATAATAATAGCAGCAGTAGCAGCAGCAGCAGTGGCCTAGGAGAGGGGAGGGGAAAAACAAAACAAAAAATAACACTCACACACCACAAATGCTGGCGGGGGGGGGACGAACCTAAGCACTGCTGTGATAGGTGAGGGAGGTATGAGGGGAGTGCTGAAGACCTGAGGAGACTTACTGTCACTCAGCCTTCAGCGATAACCATCGGGCAACTGGTGTGAAACTGTGAACCACACCATGGCTGTGGCCTGTGAAAGTGTGGAGAGGAGGGCTGGAGACCCGAGGAGACTTGCTGTCACTCAGTCTCCAGCTGTGACCACCAGGCAACTGGTCTGAAAATTATCATTATCATTGATAATAATAATAATAATAATAATAATAATAATAATAATAATAATTTTGGATTACATTGAACAACTATAAATCCCACAGAGAGCGCATACCTGTGCCAACACGATGATCAGTAATTGTTTATGGATCCTTCCCACAATCAGCTCTTCCATTGCCCATTGTCAACCCTTCCACAAAATCTAATTGAAAATTCAGTGATGCCTTCAGGATGTATCATGCGGACAGGAAGAGTAAATTGGCAATATTATGTGGTCTTGACGTACGACAGCGACTTAACGGAAGTCATTGGGCAAGGATCCGCTTAAAATTTAATCGATTCTTCCCTAGCCTATTGTCCATTCATCCTCAAAATATCATAGAAATTCATCGAGAACTTTTGAAATATCGTGTGGATAGTCATGAGCGTATACAGAAACTCTTCCTTAGGCCATTGTCCAGCCCCCACAAAAATTAATTGAAATCAGATTAGTACTTTCGTGAGGACAGACCCACAGGCGAACAAACAGCCCCCATCAAATACACATATCCCTTTTCAACTTCGTTGATAGGGGTAAATTATACTATACTATAATCGTTTATTGACTACAAGGTTCCAACTGTAATCCACCCCCATTCGTTCAAAGGGCATTCGAACGGAACCTTTTATTTCCATCATACAATATACTGTTCTAATGTTTTACTTGCCAAAGCAACACCTACTTCTTGAAGCGTGACTAAACATGTGAATCTTTGTAGGTTTGGTACCTAGTCTTACGAATTTCTACTTCGTTGACTCATTGGATTCTAACGAGCATACCAGAATGTGTGGAGATGAGAACGGTCCTCAATAAGTGGATTGTTCCAGATTAAACTGCAAATGATTCATTTGATGGAATAGTTTACATCTTCTATTCATTAAATCCATACTATTGGATAAGTATTAATTTGCTAAGGAAGTATCCAAAGTTTAAAGAATACCCTAGAAATTCCAGACATAGAATGTTTATATACCTTCTCCATTCAGGGTATCAACATTATTGCACTCAGCCTTTACATTCATTGGTTTCACTGACAGAAAACCAAAAACCATGACCGAATCAACCAGGCCTTCGGTCGTACGTTCCATGGCAGCGAAGTTATATTTTGCTGGTAAAAATATCACCTACTCAACATTTGAAACAATGGACTCTTCCGGTTGATCATTTCAGTCACAATTTGATAAACCCTCAGACGAAATTGATGAGACATATTTATTTATTCACACAACTAGAATATAATCGTCCGAAATGACGGGCTTATTTATGTATCGATCAGCTCTAAGGGGTCCCGAACAATTGGGTAATTTCTTTTTTTATAATTCAAGTTACCTAATTTGATTTTTTCAAGTCTCAATTAAACTCAAGCTATTTCTATGTGTGATCTGACGTTTTAAAACGCAAGAGTTTCTATGACGTAATTTATGTTCTGTCATAGTGGAAGGATAAATTGACCAATGAGATGCGTCTGCGAAAAACAAATAGACAGAAAAATTTCATATAAGCTCATTATATGGTCAGATGAACATCTTTGAAATAGAAGATAATGGATATCATCAGATATTTAGCCAATCTCGGAATAAGGAAGTTTCTTCATTAATGTGTTTGTAAAAATATCTAATAACACATATTCAAATATTTGAATTCAGCTCCGAAGATGAAACCTGTAACAGCTGCTATAAGTTGGGGTATCCGGAACTTTATTCGGGAAAAATTTTAAATGTTTGATTGTGCCTTCGACATTGTCATTTTTGTGTGGTAAAATATTGGCGACAAAGTTAAGTCATATCTAAGACAAACTATTTTGATTAAGAAAAAAATGTTGCCAGTTTCTCTATGAACGGCCATTTTGAAATTCAAAAGTGATTAGTGTGAATGTACATTTTTTCGAATTATGATCATCAATTAATATATATATACTTTCATACTCAATGTTCTTTGCCATGAGAAAAGTTCTGGTTAGTTTATATGCATATAATAGTTGTGTCACAGTTGATGTTACCTCTCTGATCATTTGTCCCTGGCAACGCCGGATTTTCTGCTAGTATTTCACATCTTATTTCGAAACACTCAGAGAGCGCACACTTCGACCAATGCTGTTGTCACTAAAAGCCGAATAGAAATAAGTTTATAAATATCCACGATATCGGGTAGGTTACTGGAAAAATTATTTGATCCACATCAAAATGTAATCATCTCTTTTTCACCTCGTAGCTTTCTCTTTCCCAAAATTTCATTGAAATTCACCAAGAACTCGCGGAGTTATCGTGCTGAGAGACAAGAACGCATGCAGATATGGAGAAGAAGAAAAATCTCTGAATCCTAAACCTATTCTTGGATCCACCCAGAAATTCAATCACATCTTTCTCACGACGCACCTTCCAGTAATGTATGGATAAAAGAAACAGAAGAAGTGGTCTTGTGCAAAATAAATTCTTTCAATCGATTCCAAATAATGAAAAAAGCCCTACTTTGGACCTTTACAACCTACTTAAGGCAGAATTGAACCTTTTCAGTTTCTCCCGGATAAGGTCCCGAGGGTGATCGTTCACTTTGTCTAAAGCCAGTTCATCTGAACTATTGTAATAAGTACTGAATCTTATTTCGTGAACAATTTTGTGTAAAAATAATAGAAATTGTAAAATACCCGGGAAATTATTATTTCAAAATTCTTATCAGTATTTTATTGTTGAGACACTGAAAATTACAGTATCAATGCAATAAAATTGAAAATTTATATTTTTATATCTTGTTAAAGCATGTTATATAATAAAAAAAAAAGATATTTTTCATTGCAGAAATATTGGAAATCTTTGAATAATACGCCATTTTAATATTTACTAATCTTTTTCTGGAAAGATCTCTGGTTCAATAGATTCTTCTCGGAGAAAGATTATATCAGATTGCTGAGGAGTACGTAAGGCACGAAATGTTGACATCCATTGGAATATTTTCTCTCCTGGTTTCATTTAGAATATGTGTAATTAAATTCAAACATCTGGAAGAACAATTTTACTTCTCAATATAGATATTTCAAGAAAATGATTGTCTTTAGATTAAAATTTTGTGTAGATATTTAGATTTTACAGATAAAATGTGTCTAAACTTTATATTGCACATATTCCTTGGAAACAAGTTCAGAAGTTACTACTTACGACGATAAGCTAAGTTGATTGTGTAAGGTGATATTGCTATTAACAACTGCCGAGAGAAGAGTATTTGGTGGTCGCCAATTTTTCTTTGAAGTCTAGCTGTAGGTGACCATTAAAAAATAAACTATTGTCGACATTCTAAGTTCACATACATGGCATACAATGCTACTAAAGAGAGGATTTCCTAAGCGAGTGGCAAGCTAATATCTGTAAAAACTATTATATAATCATTAGATATATGTTTATTTTTGATAAGTTTGATTCATTCATCTGATAATCTCAACATCTTATTATAATCTACTAAATATAGAACAGCCTACTGTAAAAACTACTCAATATAACTCCATGGAATTTTCTGTGGGCATTCATGTGAGCCATAGGCTGGTTAGATATTGAAAATAGCCCCCCAATGTTTTCAGAATAGAACATCTGTATTGAAATGAGGACAATTTCTGTACCTTGGGCACTGAAAATTCGACTAATTTATGGCTTTTCCAGACAGAGTCAATGAGAGGGAAGGTGCTTAGATCGCTTCTGGGGAGGGTGAGAGAGAGTTTAAGAGGGAGACAATAACTTAGTTTAAAGAGATTCTCTCTCTCTATCTGTCTCAAAACATCAAAAAATTTCTCTTACTGTACCCCGCCCCAGAACACTGGCTCACACTTCCTTCTCACTATTACGTATATATCTTAATGTGAACTTTCGATTTTTGAAATGACTTGTAAAATTGCGTAATGATTACATTTTATAAAAGTTATGTAAGTATTCTCATAGACTATTTGACGCTCTTTTAAAAATGTATGGCGATAATTGAATATCTCCTTTGAAGTTGTTATATTGGTTATAGTTGCAAGAATATAGCAGAAAGTTCGTCGTAAAAAATCAACAAGTTTGCACACTCCCAGAGGATTTTAAAGCGATTTCACAACGTTTCAGAGAAATTTCAATCGAACAAAATTAGAAAATTTATTGATTAATTGACTGGATTGTGCAAAAATATTGCTTACCCACTTCTGAAAATATAGTGGAAAATGCATTTATTTACCAGATGGGGTTGTAACAGAAGTTCAAAGATAATCTTTAATTTTACGTAAATTAATGTAATTCAAACCTACCGTCACCACAAGGCGCTATCAGATTAAGAAAGATTGTCAGTTACCAGCTACCGAATACAAATAATGGTAACGTCTGTAATTAAAACAAAAATAATCAAAATTCAGTATTAAAAAACAAAAAACAAAAAAAACAGGCAGTTCAGAATTTGTGAAACTTCATGCTTATCGGTAAGTATTCTTTATATTGAAATTCCGTAATCTTCGAAACAGTCAACCCATAAATAAGTTGATGACACTTTTTAATAGACTATAATAAAAAAAAATTCAACAGACATGTTTTCTATACAAAAAAATTACATTGTATTTTAGTGGAAAAAGAAATCAAACAAAAAAGAACTGAAACAAAACAAAAAACAATGAAAAACTTCCAAAGAATTATATATATATATATATATATAATTCAGTGTTTATTTTAAAATAACAGGCCGCAGAAATGATGTATATGTATTCTATAATTCATTGAGTCATTATAACATGAAAATGGAGGTGGGTAGACTTGAAAAAAATCCTGCTCGTAGGAATTCAAAAATGAATACATCCCTAAAATTTTACTGAAATCGGTCCATTAGCCATATTTTGGGTGAAATTCTAGCTGTTAATTTACTGTAAGCTTTTTTCTATTGATAAACAAAAAAGATCTCTTTGATACAACTGGCAGATCCCAAGTTACAGACGATTTAATCAACACATGTAGCTTAGCTAAAAGTCCGTTGAAAATATTTTATGTGTGGAATTTTTATGTAAAATTCCCCCAAATCTCACAATATACAAATAATATTTTTTATATATTTTTTCTGCAAAAAGTTCAATTTGTTTCCCTTTTTTCAATAGTTTCAGTAATAACCAATCTTTCCGTTTGTAAGGTTCCACACCCTTACCGAATCAATATTTTGAAAAAGGCACCCAAATAATAAAGATTGACAATTTGATTTATTCAAAACAATAACAATTTTATTTGACTATATTAATTACCCGCTCTTATGTGTAGAAAATTGATGTTCAGAAAAAAGGATTTATAAAATAAAAAAGGTAGATTGATTAAAATCATCATCAGTCTTTTGTCGTCTGTCCTTGGACATTAACCTTCCTCAAGATTGGTCACTTCTCTCTATCGTGGGTGTTGCGAAGCCAATATTTTCTGAACCTGTCCAGTTCGTCTCGCCATTTCACATTAAGTCGACCTCGGTTCCGAATTTGATATGGGGATCCATGTTATAAGTCGTGATGTCCATCGGTTGTTTCTCTGAGTATGATCAGTCCATTGTCATTTGAGTTTCCTCATGGTTTCCATGATGTTTGGTACTCTTGTTTTCCCCTAATATATTGTGTTGTCTTATGATCTCTCCATTTGATGTTGAACCTGATTCTCTCATGTCTCTTCGTTAGGTTCCATGTTTCAGCTCCATAAGTGACTATCGGGGGGATGCATTAATTGTATATATTCTTTTTAGAACTAATGAGATCTTCTTGTTTTTGAAGTCTGAGCTTGCTCTGCCAAAGGGTTGCCATCCTAGGGTGATTCTTTGCTTGATTTCTTCTTCTTTTGAGCATTTCATAGAAACTCATTGTCCTTGGTAGATGTAGTAGTACACTTTGTTCGGCTTTGCGTTTTCGATTTTGATTGTTGTGTGTTTATTTCCAACTTGCTTGTTGTACATAATCTCTATTAATTAAAAAAAAAAGAGAATTACTCACAGAAAAACAGAATTAAATACGTCAATTTGAATTACCACACTGAGTACCCGCCTAAGCGGGCGGATTAAATTGATGTCCGCGAAAAGATGCATAGATAGAAATCAGTAATGGAGAGTTCTTTATTCCGATCTGCCATGTTAATCTATTAACTTATCGCTGAAGGGAACTCAGCCTGAGTTTAGTTACGATAAAAAGCAACTACAATCAAGATGAAAGTAATTAGCAGAAAAAAAAATTTTAAATTGATGTATTTAATTCTGTTTTTCTTTTAGTAATTCTATTTTCTTTGTAAATCAAATATATCTGGTTTCTATCAATCCATCTTTCTATTTTATAAATCCTTTTTCCTGGCCATCGATTTACTCTGCCAGTCAGGGGTATATTTACTCTGCCAGTCAGGGGTATATTTACTCCAGTAATTAGAATTAAGTACAAATACTTTTTAAAAAAAAATATATTGTTTTTAGTGTCTTTTTGAATCCGATATTGTGAAAGGGATGGTTTGAGAGAAAGTAGAGACTACTACTGCCATAATCCGATTATTTAAGGGCTCACGGACAGTCCCGAGTACTCACAATCGGTTACTGCTACTATGGTATACGTGGGGGTGGGATGAGAAGAAGAAATCTATCACAGGATTGCCAGATAGGCCACTAGAGGCATTGGAGGCGATGCGATTTTCTATTGCCAAATGTAAGTGCCGGAGATGTGACAGAGAAGGTGTTTCACCGCATTACCACTGGAGACTTCGGCTGAGAAGACCACTTTGACCAATTCCAATGTCCATTTATTTCTAATTTCTGAGGACCTTTAAGCAACACAGCGTTTTCAAATTTCCAAGCTGAGATTGCGCGATTTCCGCTTTTTACAAGGTTGTTATGAGATGAGATGCAGTTTACCTTAGTTGATCCAAAGTGTTGAATGTTCAACCTGACGCTACGTTACCCCTACTTAGATGTACAATTCTAGCAATTACGTCTAACCCCTTATCGGGCAAAAAAGTGTAAAATATCTGGCAGGTCAAGCCCCTTTGCCCCAACCCCACTTAACCAAAGAGTTCACATACGCTCATACCTGCGGAGATTTTTACACCAAATTCGATCGTGGGAAGAAGAATGCGAATTCGAGGTATCAGATTTCAAGATATATGTGGCATGCATGGATGCATTGCTATCTTGACTATTCTCAAAAGTCTGTAATAGTTTTGGCAGAGAATCAAATTTCTGGTATGAATTTTCTGTCTATTCAAATTTTTACAATAAAAGAGAAGAAATGACTTTGCTTGAATGAGTGTCACAGTTAACATAGTCTGATTTTGACTGGTCTGTCTTGGGTGGCATCGGACAGAATGGGTGGCATCGGACAGAATGGGAGGCATCGGACAGAATGGGTGGCATCGGACAGAATGGCTCGGTTGGACAGAATGGCTGGGTTGGACAAATTGCTTTCTCTAAATTCTGAATACGTTTCCTCTTTGATCTGTGCTTACCCATTCGGTGTCTGCTTGATTCACGAGTTTTGAGATGAGATTTTATCTTCTCAGCAACACTGAATAATTTCCTCTTCTGACGAGTGTTGTCTTTTAGAGTCATGTTGCTCAAAAGTGTGTCGATAGGTATAGGATCATTTGCAATCCTGGAATATGACATATTTTGAAGCTTCTCACTCGGAAAATGTATCAAGTAACGTTTAAACTTGATTTGATAATTTTCGGGGAGGGGGGTGTTCTTCATTACTCTTATCTGTGTTCTTGTCGCAACTCAAGTCTAGAGTGAAGGTTTCGAAAGCTACTTTTCCACGCCGGACATATTCCTGTTGGTTATCGAATCGAAGAGAATTTGTCCAGATGAAAAAGCATCGAGTGAAATATTTGACAATTTTTTTTACATCAGATCGTCGCCTTGAGCTGTGAGCAGAACGGGTTACCTGAAGCTATATCAGTGCATGATGTCCGCTGCCACTTTTCCAGAGGCCGAGGGCAATAGGATATATTCGGAATAATCTCTTTGTGTATACATCGAGTTGGGGTTAAATAAATCAATAGTATAGAACCATTATCCTTTATTGTCGATAAGGTCCCAACTTCAAACCTCCTTCAACCCAGATGAGAAGACCTAATCTAGGGGTTGGTGACAAATGATCGTTTGCTCATCCCTCATTTAGCGGACACCCATGTTTCAGCGCCTATTTTTCATTTTCCCATAACGACACTAGGTACGAGGGTCACTAATCCATGCCATATTTACTAGATTAAAGGCATTAGGTATTGATGCATTCGACACGGTGTGGTCACGTCATCTCAAGAAACAGTTGATGGTCGCCCTCGTTGTTTAAAGCTTATGATACGATTAAAAACACATAACTTCAGCTCCACCATGTAGTGATAGTATTGCTTAATCAATGAGTAAACCTGGTCCTTCAATAAAAATCAGGTTTTATTCAAAACCCAACTAAATTGACCAAAAAAAAAAATTAATTATATAGTAACAGTTCGATTTATATCAAACAGGTGGAGTCAACTGATTAGCATAAATTTAATTTCTAACGCTTATAATATATTTTAAAGTAAATATCATTTAATAATATCTATACATTCAAATATTTTAGTGTACTTAGAAACGGTTCAGAATGTTTGAGAATCTCTGCATTAGAAATGGTGGGGGTCAGTTTTCAGAACAGGAATGGCTGAAGTCATTGCTAGCGTAAGGATACTTTTTATAGTTCAAAGTATACAAAAGTTCAGCCTAATCTGACAATTGGTAATGGTGGAGGATCAGTTTCCTAAGCAGGGACGGCTGAAACTATAGTCAACGTCAGGGTGCTTTTTAGAGCTTGATGCATACTAAAGTTGCGCTTCGGTCCACAAATCTCTCGTGCCAAATTGAAATTCAATCCGACAATCTAGGAACAGCTTTCTTGGAGGGAACAACGAATTGTGCGGATCCCCTTGCTAAATGGATTATGTGAGTAGATCTTCGCTTCACTCTGATGAGAAAAATATATTTTCTTATCGACTGTGAACTGCTTTAACTGAAACTGGCCTTCGTTTTTTTTTCTGTATATTTGTATTTGTTTTTGAGAAAAAGTAACCTATTTAGAGGAAGCGAGTGGATTAACTTTAAGGTGGGTGATCGATTTGCAATACACTTATAAACTAAAATCGGACCCTATTTTGTGCCCGTCTTTGCGACTTGTGCAATCTACAATGCTGATAACTGCTAGACTGGAATCTTACTTTGTGTCTACTGATGCAAATATGGCTGCCTGTTTTTGCAGTATATTTAGAAGGTAAATCGAACCCCACTTCTTTTGAGCCAAGCAAATATGATTGCCTATTTTAGCGCTTGGTTAAGACTCAATAAATTCAAAAAATTAGAAACATTTTTTGCGGGTAATTTCTATGTGTTTTTCAATATGTAAGACTGTCGTTTTCTGTGGAAATTTGTCAGTTTTAAAAAATCTTCCCCCCTACTTCCACTTAAAAACATTTTAATTATAGTGACACTAAAAGCAGAGCAGATCCGCCCGCGAGCGGGGGAGGTCGATTTACCATGTACATGTACTGTAAAAATAGGCAGCCAAATTTGCGTAAGCAGACACAAAGTAAGGGTCGAGTTTAGTTGATATTTACATTGTCAATTGAACATTGTGTATTGCAAAATATGTCTAGTTTTAAATATGTACATTAATAATCGATCACCCACTCTAGAGCCACTTCACTCGCTTCCCGTATAAAAGTTACTTTTTCTCAAAACACGAAAAATTTCCGGAAAAACAGAGATCAGATTCAGTCAAAGCAGTTCATATTACACAGGAAGATGTTTCGAAATTTTGCACTTACATTTGCTTAACCGAATCTTAACGACTTCAGGGTCTACTATAACCGATGCAGCTTCCTCCTCCCGTCCATGGAAACCTCTCGACGACCCTTCTCTCGTTAATATCAGTGAGGGTCAGGCATGTATTGACTGCTTCTGCTCTACACCAGCCACGACGATAGTAGCTGTCGGGGAGGAGCCGTCTGAATGCTTCCAAAGCTCTGATTTTGTCTCTTGTTCGACGTTGAGGGAATGTGAAAGTCATGTCAGCTTTTTATCGCGATTGGCAGTGCTTCGGATAGCGTATCATCCAATGCTTATAATGCGCTACCTTCAATTCATGCGTAACGCTTGACAGCCAGAATAAACTCTTCATTAATTACACAGACGACCGACAGATAGTCAGCAGGTTTATTGAGAGAGAGAGAGAGAGAGAGAGAGAGAGAGAGAGAGAGAGAGCATTGCTCTACAAAGATGAATGAGCCTCGGAATATATGGGCTTCAAGATCGTGTGTGAAACAAAACGAGATCGCATTGGTTCCACAGAAATTGAACATTTTTTTCAAGTTATGGTCTTCATAACAAGGGAAGAAAAGTATCATCTAACTCCTACAGTCATACCATAATAATAATTTATCGAAAGAACGGTGAATTTCTACTAAAATATTTTCCTTTTTCAATCGTAATGATTTAGGATGAGTTTAACATTCATTTCGTATGTTGGGTGTCTGAAAGATTAACGATCTGGAATGTAGCATGTTGGTCCACTTTTTAAAAACCTTTTACAGTCAGAAAACTGCTTTGGCGATTCTCTCCCAGATTCTTAGACAGGATTACAGTATTGCACCTTGGTTATTGTTAGCCAATATGAAGTTTCTCTTAAATACTGTTGTAGATGGGGAAATGGAGATTCAAAAAAGTTTATCAAAAAGTTCTTTTTGTCAATGTTAGAAACGTCGACTTTAGTTGGGGGAATTACTGCAGATATTTCTGGGTTGCCGTAAATAGCTAACAACAAACTCCTTATCATCCTTGTCAATTATTTGAACTACATAATAGAATTGTTTAGCAGAGTTCCCAGCAGCCAATTTCATGACAAAATAGTCTCCAATATCTAGCACTACCGAACCAAAATAGCCCAAACTACCCAAAAGCCGTGTAATACAACCTGTTCCGTAGCAACAGTCCATGAAAAAAATGCATGGAAGACACCATAAAGTAATGGACAAATGTACACACGACAGATTAAGACGTCATAAATAGTTTAGATTCTCATGAGAAATTACTCCAAAAGTGAAAATTACCGAATCTACTTTTGATTCAAATTGCAAACTTGTAGCTTTCTCGAGGCTGGTGAAAAGTGTTTCAGAAGAGAGCTGGGAACTATTGCTACTGAGGTACCAAATGATTTATGGGTTGCACAACGTGTCCCACTCAACACCAGATATCATCATGAAAATTTACTTATCAATCAGAACTTCAGTTCTACATAACCCTTCAAAATATTCGCTTATCTGTCCATATCAGCTTTTGATACATCGAAATCGTTTTTACTCTAAGGTGAGGTCGGTCATTTTGTCTTTGTTCCTACGAAACCAAATAGCATTCTAGAAGTCAGTAACACCATATGGACAATCCCATCAATGTATTAAATCAGATAATTGTTATTTATTATGACGTGTTCAATCTTCCAACCCGCCCAACTACTTATCAGTCAGACAATTGAACCAGAACCGAATTTTCCCCAATCCCTAGTTTTAACCAATTGATGATCTTTCATGCTGAGAAGGACCAAATCCATCTTTTGGAGTTTCCTCCCCAACATACTCAGAGGTGTTATAGAGTTACATAATAACTTTAAGATTTAGTGTATATTTCTCATTTCCTCTATTTTTCTATACTCTTGTTAACATATTCAAATTTCGTCATGAAAGACAACCGATGGACATCACCTCTCCCCAGAGATCACATAAGAAACCGAGGCCGACAGAACACAAGATGGAGAGATGAACTGGACAGATTCAGGAAATACTGGCTCCACAACGCCCGTGATAGAGAATTGTGGCGAATCCTGGGGACGGTCTATGTCCAACGACGGACGTTAAAAGACTGATGATGATGATGATTTCATTATGGTCAACCTGATAAGTTTTTTTAACTATCAAGGTGTCTAGTCATGGCTTTATCAAACTGCCCCCAAATCTTACAAAGTTTGCTGCCTTGATTGACGATTTTCATAAAATAAAGAAACAACTCTAGGTATGAAGTCGATAAATATAAGTGCAACACGTGCGATCCTCAAATATTCCAAGAGTGCAGTTGTCTAAATGTATATGGAATATTTCTGGTTCTAAAAGGTATACTTGCTTTTTGGAATGGAAACGAATCTCTTTTGTCAAACATTTTACAGACAAACATTTTATTTCTGATTTTAATCTTCGAATCAAGGAATGCTGCATGCATTCCGTTATGTTCACATTTTCAAGATCTTTAGGATAAATAGAATAATAAGATTTTCTCAATTCTCCTCCATTAAGACAACAAATGTCACCAATAAAAAGTGTATAACCAAGGAATGCACGTTCTCGCTTTATATTAATTCTAATTAAAGATGACAAATATATATTCATGTGTATGCAGATACAAATTTGCTCAAAAGGGAAGGGGATCAATCCCCATAAAAATACCAATAATCAGATGAAATAATTCATCACCTATTTCAAAGTAACTTTCCCCAGTAATATTTCTAACAATCATCTCAAAGGTAGAACACGTAAAGTAAGTTTTGCTATTTTTGTTTCTCCAAGGAAGCTTTAGAGTTTGTAAACCCACTATATTTACTATTTACTCTTGCAAATGCCAAGTCTATTATTATATTTAATTCTTTAATGAGATATTTATGAAGGATCGTTGTACAAAGAGAACTAAAATCGTATTTTGAGATATATTTAGCCTCCTCACGGCTATTTATAATATCTACCTTTTCTTTAACGAACATAGGATCATTTAGATGTAAATGACTATAAAATTTACTTTTAATATGGAATTCATATATTTGATTGTATATAAATTTAAAAAAAAACTTCAGAAACAGCTTGGCTATGAAGTGAAGTACTACAAATGATAGAAGCTGCAATAAAGCGGGCACCAGTAAGATTTTTGTGTATTTTAGATATTCAGTACATAACTGGTATTTTTTGTATATTTTCATCCATTCTAAGTCCTAATTTCTCACATGATACGGTATTACAAAATATGATATTATCAGGTTCATAAGTGCTTTATACGTGAAGGATAGTGTTCCTATGATACCTACTTCCGACAATATCCTCTGAATATAACACCTTTAACGTATGAATGCTATATCATTTGCCGCTGTGGGGCTACAACAAATTTATTTTGAAGTTTCCAGAGATGTTTAAAAGTTCTGGACTCGTTTTTTGAAGGTGTTGAAAATATTTCATACGTTGAACGTACAAATCCAATCACCTTTCCTTTTTTGACGCTAATGCTATTTTTTCAATATTCATTTGACAAAGAAAAAATGGAAATATCCAATGCCTTTTTAATTTCATTCGAGCATTTGCGATAATTTAAATACTGGCTCAGGGGTGTCGCCAGGAATTCCCTGATGCGGGCAGGGTAGATCATCCAGCACGGAGCTTGGGGAGGGGTCCAAAGCCATGCCCCCATGGTAATTTTGAATTTCACGGGTGCTAAAATTGCTATCTATCGAAAACTTTTTTCTTTTTTTTTTTTTTACCACAATGGTAATTTTATCGAACATAACACTGAAGAGAATCAAATGTGAAAATGCTTTAGGTAATCTACTCACCTAGGTATCTGAGGTGAAAAATGGCCGTCAACACTGTTTTAAAGTGTGTCAAACTCCATAGTGTTAACTTATACTCAGGGCCTAGGATGCAGTTTTAAAAGTGGAATGACACAAAGTTAGTGCTTGCTGGAGGCACCCCTATAGCGGGCACCGTATTGAAATTTAAAAAAATTGACTTCTCTGGAAGCATTTAAGGAACAGTATTTAGTTATGATTTGTCTTTCATTAATATCAGAAATCGGAGGTATTTCGAACATGATGAATTGCATCATGTTCATAATATTTTGGACTGAAATTCCGTCAACATGAATAGCTCCTTGACAAAACAAAAAACTACAACATGAACTTCGGTCATCAGATTTGAAAGTCCGATTTATGAAATATACCAAATGTGGAGAACCTGTTCTGGTGAAGTGCAACAAAATCGTTTCCAACATTTATACGGTCAAGATCGTCTGTTAATTCCTTACAGCTACTCAATATAGATAGAGAATTGAACTTCTGCTGTGGCGTACTCGATCGTAACCATATCTTAATCCTATGCGCCAGTGAAAATGAACACTAGCGATGCAGGCGTGGTGGGGTTGGTGAGTAGCAGTATACATATCAGAATGGTGTTTCGGATGAATAACTTTTGTTCTTTGTGTGCCTCTTTTAAAATCTCATAGATTGCAATGAAATAAACTGTCTTGGTGCCTTGAAATATTGCTTCCGTGATCTCAAATTCTGTTTTCAAGATATTAATATCGATATCGCTTCCATAGATCTCTGGTAGATGATTCAGCTCATAAATGGCATGGAAAAAATTTTCCATCACTGCAAAGATTTTGAGACTTAACTGGCGATATCTTACTTCAATTGAATGAACCGTTGTATCTATTGCTTTAAAGTAAATTCTTTTGTAGTGATCTTCAACACACGCACGATGGCAAGCAGAAGCACCTTGGTAGCCATCGACGAGTCACGGTCTGATTCTTTAGTTAGTTTTGCTTTATTGACATAAACGGCTCTTCCACCAATAGGTGCCGTTTCAATTCCACGACTGCAGTTTAAAAGAACAAAATGAAGGTAGTGTCACTTCGTATCTCTTCAATTGTCTGAGCAGATAGTTTAGCAAGCCATTATCTATTAATAGTTGCCATCTTCTCACCTTACAATGTTTTATACAAGTTGTGTGTCCGAGTGAAAGACTAAAATAAAACGAAAATTTCTGCATTTGTAAATTGCATCCAACGATTCTCGTTCTAACATCAACAGCCGACGTCTCACGAAGAGACATCTCTCACAAATTGAACAATTGATAATGATTAACTGAAAACACGAAGTGCGAATAGTCCATCGTGTTTGACGAAGTTTGTCACCTACGGTTCCCATTGCATCATCGAGGATTTTAGATCTAGGTGTAAAAGTTCTCAGTGATAAATTTAAGGAATGCCCATGGGAACACCTGATTTTCCCTGCATGTTGCTTGCACCACCATACATTCTCCCCTGCAGTTGGACAAAGATCACTGCATTCGAATTATCATACCTTTATTGCAGGAACTATTGTATCACTTTTTATATTTGTCAGTTTGTCAAACCAAAAAAGTCTTCTCAGACACATAGGCACTGGGAGACTGAGTGAATGTGTAAGGAAAGTTTCTTTGTTTGCGATGTCAGTGTATTCATCATACACAAGAAATTGTTCTCTCTTATCTCTATTAACTGTTAGAGTTTGGTTTGCTATGATTGTCAACAGTTCGTTTTGATAATCCGGATGAGGGTTTGAATCATACTTTGCACGCAATTCCATTAACTGGGTAAAGTTTTCGTCTTCCAGAGATGAATCTCCTTGAAACGCCTACCCTTGTCTACCAAGAAACTGTATGCATTCCTCGATTTTAATGCAGTATTTCCTTTCCTCTTGTCTTTCTTTCTGAACCTTGGTATTTCCCATTTCAATTGGGTCACCAGATTTCGAAATAACGCCTGGACGGAAGCAACTTACTTAGATTTTAAACAGTAGAAAAACAATTTTTGATCGTTCAAGGGATTTCTCAAAAGTAGAAAGAAAGAACGAACGCACAACAGGCTGAGAATAGCGTAACATTTCTATTCATCCACGACGTATCAATTTCTTTTCATTGTTAAGGAGTCGAAATATTCTGGGATATTTGACGAGATCGACATAAAAAAGATATTGTGTTGTTTTTAATGGAGTCCATCCATTATTGATGTTCAAACGGTTTCAAATTACTGATTAATCTGCACACTCATCAACCAACCAGATTCTTGAAATCATGCAGAATTCTTGATTATTTAGATAAGCAGATATAATGTTTTGTAAGACAATAA
>OY735218.1:43009972-43025147 GCA_963457665.1 Thysanoteuthis rhombus
CATTTTCAAAAAAGTTCAATTTTGGCTATTTCAACCAACCTGAAGGGTTGTGAACCCTACTTTGAGAAGCTTTGTGTTATCTTTCAGTTTTGTTTACTCCCCCCCCCCGAGATAGTATATGTATAAATGTATCTATATATAGTCACGTAAACTTTCATTTTTTTAATGCTGAAATGGAAGATTTCATCGGTCAATTTTTATAGAGTCCCAAAATATGCATGACCATGAGCCAAGCAAGTCATTTTCAGCCTGTTATCTTATATCTTTATTTTCTATTTAATTCTAGGATATTGATGCATGTAATTCAATTATATTTGTATTTATATTTCCAATTTCATCATTTAGTATAGAGTTAATCAGCTGTTCTAATATAGTCCTGTTTTAGGAGTATCAAAAAACAGGACAGGTTCCTTGCTATGGCACTTCCCATCATATTAATGTTGGCTTATATGAATACTACTGCTTTGTGATTTCTCTTTCTCTGTTTTGATCTTTCTTTCTCTTCTTTTGTTTTGAAATTTATTCTAACCAGTTTTCTTTCTTGCTTGCTTTTGCTATTTTAAAGTTACTTTCTTATTTTTCAAATCCTTCTTTTCAACTTTTATTTTTGAGATTTCCCGGCAAATGAAAGAATTTTTTTTAACAACATCAGGCCATAATGTCACTCTGGAAGAAGAAGTTGTTTTGCGGCCAAATTCCAGTCACACCTGAACCAACAGACCCATTGACATTGATCATCAAGTACATTCCATTCAAATCAGAATCACATCTGGGCACTTCAGAAGATCAACCAGAAGGAAGACAACAATAATAACTATTGTTATAAATACTGCAGCTTGACTTATTTTTGCCTTTACAAGAAAACATTTTTTGCATAACAGTTTGCAAACAATCAATAATTTTTATCTTCACTGAATATACCATAGTCAGAGCCAACCTGATGCACAAGTAAAACAGACGATTGTGTCGAGCGATAGGGCCACCAAAGAACCCCCAAGCGTGTTTGAAATGTCCCACAAGAAAGCTTCAATTCTTTTTTCCAAAAGCAATTCCCAAACTGAAGAAGAACTTTTTTAGTCAGGGGTTTCTTGATTTTATGATAAGGGCCTCTAGAATCTGAAGTCTTTTTACAAATGATATTGTATAGTATATATGCATATTATTTTATGAGTTTACAATATAACAGCAAATGCTATAATACTGAGATTAAAGTATTTAAAAAGTAAAAACAAAAAACAGTGCTGTTTACAGAATGTTGTTGTATCATGACCTGAATTAAGACAAGAAAGTTCAACATTCATTCAGCCACTGAAACAGGGAAACTGTATCAGATTCGTTTTTGTTTTTATTCAAGAGAAATTTGTTTTCAATCAATTAGACCCTCATTACGTTTTGGAAAGTGTCAGCTTTTGAATAAGACAAATTTTTTGTTTTTTTCACATTCTGACTATAATGCTGACCTAGACCCTTACTTCACGTATGTTATACAAAAGTACTTCTTTGAAGTATTCAGGTTACTGTTGATAGGAAATTATTTTGTGAATTTTTCATTTTTGATTGAAAATTGCTGTGTTTTTAAAAAAATGACTTCAGACAGTCGTTTGATTGAGGGAAAGTAAGTTTCCAGTTCAGCAGTATTGTTACATCGTAAATTGCAACACCAAACTAAAATTATTTTTCTAAACAACTGACACTAACTCAAAGGTAATAGAGGTGCTATTGAGTGGAGGCACAAAAAATTTCCTTGGAAAATGAATTTTTAAAATGTTTTTTGCTTTTACTGGTAAAGGAAATGATAACCTAAAAATCAACTAAAAAAATAAGTTGAATGTAAATAGTAGTCAAAAATAAATGATAAAGGTTTATATCAGGACTTCTCAGACTTTTTTTCATTCACAACGAGATAAATACTTTCGCAATCCCTCACTCGATGTTATTAAAAATTTGACAACCCCTAGTTTTAGAAGCATTGGTTTACAATACTTCATCTGATGAAAATAAATATGCCAGTTCTCGCCATAGTATTGATAGTTGGCAATGGTGCTACTGCTGATGTCAAGTTTATTTGTCTTGCTTTGCACCCTTTTTTGCCATTCTCATGCATGCACACAGACACAATTGCAGGCAACTAAATTTATACATATATATATATATATATATATATATATGCACAAGGGATCAATATGTCTGCAGCCTGACATATAGTTGTTAGCTGGATTTCAACTTGAAATTTCAATCTCTGTGATTAACTTTCGCCCCCAAATTAAGTGTATTACGTGCATTGATAAGGAAGGAGATTATGTGAAAAAATGAATATTTGTTGAAGAAAATAAATGTTTTTTTTCCTCATTTGCCCACAGACTTATACCTGTAGGTACCTGTAGTTATCACAGGTACCTACACATATGTGCAATATCTGAAAGTGACTTGGAAAAAAGTTGTTGGTAATCAATGTTTGATTTATAAACAAGAAAGTGTAACTATTATTGTTAATACTTTGATATCTATTATAATCATTCTCATAACATCAGCAAATGAGGTTCTGAGGATGATTTGATGGGAAACTGGAACATGAACACAATCAAGCACACCACTCTTTATCAGTCATGAATTGATAAGCTACAAGAATGTTTTTGAAAGTTTCAAGATGAGATCAAGATATGCTGGGCAGTAAATCCATTCTCAATATCTAAAGAAGTTATTGACTAATCAAAATAATGCATCCTTCAAAATTTGGTATTTCATTTTTTTTATTTGCATCATGTTGAACATTTTGAGTAAGTATAAAAACAAAAAAAAAACATTGATAAACAACTTACATTATAACAGGTCTAGTTAGTCACTCAATAGAAACTGTCACATGACCAATGTCTTTTGACAGTATGGCATATTGAGGATGATCAATCAAAAAATTGGTAAAAGGGGATGATAAATGAATAAGTTACTTCTACTTATTAGGCAGAGATCACTATAAAAAGTGAATTAAAAAAAAAACATGTATGCTGCCAGACACAAACTAAAGGATCAATTTTAGCACAAAGTTACATTACAAATTGGACTAAAAACCTATTCAAAGGAGGAATTTGAAAAAACAAATGATTTTTAGAGACATAATAAGGAGTAAATGTTTAAAAGTTCAGCCTTCTATATCCTTTGGTGCAACCTATACATGCAATACAATAGCCAGACCAACTTAAAAACTGAAGAAACCTATTTTGACCGTTTTGGTTGATGGTTTCCAACATCGGTAAATGACTTACATACTAAGATTGTCCATACTATAAACAAATACAAACGTGTGTATATTAGTGTGTGCATATTGAGTGTGAATTGTGTATGTATATAAATGTGTGTGCATATGTCCATGCGTGTATGTGCATATATAATACTGGGAGATTTTCCAACTCTTATCATGCGATATAACTACCGAATTTACAGTGAAAATTATTGTAAACTAAATTTCCATCATAAGGACTTCTAGTGAAATTAGTTATTTTTCTATCAATGATATACATTCATTAAAAATACAAAATAGTGTAAATTCACTTGGGGCTGAGTGACAACTTTTCAAATATATATTTAAGCATAAAACGTTCACAATTCGATATAAACAGACCATTCTTCAAAAATCCAGGTGGAGAAAAGGCTTTATTGTATGTCTAAATTAGGAAAGATATTTTCTATAAAATGAATAGTAATGAATCTAGTAACTCTTTCTCCTAAATGTTAAGTTTTTTTTTATTCATAGTTAAAAATAAAGAAATCATAAAAATTAAAATATGAGAGAGAGGAGGATAAAAGGAAGAATGAATAAAATTTTCTTTACTCTATCTTGAACCATTTGTACTAATGTTCTCATCTTGGTTGTTATTGCCATGTTCTGACCATTCTACCTTCCAACCTTCTTCAGGTGTCTGTCTCTTGCGTGAAGAATGGAATCATTTGTTGCCTAAACCCAGAAAAGTTCATAAGTGTCAAAGCAGACACTCACCAAAAAGAATGCCCTTCAGAATGAAAACTATCTAGCAAATATAACATCACCTTCCACAGAGCAGAAGTGCAATGGTAGAGGGTAAATGCCAAAAAATTTGAAAGCTGCAATCCATGGAGAGACAATGAAATTAGGCATGGCTGATCATGTGAAGAAGTGTTCACCAACCCTGTGTAGAATCAAGTCAGAATTATTGAGAACAATATTGGAAGATAAAGCAACTGAAAACATCAGCTGTTTATTAACCACCTAATCAGACCCAAAATATAAATGAATGCCAGATGGGTATTTGATTGGGAAAGAATAGATTTAAGACAACAAAATTCCACCACTTGATTGTCTTACAGGACAATGCCCTCCTAAAGGATAAAAGTGTTGATTAAGTGCATCACTTCCAGCTGTTTTAACGGGTGACATTTTGTTCAATGATGATCTCACTCAATATTTTGCTTGGGTGTTGAATGATTGAGACTGACATTAAATGGACAGGCTAACAATTCAGAGAAATTACATGTTTTATATTTAACAAGTTAAATATAGGATGAGATTTTTCAATTTAGATAGTCACACTTATCCTATTTTTAGATAAGAAAATAACCTTGACCATTTCAAAATTACTGCATATTTTATTGAATAAGACTACATTTGAAGCATCTTGAAAATACTCCTTTAAATGTGGTCATCCTTTAAGCCTGATATAAAAATCATGACTAAACATTGAACTAAAACCATGAAATTCAGACAGAAATTGAGGTCTCCTCACCCACAGGTGTCTGCTGCCACTTTTCCCATAAGGATATATTACCAGGGGGCCCAAACCTTGCAGCTACCCTGTTACAAGCGAAGAAACAATACCCTCTAATATTATGATATATTATGTTGAGTTTGCCTGGAACAATTGTTCAGCCTCATTATCCTTTATTGACTATTAGGGTCTAACTTTAAAATATCCTACCTTAGATAAGAAAGCCTGATCCAGGATGGAGGAGGAGAGGTCAATACCACCTCCCTCCCATCTGAAGGTCACCTTATCCACTGAAATATATGGCATGTTTCTCTTCATTAGTTTGATGCTAAATGAATAAAGCATTTTTTTGTGCTGAGATCAAAAAGAATAAAAATGGAATAGAAAACAAAACCAGTGTAAATTTTTGCCACACAACGTGTAATCACAAAGAAAACTCCAACCTTACTAACCACAAATATGGCTGATATTTGTGTCAAAAGCAGGTCTGTAAATAATTGAGTTTATTCATGAAAACATTTTTAAAAAGTCTTTATAATGAAACTTTATGATAAAACTCTCTTTTACACAGATATTTGGACATGTCTCACTCAATGAGAATTTCACACTTGACATATTTGCAAACTGGATAAGTTGGCACAATTTATCTGAGTTTTCAAATGAAGATCACACATTATTAAACTGACTTACTTCTACTTGTTACCTGTAGTAGGTCTATCCTGACCCATCAAAAAAGTCATGTGTGGCTCAGATTTCTATCAGCGTGTTATTTAAGCTGCGATTAAATGCAAAAAAGATTTGAGTATAAAAAAGCACACACCAATTACCAACAATGGAATTCAATGTATTAAATCTACAACTATACATGAAATAGTTGTATATATGTATATATATATATACATATGATTATATAAATACATAATTATACATATACATATATGATTATATACATATATAATTATATATATATGATTTTATACATATATGATTAAATACATATATAATTATATATATATATAATTATATATATATATATATGATTATATGTATATATAATTATATATATATATGATTATATATATTTATATATATATAGATATAACTATATATATATATATATATATGATTATATTTATATATATATATATATTATTATAAATATATTCATATATATATATGGTTATATATATATAGATATGATTATATATATTTATATATATAAATATGATTATACATATATATATATGATAATATATATATTATATATATATATATGTATAGATATGATTATACATATATATATATGATTATATATACTTATATATATGTATATATAGATATGACTATATATATATATATAATTATATATATAATCATATATTTGATTATATATATTTATATATGTATATAGAGAGAGATATGATTATATAAGTATATATATATATATATATATATATATATATATATATATATATATATATATATATATATATATATATATATATATATATATATATGATTATGCTCAATACAAATCATATATATATCACCTAGGATGAGATGATTGAAAGTTTGAACCTTATAGTCAATAAAGGATAATGAGGCTGTACAATTGTTCCATGCAACCTCAACTTTATGGACAAATATAAAAAGATGTTACTATTCTTTGCCGCATATATATATATATATATATATATATATATATATATATATATATATATATATATACATATATATATATATATGTATATTCATGTATATTTGTATAAATATTCATGTATATATATATATGTATTTATATATATGTGTATATATATTTGTACATATACACAATACGAAATGTAGCAAATCTTTACTCCATATATATACATATACATATATATACATATATATTATGCATATGTAAATACAATACATTGACTATAAGGAAAAGAGTTTTCTTTTAATCAAATTCATTATACTAACATGCTTTACCTTTGGGCTTTGTGAAAATTGTAATTTCAAACGAAACAACATTGAAAATTTAGTTTTCTAAGTAGACAACATCTGTGATATCATAATTGTTTGTAGAATAAATTTGATTAAAATACAAATATTTTCCTTATTTTCAACTCAATCATATATATATATATATATATATATATATATATATGTGTGTGTGTGTGTGTGTGTGTGTGTGTGTATATATATATATATGATTATTGGATAGATAGGTTATATCTGATGCAATGGTAAGAATGGAGAAATCTCTCCATCTTGCATATGATGTGGTGGTCACTCCCAACAAAACGTCTCTGAATGAATACTTATTCACCCAATCTTCGTTTTCTCATTGTCAATAAAAATTTCCATACATATATATATATACATGATGGGATAATGGATTAGCTACACAAACACGTTCATGTTCCTGTCCTTTTGGCTTCTTCAGGTGAATGATTCAGTTTATTTTGGATCCCTACTTTGGATGTTATTGCAGGTGTGTCTATTTTCCTGGGCAGAAAATCCTCCTCTTATTCCATTTATATTTCTTCAATTTTTTCTTCTCCTCATTCAGTCATTGTTCTCTGTATATATTTTAACATCGATAGGAGAAGTAAGTATGAGGCTGGTTGTTATAAATTACTTGGGATGCTTCAGGCAATTTCTTTATCAGGGTTGTTAATCCATCGGCTCTTTGTGGTATGTTCCCTCGCAGTGAGTATTCTTTTCCTACTTTTATCTGCTCCCCACTATTAAGGTTTCCTTTTACATGACTTTAGTTATTTGTGTTCAACTCTTTTTTATTCTTGGTAGGTTGGCATCTATATATCCAAGATGAGGAGGTGATTAAGTTGTTCTTAAAGAGACTGTGAGGTTGATAATGCTAATAATAATATTAATAGTAATGCTGCTGCCACTATTATTGATAATAATGAGAAGAATAAGATAGTTAGGGTGGTTGATTTCTGTATACCTGTAAGTGAGGTGTTAAATTATGTTTTTTAACAAAAATTTTGAGCCAAAATTTTACAATTTCTATTTAGTAAGTCAGTTTTTTCATTAAGGTGAGCATTTAAAATTTCTCATTTAGGCATTGGTAGCATGGGGTTTCAGTGTTCTGGCATATGTTTGTGTGTTTTAATATTTTCCATTTTACTGTGGATGTGAGGTGGCTGTCTGTTCAGTCCCAGTAATGAGTGGATAGTGATGTATTGCTTTTGTATTCATCATTTGTAAAGGATAATATATGGTTGGCTAATCTTAATTTAAATGGTGTTTTTGATATTCCTATATAATATTTTACTTCTAAGGGTTTCTCTAGGGTTAATATTTCAGCTTGATATTCAATATTCAATTTGAGACATTTGGTTTGTACAATTGCAGTCTGGTTTATTCATATTTTCTCCACCAGTATTATTTCTCATTACTTTATTATAATGCTTCGTTATGATCCTTTGAATGTTGTCCATAGAACTATAACTAATTTTTATTTTATCCTAGTTAGATATTCTACACAATAGGTTGCTTGGGGCTAAATGTTTTTCTATTAGTTTGAGGAATATTTTCCCTACGTTGCTTCCACTTGTAGATTGAATGGCAGTGTATACCAAATGATTTTTCTATCTCTATTTTTTTTTTGTTGTTGCTGTGATTTACTCTACTGGATATCATCACCCTTTCACCATAATCAAAGCTAGTTTTGGTAAAACTGCCGTCCTTTAGGGCTTTAGTTTCTTACATTGTCAAAAATTATTTTGTTTATGCATATATATATATATATATATTTATATATATATGTATAAATATATATATATATATATATATATATATATATATATATTTATATATATATATATATATATATATATATATATATATATATATATATATGCTTATAAATTGCGTTATGTCACTTCGAAACACTTATTTAAAATGATCTCCCTTCTTAGTAAGGTTAATGTATCAATTGGCCAAGACAACGTATATAGAATATACAAATAAAGAAAATGGGGCTGCTACAGGAATCAAACCTGCAATTAGTAGGGTAGCCACCTCAACATAGTGTTACTCTTTTTCTGATTGTGTTGTCTATGATATATAGCAATAATATATAAAAAAAGTAAAATAAAATTTATATTATGCTGATAAAAATATCTCCTATCCACCATTTGAGAAAATGAACTCTTCCATATAAAGTGAATTCAGTCACTTTTCAATAAATGATGAAATTTGATTGAACACAAACATTTAATTATTCTAATGACAGAAATCTTGAAGTCAGAGAATGTGAAGAAACCACTTAAAACACAATAGAAACATGAATATTGTTGTTTGAAATCACAAATTGAATCACATGTCACAAGGCTTTGCAAATTATTTGCACCATTGCTATATAGTCTCAGAGAAGAGCTGACTAAGCCCAATAAATGTTTATAAAAATTTTCTTTTCACAATTTGGGGAAATTTTGATGATCACCAAAACATTGTTGTTTGATGGACTTCTATTTTACAAAAAAGAAAAAAAATATACGTAACAATCTTAGTTAGCAATCACTGAACTGGTTTTACTTTATTATTTATTTAGCTGATAATATTTTCCTTTCTGATTATGTTACTGACCAAGATATCTGGTTTGATCCACATCAAGGGATTAACTCTGAGTAACATCATCAGATTAACCTTCTATTTTTCTTGAAGAAAGATTAAACATCTTTAAGGATTTAGCATGACTTATTCTGCAAACATGGATCTCTATCACGCTAAATTTATTCATTTATAATTCTCACTGGATATTGGTGTAGTTGGGCAGAAACCTAGTAATTGTCATAATCCTTGCTTCTCTGTTGATGATGTTTGCTCAACACAGAAGATAACATAATTACTTTCTGTTAATTATGATTCGTTGCCATAAATATTCCTTTTTAAAAATAGTGTGCATAGCATTTCTTACATTCTCCCAAGTACTGTGACACTAAAGTCAAAAGATACCTTACTACTGACAGATCTATTGAGGATTCTTTTTAAATGGAAATAATTTTTTCTTTTCAAGAACAAAAAATAATCACTCAGATCTGAATGTTAATAAATTGGAACATCTTTGCTACAATCAGTATTTAGCCAGGGACAAATATCTGCACTTTTCCGACAGGCTGGCCATTGCAGAATGTTAGAGTAGAATTATCAGAGTTGAGTGGAGAAAGATGAGAAAATAGCTAATCAGATGAACAGGAATATTTTGTTTGGTGAAATTGTAAATATTTGATGTTAATGATGCTTTTTTCATTGAGATGTATACATTGATCTCATTATATAGACATCAATGTTACTTTTTGTTTGTTTGTTGGTTGGTTGGTTCTCCTTCATGCAATAGCAATCAGTAGAAGAGGAAGGGGCAAATCAAAGCTTGTGCTAGTGTGTTTGCGTACAGTTATGTGTCTGTGCATTTGTATCTACATCACTGCTACTACAGATATCTTTTTAACAGGACAGAAAACAAATAGAGGCATCTTTGATTTTTCATGAATAAAACTGATGTTTTTCTTTTTATAAAAATAGATTTTAACAACCTCAATTATTTTATAGTGTGGAAATTATCAAAATAATATAAAATTCAATGAGACGAAGAAAGTCAACATAAAAATAAGTTTCATTCAAGGTATGTATTTTTTTTGTCTGCAATAAATACATTTATACTAAAGTATATATTTGTATGATTTATTCATACTTGAATAATCATGTTATTTTCTCAGGTACTATGCTAGTAAATATATAAACCACTGTAAAGTAATAAAGACGACATTTTTCTGTATTATTGAAATTAATTTATTCATTTTGAGTTTAAAAGATATGCAGAGTCATTTCCTCTGGAATGGGGTTATTTTGGGGATGACTCCCATCAATTGCAACCTTTAGTCATGTGCTATATTGGATCCCCCTCCCCGATACTGAGAACTGACCATGGGTCGAGTGTCACATTTTGCCTTAATGAGTTGGCAAATACATCCATACTTTTGCTCTTTAGCAGGCACCTTACATCTGAGTATCTGATTGTATAATTAAATGTCTCTACACACATAGGTGAGTATTTTTTAAATCTTGCCTCATAAAACAAAGCCATCATTTTTTCTGTTTATCAAGGATATTTTGCCTCATCTAGGCAATCTCTTAATGTTTTTTTTTTTATATGATTTTTTCCAGATAACTAAATAGGGATAAAATCAAATCAATTTTTTCAGGAATATTTTGATTATTGCTTGGGGCAAGTCTGTATGGAAACCATGCATAGAAAGAAAATATCGACATTTCAATCATGAAAAGACAATTATTTGAAATACAGACATTTAAAAACGTAATGTTGGTTACTAGTATTTCGTAAACAGAGGAAAAAAGAATATTTTCATATTTATTTGCCTCAGATTTGAGAATAAGCATGAAATACTAAAAAAAAATCCAATTCAATTCCTCTACAGATATTCAAACATTGATTATTTCGCACCAAAATGCATTTTGATTTTTATCTTTTTTGTGTTTTTTGGTATTCATCTCTATCTGAAAAGAATTCAGTTAGTTGTTCTGTAAAATTATATGTCCTATTGCAAAAAATGAGACAGCTAGGATATACGGACTTCAAGTTCTTTGGTTTCAATCAAGTTTTAACTCCTTAATTCATGGACCAATTGTCTTCACTTGTAATTGACAATGGAACTCGTCAATGAATACAATTAGAGATAATAGAACTCTTCTGTGAATTTAATAGAAAAAATTCACCTAATTCAGTGTATTGAGGAGAATTGCTGTCACTTAATCTCCAGTGAAAACTACCATGAATTACTGGTGTGAAAACTCAACTCTAATAATAACAATGAAGATGATGAGAAGGAGGAAGGAAATTATCATAATATGTAAAGAATATCAGAAACAGAAGAACTTATTATGACCTATGAAATACAAATAGATCTCATAAGTTGGCTTTTTAGAGAATTTGCATCATTTTCCATTCACCCCAAAAAACCTCCCTTAAAAAGCTATGGCAACAAAACCAGATCAGTTTCCTTCTTGACCTTGCCTCTCTTTTCTTTTTTCTTGGGGGACTGGGGTGTTGTCATCCTTTTTTTTCTTATTCCAATTGTCTCAGCAGCTTATCGCGTATCAAGTTATGCAGAAATCTCAGAAGCTTAAAGGATCAGAGAGGATCTGTCTTACACTAGTTACTGCGCAATAGTAACAGCTGATTTGTACAGTCATAAAAATCTCTGATCAATTAACATCAAGTCATTGAATGTCAGCAAAAACATTTTTTTTTCTTTCTGTTTGTTTTCATGAAAGCAACTTTTGATGCAGCCATTTCTGAACTTAGCTCTATTCTCTGAAAGAGTTCAAAGGTACCGATGAATTAGCTCCAATTCACATATCAGCAAGATTGAGGACATTTTGGTTAGAACCTGATAAATGAAACTGATCCTACACTTAATGAAAGTCAGAGAATTGGGAAAAAGAAACACTCAAAACCATTTCATATCATTTTTACAATTTCTCTCCAAAATCTTCATCCATCATACAATCTTAAAGCATAATGAATGAAAGTAGCCCTGAAAAATATGATTGTCACTAAGAAAACAAACAGTTGCTAATTCTGTTGGGATTTTGATGGTTACTCATTCTATACTCAGAATATTATGACTGAAAGTGTTGCTTATTCAGAGGAGTAAATGTAAAATAATTCTAAAAATGAATGGAATGAAGGAATACAAAAAATGTGGCCAACAGAAAAGAAAATTCTAATAAGATTAAGTAGAAAATTTGTGCTCAGAGTTACCTTCATCTTTTATACTTTAATTGTCAATCCATAAAAGTCTTTTCCCATTGGCTTTTTTACTGTTCTAATTTTGCTTTCTCAGCATGATTTATAGATGGGGTTGTGTTTCTCAATGAACTCATTCTGGAACCATCTCTACCAGCATTCTCTCATGCAGACAGCTTCCTTTTCACTGATGATATTCATTTCTATTTTTCTGATTCTGGAAAATATGTTCCTGCCATTGTGCATCTACTGTAGGTGGGTGGGGGGCAAATAGGGTATTTGTCATTCCTTCCTTCATCACTGGGATCAGGCCCTCTTTAATGAAAGTTGAAACCTTAATGTCAATAAAGGATAATAGAGCAATACAATTGTTTTATGTAACTCCAAGTGTTTCCACATAAAAAGTGCTGGTGCGTACTCTGTCATGTGAGTCAAGGGATAGTTTACGTGTCTCCGTTAACGTTGGAGAGTACCATCTGACATCAGTTCACATTAAAAATGATGGTGAGTACAGCACCTTCATCATGGGTGGATTTGCAACAGGATCGCTCCTAAGATATATCCCCCACCCCCCAAAAAATATCATTTTGTCTCCACCTGAAAAAGTGGCAGTGTATTCAATAGACTGAACATCAAACTTTTTTCTAAAAAATTACTCTAAAATAGTTTTCATTAAGAGTGACAAGAAATAAAAAAGTAACATATTCTTTATTACTAATACCCCATCTATCAAATCTCACAGGATCATAAAATCTTAAATAAATAAAACTTTCATAACATCAAATTATTTGTTCTTTGTACCATTTTCATCAGATAATTTCATTTGGTATCTTTGCAATCAAAATCATTATAGAAATTATGTTTGATAAGCAAGAAATAATTGATAAGCAAGTTAATAACTAATTAATACAGTGCAGTGAGGGAAATCTTGCTATGAATATTCAATTATTTCATCCATATTTTACCTACTGTCTGCTTCTATAAGGTTGGTGCAAAAATAATTGCATTTTTGGTTATGGTCAATATTAATGCTTATTTTGGAACATGGAATGTACTATTTCAACGTGAATTTTGTTCTCTTTATTTAAGCTCAACATTGTCTTTCAATTGTTTATTCTGGTTTATTTGAGGCTGTCAAATCAAAGATGGAAAAAAGGTTGTATGAGTTCAAAATAAGAAATAAAGCAGTGGAAACTGATTACAATATCAAGTCTGCTCCACATTTCTTTTGCACAACAAAACTGATCCATGTCTTGATTGCATTGGATCATGTGATGGAAAATGGATTCTGTACAACAATCAATACTCCCCATGTAGTAGTTGGACAGAGATGAAATGCCAAAACACTTCCCAAACCAAGCCTGCATCAAACAAAAGAAGATTGTGGTCACTGTTTGATGGTCAGCAAGTGGAACCATCCTGGCTTAACTACCGTAGCAAAGAGGTATTCCCAGGAAATTGACAAAATGCACCATAAACTGCAATGTTCATGTCCAATATTAGTCAATGGAAAAGGCTTAATTCTTTTCCATGACAATTTTGACTGTATGTCACATGAATTGACCTGCAAATATTAAACAAACTAAGCTATGAAACTCTACCTCACCCAGCTAGCTCACTAAACTTCTCTCTGACCTATGATCCCTTTTAAAACATTTTGACCACTTCCTACACGGGAAGTTCTCCAACAATGAAGCAACAGTCAAAATACCTTCAAAGAATTCATTGATCCCAGGATCCCAGAATTCTATGCTTCTCGGCTTGTTTCTAGTTAGTATAAATGTGTACTTTCTGAATTTCTTATTTCAATTAATAACTTCCATTCTAAGCTGAGATACACTGCTACAATGTTGATGGTGAAAAAAATTGCAACTATTTTTTCACCAACCTAATATTTGGGACTGCAAACTGATTTTCATACAATAACTTTCCTCAGTTTAGCAAATCATTCAATAAGGAAAGGTAAAACTGAAAGGAAATTTATGATAAGAGTTTATTTCATCTTTCCAAACACTGATCTACAACCAACCCAGGGATAACTCATATGATTTAATATACTTAGTTGCATATTTAAACTCATGATAAAACGGTTTGAGACTGAACAAAGCATTGCATTTTCAGATTCCTCACTTTATTCAATTTAATACACAGACTTTATTTAGAATGAGTGAAAGAAAGATCTGAATGAGGAATGACAAGTATATCCATAAATCTGATAAATAAAATATACAATTTCAAGTCAAGGTACTTTTTAACATGACTGTTTAATAATGTTTATAAAATCTATAATTCAAAAAAATTTATTTTCCAATTTCCTATTTCAATCATTTTCCATAATGTCTCAACTGCCACTGTCAGGAACCATACATATGTTCATACCTTATCATATCTTCAAAAATAACATTCCTATTACAACTCTTAAAAACAGTCTCATTCTACACGCCACAAAACTATCATAAATATTGAACTGGTATGTGGTGCAAAAAAGGTAAGGAACCCCTGAATTAGCTGGTTAATAGCTAACTGGTTGCTACCGAACAGTGGAGGACCATGTGAAGTGACTCCCTTCAAGGTCAAAATGTAGTTTGAGTCTTTGCTACTTTAATCTGGTGCCTAAAGCTAAATTTAAGGGGATCTCTCAGCTGCGCATGGCCAT
>OY735218.1:43027847-43035347 GCA_963457665.1 Thysanoteuthis rhombus
TGATGACCGATGATGGTCGAAAGGTCTAAAATTACCAACTTTGGAACGTTTTTAAAAAAACTCCAATGCAATTAATGAAAGGTTTGTACCTAAATTATAGAAATTCATATGTATATATATATGTGTGTGTGTGTGTGTGTGTTTTGTGTGCGTATGTATATGGAGTGTATGGAGATAATAACTATTAGTATTGCAAGAACATCTATATATTTGTGTATAAATACACACACACATACAGACATACATATAAAATATTATATGCGTATGCAAAACTTCTGAAGCATGCATTTCATTTTGAGACTTGTTATCATTCACTTTTATAACAGAGATCCAAATCTAAAATGTCTATTGGTAATACTGACCCTTTTGGGTATGTTGAGTACAGCACAAAAATATCTACATAGCCATACACGTATACATTTGTAAGTATACCACTTTGTTTTTGCGTATTTATAAGCCTCCATATGTGCGGGTGTGCATATATGTTTGTATGTATTTGTGCATCTAAATATGAATGTGTAAAAGGCTAAGTTAATGCTAAGTAATTTGTGAGAGAACAATAAAATTTGTGTTCATGTGTCAAGTATTTAGATGTATTACAATTGATAACATATAGAAATATATATATATATATATATGCACCCATTCCCAGAATGAAAGCCCTCCTACACTCACACTCACCTGCATACATATAAAAAATTTGTGGGTGTGCACACATGTATATATTACTATAAACATAATATAAAGTGGTTGAAGCAATTTTTCTCCCTAAATATTGCTTTTTACTCCAAGAAAATGCTTCTATGCTTTAGATATTTTGCTTGGACAGGTTTTAAACTATATTTCCAAAGATTTCTGTGAATCTGAAAGTTAAAAAGAAATTTTTCGGTTTGATCAAAAAGATTTACAGAAGCCTACAAATAAAAAAAGAGAGATCCAGTCACATTTCACACACACACACAAATATATTATTGTGTTATCCACAGACAGCTGTTTTGATGTATTACATCTCTTCATTGTTGCTATAGACTTCCCATTATCCCATCCAGTACCGCTAAGCAGAATTGAAACCTTCACTTCAGACCCGGGGGCCAATGTCCTATCTCTGGTCTACGGAACTGGACAGTTAGTAAGACTGAATTTAAGCAATATATCCATTTCCACAGAAATTCCTCATCCACCAGAGTGCTCTATTCCTATGGAAGATATATATGACAGTGGTATAGATTCTGTCTTTTCAAGTAAAATTACCTTGAGATTAGCACTGTTGTACGGTGGTGGTGGTTTATAAGTGGATGTGTCTCTCTTTCTCTCTCTCTCTCTCTCTCTTCCCTTCTCTCTGTCTCTGTCTCTGTTTCTTTTTATATAAATTTATATATACATATGTATTTACATAATCTTATCAATATGGTATATGGGATGGAAATAACATAATAAAATCTGCTTGTTATAATTACCATTTGATTAACTGAAGAAATAATAGTTTTGTTTACATATACTTTCTTGCTTGTTGGACAAATATTGATAATCTTCCAGTACACTTTTCAAAGTTACTTTTCTCTATCTATCTATCTATCTATCTATCTATCTATTGATATATCTATCTCAGTATGCTCAAATTCAAGTCTCCATATATCTATATGAGCAGGTATGAAAACACATATTCTGTCAGAAGGCAAGCAACCCAGTTTCCCATTATTTGACCTTCAGATATTAAATACAGTCTTATTTATGAGGAGGATAAATTGTTGATTTTCTCTTTTCCTTCCAACTTTTAGCTGACATCTCAATCTCATTACAAATCATCCAACACTGTAGTAGTTATTCTCAATAAAGTTTTATTCAACAAGTCAGCAAGATCCATCATGATCCAACTATTATCAATGAAGTAGGATTCTTTTATTCATACTATTCATTGGCCTTGGTGATTTTTCTCTTCTGTTTTTATACTCAACTTTCTCCTCACTTGTGCTTCTCCTTCCTCTTAGTGCTACATGGTCCCCACCTAAACAAGAAATAAAAAGGAAAAAGAAGTCTCCCAGGCCTTCAAATCCCCAATTACACATCTGACTTTGACTCTGAAATTTTTATTTTGGTCAAAATCCAAGTTACTCTTCCCCTCTTCATGACTGTTATAAAAACTAAGGCATGTCCATTCTTAAGGTGCATGTCTGGAAGGTGTTTGGAGCAGCCTACCATAATTGTCATGTAAAAAGCTTTGAAGTATGCTGCGATTACTTCTCTTCAGTGTTGTCAATGTAGATATATTAAATTTAAACCATATCTATGAAAAAAAAGTGAGAAAATATACTCTTATCTATTCCACAATGATTAAAACATTTCTTGTAGTAACTTCTTTTCCAATGAAAAAATAAATTTTAAGAAGAAGCAGTTGATACACAAAATCCCTTGGAATGGTAATTTCTTTGATGGAAATAAAATCAGTTTTTGAAAAGTTCAGACTGCATTTTCTAATCCAGTGAAGTGTGGAAATTTTTGGTTGTTATTTTTGTTACATTTCGTACTTGAGATCCCTGAAATAGATTAAATCTATCATTTCTTGTGTCTACACCATGGGTGGAAATTGGGATGGAGGAATGCTGGGTATAAAAGTATTTCTCAATATCAGTACAGGTTATATTGTCTCGATGCATTCCTGAAATCGGCCATGTCTTAAAAAATCACCCACGTGGGCTTACACTGCTCGAGAGCCCCTAGCTGCATGGGTTTATTTCACTCACCCCTGATGGACCCCTCTGTGATCCTCATGCATAAATCCCAAATACAGCCCTTCAGTTCCATGAATACATTTCCATCATTGGTCTGTATAAAAACTTTGCTTCACAGATAGGAAATTACTGCAGTCATATTTTAATCATCAGTTTTAGTGCATTTTATTCAAATTGAAAAATATAAAGAAATTTATCCGAGGTTCTTTATCCTTAAATAAATCTATTTTTGTTATAAATAGGACTTGAAGCATCCATGATGATAGCAGAAAAAAAATTCTCAAATCACTTTTATTCATCACAGCATCTTTTATTCTTTAATAGACAATGAGGAAAGCATAGATTACAAATACTGATTCACCCAATCTGTGTATTCCCATTTGTCTATAAAAGAATTTACACCATATATATATATGTATATATATATATATATATATATATATATATATATATATATATATATATATATATATATATATATATATATATATATATGTATATATATATATATATATATATATATATATATATATATATATATATATATATATATATATACTTTTTAAGCATATCAAAGTCTCATTGCAACTTCCTTGCAAATAGTTTCTTCTCAATAACATCTGCTATGTGGAATAAACTTTCTTCTGAATGTTTTCTCATGGATACAACTGCAATGTTTTTAAATCAAGAGAGACCAAGTGCCCTACCCAATGTTAGTCTTTTCAGTCTTCATTTTAAGCATGTCATATCTTTGGGTTTCCAACTTCAAAATTTCAACATCAACAAGCTATTCTAACATTTTTTGTACTCTTCTTGACTCTTTGGCATAAATAACTCCCTTTTTACTAACCCTTTGATGCAGTGAGTGGCTGGAATGCCTTGCTTAGGGTGACTAAAAGTAAAAAATAAAATGAAATAAATCATCTGTACACAGATATATATATATACACACACACGCATACATATATGCATTTATATATATGTTTATATTATATATGTGTTTATATATATATATATATATATATATATATATATATATGAGATAGACTTCAAATTTTCAACTTGAATATTTCCTAAAAAAAGAAAATGAGTTGAAATTCTAAACTCTATTCCATCACTCATCAATCGCTTATTTTTAACACATTGATATATTCAATATGAATCTGTTTCAGTACATTTGTTTATCAGTTTATAAAGAGGGATGTTTCTGCTCTCAGTAGGCTGGGAGGGCAAATGCAAGCGTTTATATTATCTGCTAAAAGAGAGAGGGTTTGTCAGTGTCTTTAAAAAGTGAACTAGGATGAGGTAGTCAGGACTTTTACTAAATTAAAATTTAGTAAGTTGATGTAAGGGTTTTTTTGTTTTTTTAAATTTTAGGTGTTTGACTAGGACCTAAACTTCATGCTGCTACACTGTTGGGTACCATTCCAAAGGGGTAACAGACCCCTTCAGTCAGTGGTCATTGCTATTGTTGAAACATCTAGGATCTGTGCTTAAAGTTACAGACAGCCGTACTATCCTCTAGATCTATACTTAGTTGCAGACAACCATACAATCCTGTAGATCTGTGCTTACAATAGCAGATAGCCATTCTATTATGTAGATCTGTGCTTAAAGTTACAGACAGCTGTACTATCTTATAGATCTGTGCTTAAAATTGCAAGCAGCCATACAATTCTGCAGATTTGTGCTTAGAGTTGTATGCAGCTGTACTATCCAGTAGATCTGTGTTCAAAGTTACAGATAGCTGTGCTATCTTGATTCACATGACCATAGAATAGTCTCATCCTATTGTTTTGAAACTCCATTGCTCAGGCTGGAGGGTTATTCTGCACAGATCCTGCCATCTATGATCCTACTGCTGTGGAAAACCCTTTCCAACAAATCTTCATTTGTTGAGCTAAGCTATCACAATGTATATATATATATATATATATATATATATGCTTGCAATACATGTATATATCTATATATATAGAAAATATATATGCACCACTGGCAAAGAACTGAATTTTCTATGTACACATATTTACAAATGCTTTATCTCTGATATTAAGCATAGATAACACAAAAAACTGATAACAGTATACAAACACACATACACATGCACACACATGCACACACCTACACATATATATATATACATATATAAGTTTATATTCATATATGATATAGTAATTAATTGATATATTCATATAATATGTGAATAAGTAGAATTTAATTCTTATAGGTGAAACAATGAAAATAAAGCAAAAAGTTTTTACTTCAACTAAGTTGACTGAGAAGTCAATCATAAATGATTACAAGAAAGATTAGAAAAAATAAATGCAGTTTATCAGATCTTTATTATGAAGAATTCCTAGCAACTAGATTATAAATTTGCTGAAAAATTATCAACATCTTCCTCAGATAAAAAACATGAGTATTTCAGAAATAATGTCACTAAAGCACAAAACTGTCATGCAATAAACTGACCAAATGCTGCGTTTTAATATCAATCACCTTTGAAAAGATTTTAAATGGATTGGTTTTCAGGGAAGAAAAAGAAAAAAGAAAAGGAAATTTTGCATCAGAAATTGAAGCTTGAGTCTGTTTGAATAACTGAACCAATTTTTGATCTGAATCAAGATGGTTGCCATGATTCATCACTGAACAGGGACTACAAATCTGCAACTACTGATTAGGTATAGATATCTTGATGACAAGAATCACATTATATTTTTTATGTCAGTATGGCTCAGGTGCCATTCATGAGCGGTAATGACATGGACAATGGTATCAACAACACAAGTTCAAAATCCAGTTGTGATTGTTTATGCTCACTTTGCACAAATGCCCTTAGAAAAGGCATGAATCTATTTATTCTCCCTCCAGCTATTGGCAAAATAGCAGGATAGATTTGGCCCTCCTACCTTGGGAAGACAACCAGTCTAGGAGAGGGACAACTCTGATTCCAAACCAGAAAATAGAGCTTCCTTAAGGCGGTCTGATGGCCAATTCGATGTCCTTCTGACAGATCCTTCCAGGCGTATAACTCTCTGCTTTTCTGTAGACTACATCAGCTACGACCAGAGGGGGATTCTGATGACAGGATCTTCATATGCTTTACCCAAACATGTACCTCCGAGGGGACACTCCAGTGTATCTCTATTTATCCTTTGAAAACACATATCTCTTGGGCGAATGACAATTAAATGTCAGGTGTACATTAAAAACATCAATATTTATGCTTGAAACATACAATAAGTAAAATGCTAAAAACAAATGTTAATGATATATTTTGCTAACCTTTTGTTTCATGAAGTTGTTGTTGCATCAAGTTCAGTTTCTTCATCTTCTTTTAAGGGTTTCTTTATCTTCTGGCCAAGATCAATGATCTTAGGATTAAAATGTTATTATTTGCACAAAAATAGAAAGCAGAATTATTTTTACTTTTGACAAAGTTTTTTGGAAGGAATGAAAAGTAAGTTTGCATACAAGATGAGTTTTTAAAAAAAACCCCACATTAATCCTTAAAAATTGCAACAGAAGGTTTCTCAACAGTTTTTGTCGTATCATGTGTGTTCGATAACATACAAAATGTCAACCACAGTCTGATCACAGGATAGATGGAATTTTGAAAATGATGTCTTAGAGGACCACTAAATCCTTAAAATGCCAATTATTTGTTCATTATTTATCCTAGACAAGTAATTTGCAGCCCAATCCTATGTTTTGGGAATTCAGGAATCCAATAAGAATATCTAAATCAAAATGAAGTGATTGTAATCATAAGAATGGTTGATAATTCCACATTTACAAGATAAAATTAAGAAAATTTCTGACAAATGCAGATTCTGCACAATTTAGATATCAGTACCCAATGGGAAATTGGATGAACAGTATGAGAACAATTTTCATTTTGTGACAATTTATACATAAAAGATACTGAAATCTTATTTCAACACTCAAGCAAAAGACAAAAGAATCGCAGAAACAGATGATCATTGGAACAGTGGTGTGACTCATTAAAAGTCATATCAAGTCCAATGTTCTATCCCTTACAAATCACTATCTGAATGAAAAGTTGCTCTAGCTTGATTTTACTCTTTTGTTTTGTTCAGACACTCTGCAGGTATTTTAGAAATGTCTCTTTGTGTGTAAGAATGAAAGGTTGCAGGAAAAGGATCAGCAATTGTCCTGGCAGTTCAACCTGGTGCCGTTTAGCTCCCTTTCTAGTTGGCTTCGCAGAGCAGGCACATCATTAGTGTTGGTTGCCATTTCACATGGATACCGTTTATGAAATAGGATTTAGTTCTTATAAAGAAAAATTGCATTTTGAAGAAAATGCAGTAGATTCAGTTGCTCAAGATATGTTAGAAGATAACATTTATTTGCTAGATAAGTTTTTTTTCTTTTTATAGATGGCAATATCCTTACTATCAATGGCAGGGGGACCTTCCATGGAATCGGGGTCATAGCAGCACTCACGGCAAAAGAAGGATTATGTTATTCCAAGAACAAAAGATATTAACTTGGATTTTTTAGAGTAAAATTCCAATAGAACATCGCTTTGCAAAACATTTGTGCCAAACCATCGTGTTTAAGATTGATCAACTATGATAGGACGATTGATGTTGTGTGGAAACTTTCACTAAGCTTCAAACAGGAAACCCCCTAGGTAGGAGGAATGATACATATCATTCATCAAAGATTAGAACACCCAGGCCGATCATCAATTGTGTTCTTGCCTATGATTGACCTGTACCCTGGGGACAAGACATGCATCCTA
>OY735218.1:43045347-43090347 GCA_963457665.1 Thysanoteuthis rhombus
TCATAAGTTGAGCCAAAAAATCTGCTGGAGTGTATTTCCATGTGATTCACTACTTGGATATAATCATAAAAGTCTTGTTTTTTGAACGCATTGAGACGTCCAATGACAAGTGGATACTTCACAATAATGTAGCACAGACAAGATCATGGGGCAAGTGGAATGTACTAATCACTGACCATACCAAGCCTGGTCTTCATTCCAAAAAGGTGATGTTGTAAGTATGGTGGATTTGGAAGGGAGTCCTCCACTTCTGCCAATGAATCAAATGGTTGATTTGAACTGGTCCCAATCAGACCAAATGAAAATGCAATCGATAAGAAGTATCTGGAATTATTTAAGAAAGAGGGCATAATATTCCATCAGTATAACTAATATTGATAATATTCCATCAGTATATAACTATATTTAAATGGATGAGCCACTATTTAAAACTATATGGATACGATTCCAAAGGATGCTGGTTATGTGACGGTTTTTATTGAATGACTAACCAGACCTGTAGTAATAGTAGTAGTATCCTGATTCTTTCCTTCAAATAGATACAGCATAGTCTGCCATTATCATTAATAGCTCTATTGATGATTTCTCTATTTGCTAACTGCCTTAGATTCACTACGTTCTGGTCAAAAATCAACTGAAAGAAAATCAAGACAAAAAATAATACTTGTCAAAAATTGATAATGGTTGAAAATGCTTCATCTAATTTTAAATTAGGATAATACAAAATGTAAATAATGATGTTTGTTCATTAAACACATATAACTATATGAACTGATAAGCCACTATTTAAAACTATATAAATATGATTTGATTTTTCTGTGTAATGAAGATTGTATATTCAGAGTTTTATTCCTAAATTGCAATGTGGCATTGAAGAACATCTTTTCGTGCAGCTTATTTATATTTTTCTTACAAACTTTTGTTCGTGTGTGAGTTTCCTATTTTCAATGAATTTTGATATGGTTTATGAATTAATTTGGAACAGCTTTTCCCATGATATATATTTAACCTAAACAATGTTAGCTAACCTTGCTAGTGAGATGTAAATATTGAATTACATTGACCTCCTTCATTGCTGGCCTACATTGACAGTTAGTACTTCTTTATAATTCATTTTTTCTGTTTTTATTTACATTCCTCCAGATTTATGTATAATGGGTCAAATCTGGATGAAGTTTATTGGTCACAAATGGTGCAGGGTTGGTGTGCTATGTATGTTGTTATTTTCCAGCAGTCTTTAAATGACAAGTTACCACATAAAGTAATGAAATAAGTTTTAATTTGATTTTAAATAAAATCAAGAAATACACTCATTAAAGAGAGAGAGAGTGAAAAAAATTCTATCAGAGTATAAATATGGTAAGAATAAATTTTGATGACATCACTGGCGTTTTCCACAGAAAAACATCACAAATTGAGTAAAAAACATCTAGAAACATCTCGATGTTTTTAAAAAACCCATTAGAATGAGGCCCCCAGAAGGTCGAGAAAGCTTTTTTTCTAAAAATAAAAATTGAAAATTATCTAGACAGGGTCCAGCAAAGTACTGACATCGATTTTCAGGTCTATGAACTTATGAGCAAATGAACAAACAAACACACATATAAAAAAAGATGGCTATGGTTGTTCAAAAGCTTCATTTGGGTCTAGTGAAAGTATAACATGCATTTTTTCCTGGTATTAAACTATGACCAATTGATCTCAAACAGGTCTGGTTAGTCACTCAATAGAAACTGTCATGTGACGAACGTCTTTCTGTAGCATGCAGTGTTGGTGGAGGGATCGATTGGCATTAAAATTCCCGAGTCCCAATCGTTCCTGACAGACCATTCCAACAATCTCCTGATGTTTCCAATATGCTTCTGCTTTCTGTCCCGTACAGTTTTCACTTCCTACCACCTTTGATGGTCGGATTAACGTGTTTGATTTTCTCATCCCAGATAGTACCAGCGTGCTGACTGTAGAGCTCTGAACTCTTCCACAAATGATCAGACCGGTAAGCAGAACTTGGAGGCCCTGCTGCACAGGTTGACTGAGCTGAAAATGAGAGGAACACTCAGCTATCTTTGAACAAATTTACTGCACACTCTCTCCATTGCTCCCAAACACTTTATTGGAAATAAATCAAAACTTGAAAATTTTTACAAAAATTATCTTTAAAATTTATTATGTAAAGTTGCTTATGACATTCCCTTAAAAGCCACCTTTGGCAGCTGTTGAGTTCAATGTAAAGTCACTCTCTATTTATACAGAGGGTAAGGGTCCAGTTCAGCGGTATAATCACATTGTAAATAGAACCAACTTCCAGCCAAAATTTTGTTTGGTTAAAATGATTTATCAATGAAGTAAAGGGAAGTAACCAAATTACTTCAAAGCCATTCGTGAAACAGCTTCGTAAGAAGTTGGGATTCAGAAATGAGTGTGTTCTTGCAGTCTAGTTAGAATATTGCTCATCTCACTAGCTGTTTATTGTAAGTTTTAATCTTACTGGATTCTTTGATATAATGAACTATAAGATATATCAGAAAACACCAAAAAACAAAAGGAACATTATTATGAAGAAAGGAAAGAAAAAGTGATTAAAGACTTGATTGAAGTTTCACAGTATGCAGTCAACAATAAATGAAATGAGAGAAAGCAGCAGAGATCTGCTGAGGTTATTTTGATGTTGAGTATTTTCTCAAAATGTGAAAGCAGGTTAAATCCCGCCATCATACAAGATGAAGAAGAAATAAAAGGAGAGAGATGGATAAAGATATTAGTTTATTAGACCTCAACAGTAAGGGTACATAGAAACATCACATCTCAAAATTGAAAAAAGTTGAATACTTTGCTTTCTTTATAACAGATTTGATCTTATTTTTGGAAAAGGTTGATTATATGTTTAAAGATTTTTTAGCAATTTTTCAATGAATAAAGGTGATAGTATTGAATGCTGGGATATGCCATTTATTATAACTTTTATTCACTTATTGATCAGAAATTGGATTCAAAGTTGAATGTTGCTCAGGATGAGTTTTCAATTTTATTTTGTTTGGTTTTCTTGCAAAGGGCTTCAAAGTGTCTATGTGTGTTGCTGAACTCTCTAGAACTGACTTCATGCTGCCTATGTTTTTAACCTCTAGTTGAATATTTACATCATAGCTATGACCTAAATTTTTCTATTTTATATGTGATATGATAATGAGAAAAAGGGAAGGGGATGTTAGTGCGTTTGAGTTACCATTACTATTATGACTACCTTTTAATTGTGATGTAAAAACCCCGGGAACTTTTAAAAAAAATAACTCTATCATAAGAAATCCTTGTGTCATCCATAAAGATGATGATTAGAAAATATTTGATATAAAAATCATTTTTTCCTATGTTTTGAACCAGAGAAAAAAAAAATACGACTCAATATTTTCTCCTTTCTGGGCTCCCATACTCTAAAATTATGGACTTTAGTTATTGACCGGACAAAAAATACCTTCTTCGCTTCCAGATTTAGGGTACTCTATGAAATATAGTTTAAAACCTGTCGAATTGAAATATCTTTCACATAGAACCGTTTTCTTGGTGCAAAAAGCAATTTTTGGGAGAAATTCGGATTCACCAACTCAAATAGGTTTTTAATGGGGGTTCGAATTTGAATAGAAGTTTATGCTAAATTGATTCCCAATTTTGACTTCGGCACTATTCGCACTTTTTTAAGGATCACTACCTAACAAAAGCCAAGAGAAGTAACTCATTTATTGATCACTCTCTTTTCCATGTTTTCAATTGATCACCCTAAACATGGCATGCTGCAATAAGATGCTGATCACATAACAGTTTCTATTGAGTGACTAACCAGATATTTTGTTTTGGTTTTTATTACGGACCAAAGATAATTTAGCTTTGGTTCACTACATAGACCATGAGCTATATTCACTGCAAAGAGAATATTTTATTGCTTTGAAAGACTCTTAAAGTATTATCAAGAAACACATACTGAATATACTTATCTTTGTCCTCAAAACAATTTTCCTACTTGGTGTTTTCCAAGTTGCTCATAAAAAGATTTAATTTATAATTTTACTAAGATTCTTGCTGATTAATTTCATTCAGCTTCATTTGTTGCTTTCATGACTTTTATATTTACCTTCAATTTTCTGTGGTTTACTATGAAAGCTGATCTAACAAAGGATGTGGCTTTTCGCATACTGATTAACCTTATCAAAAAACTAATTCTGATAATTCACCAAGAAAATATCCAGTGATAAAACTTAAATATTTATCATTCACCTTTGACACCAATAACATTTACTAACCACTGCAATCTTTTTCAGTAATCAAAACTCAAGTAATCAATTTTTGAATCTAAATGGAAAGAGACAAACAATTGCAGTTAATAGATGAACAACCATAGCAGCAAAATTTGAAGTGATGTGAAAAAAAATTCATCAAAGAATAAATATGGTCAGAATAAATTCTATTTATGACATCATTGGCGTTTTCCACTCAAGAACATTTAAAACTAAGTAAAATGAACATATAGAAACTTCTAGAAACATCTAGAAACATCTAGAAACATCTAGATTCTAAAGAAAATTAAGAAAATTAAAAAAAAAACATTTTAGAGGGGGTTCTATTGAAATTCTGATGCCAATTTACAAGTATGTAGACAAAACAGTACAGCCAGGAGCACTTGAACAAACAAACAAAATGAGCCCACACATGAAAAAAAAATCTTTTAGATGAGGGCATATTGGAGTATTGATGCCAATTTTCTAGTTTGTAGAAATTTACGGTAGGAACATATAAACCCATAAACAAACACACATAAACACATGCACGATTTCCACAAAACGCCATCTTTTATGGTTCATCATCATCATCATCATTATCATCAGTCTTTTATCGTCCGTATTTTCTGAATTTGTCAAGGCCATCTTTCCATCTTGTATACTGCCGGTCTCGGTTTCGTATGTGATCATGTGATGTACATCAGTTGGCTGCCATTCTTGCAACATGACTAGCCCATTGCCATTTAAGCCTTCTCGTAGAGTCTATAATGTCTCAGATTCCCATTTCCTTCCTGATATACTGTGCTATCTTTTGATCTCCCTATGTGAGGTTGAGAATGATTCTCCTTGCATACTCCTCAGTTTGCAGGTTTGTCTCTTGGTTAGGTTCCATGTTTCAGCTCCATAAGATATTATCAGGAAGATACATTAGTTGTGTACTCTTCTTTTTAGGGTTATTGGGGTCGTCTTGATTTTGAAGGTGAAGCTTACTCTGCCGAAGACTTGCTATCGGAGAGTGATTTTTTGCTTGATTTCTTCTTCCTTTGTGGGTTTCATAGAGATTCGTTGTCCTAGGTAGATGTAGTGGTCTACTTTCCACAGTTTTGCATCTTCGATTTTGACAGTTATGTCCTCATTCTCGATCTGATTGTTGCACGTGACTTTCGTTTTACTGAAGTTCATGTGTAGGCCGACTTCCTTGCTTTCTTCGTTCAATTCATCTAGCATTAGTTGGAAGTCGTGTAGGTTCTCTGCGAAAAGGACGATGTCGTCTGCAAATCTGAGATTGCTCAGATATTCACCGACTATTTTTATTCCTCTATTCTCCCAGTCCAGGTTTCGGAAGGTCATCTCGAGGCAGGCTGTGGAGCGTTTGGGCGAGCTGGTATCACTTTGTTTTACTCCTTTTTGGAGTTGGAAGGGTTCAGAGTCTTTATGTAGCCTGATGAAGGAGTTGCTGTAATTGTATATATGTTGCAGAACTCTGACATACAGTGTCTACACCTAGTAGAATGATAGCCTTCATGACCATGGCAATTTCTACAGAGTTAAATGCCCTCTTGAAATCTATAAATGCTACAGCGAGTGGTATTTGTATTCTGCTGCTTTCTCTTTCAGCTGATTTATTGAATGAAGATGGCCCATGGTCGAGCAACTTCTTCTAAATCCAGCCTGTTCTCGTGGTTGGTTTTCATCTAGTGTTTTAGTAATCCGGTTGGTGATTATTTTAGTGAAAAGTTTGTATATGCAGTTGAGTAGTCTTGTAGGCCTGTTGTTGTTGGGATTGCATATGTCTTGAAGAGTAGAGCTCCTGGTAGAATTCTTGGGTGCGTTCCACAATTCTGCCTCTGTCTGTTGTTTTGTGCCCATCTTCTTTAAGTATGCTAGTTATTAGTTTCTATCCTATACCAAGAGCTTTGTTTATTGCTTTAAAACTCCGACGTTTTTCGTGAGAGGTTTCCATGATTGGTGTTGTATACCGTCTTTTGTCCTCTTCTAGTTTCTTCTTGATTGTTTTGTTTAGTTCGGTCCCCTTTATTTTTTCCCTTGTTGGTGGTAGTGGTTCGAAGTTTCTACATTTTTTAATGAGTTTTTTGGTTTCATCTGTAATTTTGCTGATAGTCTGTGTTTTCTTTGGTTTGAACGTAATAGAAGCTTCTATAAGAGAGGTTGTTATTTTGCTGTGAAGTTCGTTGATGTTAGTGTCATTTTCATCAGTAAGGATTTTAAATCTGATTTTCAATTCTAGTTTGAAGGGTTGGGAGAGTTCATTTGGTACGTTTAGTGGTTGCAGTCTTGTGTGGAACATATTTCTGCGTTCTTTATTGGTGTTTACTTGAATCTTACACCTTACCATTCTATGGTCGCTTCCTATGTTTACTTGGTTTAGAATTTGAATATCTTTGATGTCGCTTTTGTCCGTTAGGATATAGTCTATTTCGTTTTTGGTTTCATGGTTGGGGCTCTTCCAAGTTCATTTTCTATTGGGTTTCTTTTTGAAAAATGTATTCATGATTCTGAAGTCGTTCGCGATTGCAAAGTTTACAAGATCTTCACCTCTCTCGTTCTGTCATCTGTATCCGAACTTGCCTACATAGTGTTTGTTTCCTTGTCCTACCTGTGCATTGAAATCTTCCACGATGACATTGAAGTATTTTTTAGTATCTTGCAGTAGGGAGTTCAAGTCAATTGTTCAATTGAATTTGACTCCGATGTAGATTATACAGTTTAATACTCGTTCATTTTAAATACTTACTCGATCCCGATTCTCATATAAAAAATAAAAGTTTTTGAGATCAGTATATTTCTAAATTTAGTGCAATGTATATGAAAAGATCGAGATTCTCATTTTCATATCCAAACTTACTTTCAAATGATGGAATAGTACGAAGTCAATTATACGTAAAAGTGAAATACCACGTTGATTCTACTGAATAAAAAAGCATGGAGCTTACTTCCTTGATAAACATGTTTCAGAACCAGTGATGTAATTTGGTGAAGATGTGCAATAAGAAAGTTGTATTGCTAAATCATTTGTCGTTGGAACCTTGACTCTTGTTTTGTTAATAGTTTTCAACTAACTTGTATAAAACTAAAACGGTAGCAGTTGTTATAGAAGTTGTTTTAGTAAGTAGTAACGGTCATTTTAAACAATAACACGTTTACCTGACCACACACATTTCTTCCTTATCAGTTTATTAAAACACGCATGAATATACCGACTGGTACAATGCCGAAGACAGTCAGGTAAAAAAAAATTTATTTGGAGATGACACATTTTGCTCTAACACACATGTTAAATATTCCGAAACCATTTATCTACAGCAACTAGTACATATATGTATTTGTTAGAAAAAAAGCCTCATCCGAGACACAAAGTCTGGGAAAAAGCAACATTTTTTTAGAGATAATTAGTGTTAAGATTTTGAGATTGACCATCCAAGAAGACAAAGTAATTATTCATCTCAAGCCCCGACCTTTACCCTCTTCAATAAGAAAAGCGTACACCATTCGATATTCGTCCGGTTTTCATCCAACTAAGAATGTGGGATATTTCAACAACTTTGCCAACAACCATTCCACTTACGTACACATTCATATACACACTAGCATAAACCAACACTTTAGTTTCTTTTCTTCCTGTATGTGCCTATGACCATTCTTAACTGCATATGAATATTATGCACTTATATCAACAACTTCTCTTCTTACCTATTCATTCATTCATTCCTATTATTCTCAAATTCTCTTCTAACCTATTCTAAGAATTCCAATCGAATCGTATTTCATACACATTTCAATAATAGATTTTGTTATTTTAAATGTTTGCACATTATCTTATTCTATTGCATTCACCTCTTATCTGCACCTTCCTTAACCCATTACAAGTTGCATTTACTATTTGACATCACTAACCGGTCTGCCTTTTCTGTGCCTATTGCTATTAGGGAAATGAAGGGTGTGATCCTTTTTCTCTCTCTCTCTCTCTCACCTATAGAGTTAAGCCTTTCTTCATTTTCCCGAACAGACTACCACCATTAGCAGCAGGCCTCAAGGAATTATTTTTCATGATAGATATTACTACTGGTTTCATTCTTCATACAGAATAGAGATTACAATTCAATAGTAGTTAAATAGTTAGGTATTCAATTAGAGTCATGTACTAATGATTTAATCAACTTGACTTAAGAACGACAACAAGTAGTTGTATTGCTATAAATAGTCATTGTTGTTACTGTGAGTGTTCTATGAGCACTAGTTGTTGTTATAATAATAATCATATTTTTTTTCTTTCAATAGTAGGAACCAGTAGGAATAACCTTTTAGCTGTGGGTATTGTGTTATTTCTAAATGGTACCGCTATCCAACCAGGAGTACGTAGTGACCCAGTAAATGTTTGGAAATCGTTGAAGAAGAAGAGAGTCAGGCAACGAATGGTTTCCAACAGGAATGGGAATATTTCGCAAATTGAAATCTCTCCAGTCGCATTGTCTTGTCTTTCTCTCTGCAGGACTCACTAAAATGACAAGTGCACCAGAGAGTAGCTTGATATTCTCACCCTACCATCTGCTGCTTATTCAACTTCTATAGGCGAGAAGCCGACGAGGTTTGCGGGGTCCCGTATGACCTACTTATTTAATTTCAGCCAACCAGTCTCTCTAGTAATAAAAGTATAAGGAAGGTATGTGATAATTATTTTTTTCATTGAGCCGGAAAGTAGCATGTATATCTTGTTTGCAATTATTGCTGCTTTAGTTTAAACAACTCGGTTTACAGCTTTCAAACCCCTAAATGTAGAATATAGGAAAATACAAGTCAGCCTCAAGTGTTACTTGCGATAATGTTTTCCTGATGAAATAATTGACCAAAAAACAAGAGTTTTAAAACAACGTTGACAAATGTTTGTTGGAAAATAATTTCCTCCAAGATTTACAGCAATGGTTGATCATTTGTCAAAGTAGTAAAATTATATCATGCATAAACCTTTCTTTACTTAATAATAGTGTAACAGGTGATTTTGCCCCCAAATATAACCTACCAAAACATCAGATGACTGATTATACACCATCATAACTAAAACAACTATACATGTTGGTTTAATTGCAATGTCAGAGAACATTCGACAAGACACTAGTAAATGTATAAGTGCACGTGCCATTTTCCCAGGTGAATTGGGTGTTATTTTTAAAATCATGATCCCCTATACTTTTACTTAGGGATGAAATACGAAATCTTTTCTTTTATCTAGATATCGAAAACGTCACTTCCTACGACGACCCGTATAAAAGCCCTGGACGCACACGGTTTAATGCACCGGCACTCCCTACGTTAAGCCTCGACCTTGTGTCATATTTTGCTGTGGTGGGACAGTAAATAAAGAGACTGGCACTCCTGGCTGAAAACGCTCTTGGCCCTGGTACTTGTTGCCTGTTACTCCCCCTCCCCCCTCTCTCTTTCCTTCTCCCGAAGATCGTTATCATTTCGCCGATCCAATCTTAACCATTTTTCCATCGTGACCTATCTCTCTGTACTAATTTTGCCCATTTCACTTCACAGATGTTGAAGTGTCTCACATACGTGCAGCTACGCAGCTACACAGCCGTGTCTCCACCACGCGCTCCAAACGCGTATACACCTCTCACTCTCATGAATGAAATAGCAATACTTTTTACTATCCAATAGTCACGATGATCTCTCCTAATTATCTTTACTTCGGGAAACACGCATGGATAAAACTCCGTGTTCTGTCGTCAGCAAATAGTCCCCAAGTCACGCACAGAAGTTGGCAGCTTGGCCCAAACACTGAACCCGGTCTCCATATTCATTCCTTGGTACTCGAAGCCTTATGGATCCACAAGCAGTTCAGACACCTCTGCTCCGACTCCGACGCCAGTACTATCAATGAAAACAAAGCTCCCACCCTTCGCTATCTCTTCTCATCTCTTTTCGCGATCGATCATATTTATGTTATCATTATATGTATTTCATTTTCATTTGTTATTTGTCATTTATGACCTTGGATTAAATGTAAGTCTTATTTGTCCATCCAAATTCTTGTATTTGTTCCTTTTTTACTTTGTTTCGTCTCTGCGTCAACGATTATACTTGGGATGCATTCTATTTGTACATCTCTCTTCCTCCTTCAACATCTCTAGTGACGTCGCTGCTACCACCAAACCACATGGAAGCAAAATCCTTTATCTCTAGCATCTTCACATTACCCATTCCACAATCAGAACTACTAGGACAATCCAGAACCATGCTATCTACAAACCATTTACGTTCCAACATGTATATCTCACTATAACAACCTGAAGATATAACACAAAAAAAGTATGTTTTTTCCATATCCTATCGTAATGCAGTCTGGTTATGAATTCATCAACAGCAACAGAATGAATTTGTAGTGTTTATCCAAATGCACAAAATGTCTACAAATACCAACATTGGTTCACCAAATCCCAATCGGGTAATGTCGACCTCTACTATTCTCATCGTTCTTGAAGCTCAATGGAATTGGACTACAATCTTTTGCGCTCAATTATTGAGGCAGATCCTCGTCAAATCATTGAAGAATTATTAGAAAGACTGAATGCAACATGCTCTATTGTACAATTTTCAACTGATCGGGAAAGATCAACAGAAAAGGAGTTTGAGTCTTACACAAACTTACAGTGGAAAAACAGAACCCAGAGTTTAGTAATCTGCAACATTTTGCAGAGAAGATAGGAAAAGGAATCGTTTTTTCATCGAATTATTACTGGGGACGAGACATTGGTTCAGAAAGCGGAAAGACTAATGTCTTTTTCCAAATCAGACACCAGTTTTTATGCCAAAATATTGATGAGGTCAAACATGGACCATCAGACTTTATCGTTACAAAAGCCATCTTCCTTTTATAAAGGGGGGTTGAAACATTGGTTTCAAAATTGATAACTGAGTCAAATAACGAAGGCCATATCATAATTGATTCGACTTGAAATGTTTCCTTTTAAATGAGGTTTGCGAGGGATGCTAGCGCATCTAAAAATATTTTTCTAATACACCTGATTGATAGATTGATAGATAGATAGATGAATAGATTTATGAACCAGCCAACCATTTAACGAGTGATAGACTGTTTACAAACCTTTGGTAGTGAGTTTGATCCTCACTGAGAGCTCAATAATTCTAGGATTGAGCCAACAGTGACATGATTATTCACATGTAAGTATCAATTTCAAACGTCAAACCAAACTACAATTTAAAAAATAAGAAAACTGAAATTTAATCCTTTTAGATTTAGTATTTCCATAATCAAAGGGTAAAACTGTTACTGTACAAGGTCTTGTTTGGTGCCAGTATGAGAAACAAACTTTTAAGCAAATTGCACGATCCCTCGGCAAGATTTCCTTTCGCATTAGCAGATATGATTTGATGAGTTTCTCTTCAGACTGTAATTGATGAAGGAATTCAAATACACCATGCCATCTTTAATAAGCTTTCTGGCGTTTAGACACGACAGAAAGCTAGCTATCAATAATGGCAAGAAATGTTCGGCTTTCTAACTTCCCGGTAGGCGTTTGGTTTTAATAAATGAATAAAGACTTCCGGAACTTTTGAAATCATGATATGTGCAACTTCCCTTGTGTTCTTCTCATCTTTGTTGTCGATAATCTTCACACAGTCATTATCATTGGCTTTTATAAAGAAAGGAGAAAGAAAAGAAGGAAAAGAAAAAAAAGGCCTCTTATGTTAAAATCGTAATACTTTTGTGGAGACTTGGATTGTTGAAGCAGTTCTAAGTGGCGTGGTGTATTTTCTGCAAAGTTCTTTCGTTGTTTCGAATCTGTAGAAACGATCGCAGAAATGGGTTAGTTGTCTTGAAGGTGGTGTTTCTCGAGTGATCACTGGCAGACGTAATCATATTTTGAAGAAGTTATAATGTCGTCAAACCCATTAGTTTCGTGCTGTGGGGGAATCGTTTTGTTATTGGAACCATGCAGTGCCCATGGTCTTAGAAGAGGCGATCATTTTTACCGCTCATTTTAACAAAGGTGAGAGTTTGTTGGGGTGGAATCTTTCCTCTGCTCCAGGCAAGCTCTTCTGCCCACTTTCGCGTTAGTTGAAATTTGGGGCCGAGTTTATTTATCCAAAAATTTTTACTGTTTGTTTCTTAAAATTACAAAATTAGAGTCTGAATTTGGCGCTAGCTGCTGCTGATCAGTCACATGACCTTTTCCTTTAAGGCTTCTCTTTGGTCAAAATTTGTCCAATGAAAAAGTTCATAATTTTGAACCCTGAACATTTCGAAATGGAGAAATAACAAATTTCACAAACCAAAACTTTGAATGTTTTTAAGAATTGGCCATATTTTTGGTATCGTAGATTGTTATCGGATGTATTAGAAGAGAAATCAGTCAGATCTCAGCGAAAAATGATAAATGGCAATACTGGGTCATTTGCAACGGAATACGTGACTTTTCGATCGGATTCATACAAAAACATTTTCTATTACTCGCCCAGTTAGTAGTTTCCAGTTGAATTTGAGGTTTGCTCATTTCATAATGTGAGAGGAAATGGATTTGATAAAGCACAGATGTTTGTTACTCTACAGATTCAAGTTTTTTTTTTAGAACTTTTTCTGTTTAAAGCGATAAATACAAAAACTCGTGCTGGAGAACTTGAAAAAACTTTAACATAGTAAGCAAAATACTCATCACTAAAATAATGCAGAGAAGAATTTTATTTTATTGTGAAAATGTTTTTGCAATTATGAGAAACATTCTATTCAGTTGGTGATAAGAAATAAATATTTGATTCAGCATGTCTTACACTTAATTCTTTTTTCATAGAGGACATACAGTCGCCCCTGCTGACCCAGGGCCAAGAAGGCTGGGAAAGGGTGTGTGAGCTGCCCCAGTGGTTCCCAGTCTATTTCTGCTGTTTTCTTTCTCCCCCCCCCCCACTGCTTCTTTTTTTCAATTTTTTTAATTTCATTTTTGACTTTTCTAACCATCCATACTTAATACTCTCTTTTTCTTTAACTTTCTTCTCAAACTTGGGCACTGGGTCTCTCTCTCTCTCTCTCTCTCTCTCTCACACACACACACACACACACATACACTCAACCTTTTTCTATTTTTCTGTTTACTAATCACAATTTAATAAACCAATCTGTGAATACATGAATGAATATTATTTCTCATTCACTCTAGACTCTTCATCTCTATCCATTTTTCTCAAGTTGACCTCTTCGAATTCGACACATTCAATCTTCTTTTCGTGGGGTGTTTTTTCAATAAAAAATCTATTTTTCTTTCCAGACATTGATTTCGTGGCACCAGAATCAGACCCTTGTCGCAGACGCATCGACACGAATTTGATGATTGTTCGTATATTTGATTGCTCATGATCTGGAACCTAATTTGTTGTGTCAAGGTCATGTGTAGTTCAGCGTGAGAACTCTAGAAGATGCTCCCTCGGACACACTCACACGCATGTGGAGAAAAAAGCTCGCATTATTTGGTGTAGCCCAAGCAAGTGTGGAGATCTCAATTGAGGACTGCTGTGTATCCCTCAATAGGCAAATGTGTTGTAATTTAAATGCTTACCTTTGTTCGTCGTAGAATCTTAAAGATGAAAAACTTTAAAAAAAGACATTGGTAGAATAAAAACATTTGTTTTATCGAGCGTCGAAGCGTGACAATGCTTCCGCCAGAGTGTGGCATCTTGCACCGACTTATTTCAACACTTGGTTGTCGTTAGTAGCACAGACGAGTGATCTTCCCGCTCTAAGAAGCATCTGCGTAACTTATACAGAAGAAGAATCCTCTCAAGTCGTCAGTCTACGCACTTTCAATTCCCTGACACTAATTTGCTGATTGCAGTTCAAATTAATGACCCAAAATACATTTACAAGCACGAAAAGAGGGTTTGGCTTGCTCTCACTCGAGGAATACTCTCTTTGCTGGCTAAATTCAAATACTCAATGATAGGTAGTCCAAGACACGATTCTAAATCTCTAACTAACGCGGCAAGCGCTTGGATGCGATGCATCGTCAGAGCAACCACCCAATTTGGGGCCCCAAATTGTGCGGCTAATCTCTTTCGTTCTTTTCAGAACTAACGAAAGTGTAAGAAGTATAACAATCTACTTAATATCTTCCTGTTGTTAACATGTTACATAAACATCTTGAACTTATCTAAACGAATGAACCCAGATTCTAAATTTGAACCCCATTTTTGAAGTTTGGGAAATTTCTTTTGAATCTTTCTTTCTTTCTCATTTTCTCTCTTTATTTTCTTGAAAAAACAAAAAACAAAAAACAAAGAAAAAACAAACAAACAAACAATACCTCTTTCTCAACATTTTCCTCTCTCTCTCTAAACTTCTTTCTCTTCATTTCTGTCTTTTATCCCCCCCTTTTCCGCTTCTAAAATAAGCTTGTTTCATCGTTCTTTTTCTGTTCTTTCATCATCATCATCATCATCATCATCATCATCATCATCATCATCATCATCATCATCATCATCATCATCATCATCATCATCATCATCATCATCATCATCATCATTCTTTCAGCGTCTGCCGTTGGACATAGACCTTCCCCAGGATCCATCACAATTCTCTATCATGGGTGTCGCAGAGCCAGTATTTTCTGAATTTGTCCAGTTCATCTCTCCATTTTGTATTTTATCAGCCTCGGTTTCACATGTGGTCTCTGGGAATCCATGCTATGAGTCGTGATGTCCATCGGTTATCTTTCATTCTCGCAACATGACCAGCCGATTGCCATTTGAGTTTTGCAATGGATTCTATGATGTCTGAGACTCCTGTTTTCTCCCAGATATACCGTGCTGTCTTGTGATCTCTCCATTGAGCACGATTCTCTCATGTGCGCGTTGCATACTTTTAAATTTGCAGGTCTGTCTCTTGGTTAGGTTCCACGTTTCAGCTCCATAAGTGACTATTGGTTGTATATTCATCTTTTTAGGATTATCGGGATCGTCTTGTTTTTGAAGGTTGAGCTTACTTTGCCGAAAGCTTACCATCCCAGTGTGTTAATTTGCTTGATTTCAAATACTCAACAAATTCAGGGATGGAAACTCTCCTCTGCTCGACGATCTCATCACATAAAACCACACCCAAACAGAAAATTAATATTTCTCGATTGTGGTTTGAAATTTCGATCATGTAAGCTAAGCCTTTTATAAGTATAACCTTATTTATCACACGTTCAATACAAAAGTTGCAGTTCATCTTTGGTCGGAATAGAAGAAAGATGGGGTTCAAATTTAGAATCTGGGTTCATGCGTTCAGATAAGTTCAAGATGTCAGTGTAACATGGTAACAACAGGAAGACCCAGCAGCAACCAGGCGTATCTCTCTTTTATATTCTTTTTCCGCCTCCTAAATTAGACCGTTTCTTTGCTCTTTTTCTTTTCCTTCTCTGTTTTTACACCCGACACCCTGTCTCTCAATCTATCACAATGTCCTTCTCACTCTCTTCTTTTTTTTCCACACTCTATCTTCTGTCTTTTACCCCCGGAAAACTAGGAATTCCTTTCGATTCCATCAAATTTTCCCATTCCCTCTCTCTGTCTTTCCATTAAATACCTCTTACTCAACTCATTTCTCCTCCCTTCTATATCTCTTTCCCCTCTCTTGCTTTTACAGAAAACACCTGTTTGATTCACCAGTTCTTTGACCTACAATTATAGAGAAAGAAAAAAAGGAAATGAAAAAGTAAGTCAATAATCGGAATGAGATCTCTCCCTCCCTTTCTCTTTCGTCCAACGGTGGCTTACTTCACCACAGGAACTACTGCTGCTGCTGCTGCTGACCTCATTTTCATAAACTCCTCCTCCAATAAACATTCCCGTCACCCGCTGGCAACGCCCTTCCCACCCATGTGTCTCTCGCCGCTGCATCCTTGCTGACATCCCCACCCTCCAACTACACCGAAATCTTCCCCAGACTCTTCCAAAATCACGTGACACACAAGAGTTTGCGTTACGAGGCGTCTCAAGAGACATGTACAATAATATGAGACAACAGTCTTGAATTGGTATATTCATTTTGGGACATTTTGATGGAATTGTTGCTGTCAGCCGAGTCAGTCAGCTAATCGCATCTGGAGATGCTAGATTTTTTTTTTTGTTCTTTGGAATCTTGGGGTTGTGGTCAAGGTAATGTCATAGAGTCGAACTCTTTCCAGGGATGAAAAGAGCTGAGGCAAAAGACAGAGACACAACTGCAATTCTACCAACGAAACGAACCCCCCCCCCATTCATACACTTGTAGTTATTTCTGTTTTTCTTTTAATATCATACCACATGTTTCCATTGCGTATGTACACACACATACACAAGCACGAAAGCACACGCGCCTACGCGAACATACCCATACACATACATACATACAAATACACACGCATACACTCACTCTGTCTGTCTGTCTCTCTCCCTGTCTTTCTCTCTCTCCCTGTCTTTCTCTTTCTCCCTCCCTATTTTTAAAAGAAAAGAAAATGAACAAAATAAGAAAGCCTTCCATGGGATCTTCTGTTTTTCCAAGGTCGATGGAAGAGGCTTGGGCGTAGGGAATAATCTATGGGGCGGGACACAGTGCTTGATTTTATACAGTTTTGCCCAAATTACACTGATTTGTCCGAAATTTACCAATGTTTAGCCCGAAAGTAGGGGGTTACCCCCGCCCCCTGGCTCTTATGGCTCTGATGAAAGCAAATATAACATTTCAAAATGCAGACGCATTTTATCAACGTATACAAGAAAACTATGTTCCTATCTCTGTATAATAGATATAGACGGAATAGATATCTTTTTTGAGAGCTAGAGAACATATATCTTTTACATTCTAGAAACGCAATTTTTCTATTTACATCGACCTAAAATATCGGTCAGGTTAACGCATGATTCCAAATGTCAGTTTTTGTAACGGATTACAACGTTGTCTATTCTCAACCAGCATTTCTCCTATTTAGTTACAGCATCGCGGTCGTTGACCCCTTTTTCTGATTTTCTCACATCTTGATATTACTTCTTTTCTGCTGTTATTGTGCACCCTTTACAATAACACACACACACACACAGGCATACACAGACACAAACACAGGCACACACAGACACACAGGCACACACACACACACACACACACACACACACACACACACAGACACACACACAGAAAGTCCCCCTCTATCTCTCTATCTCTCTATCTCTTTCTCTCCCTCTTTTCAAGAGAGACAAAAAACCAACAAATGGTTTTAATTCTTAAACTTATTTCTGACAATTCTTTGCATATAGCTCCAACAATCGAAGTGAACAAAATGATACAGACTCTTTCCAAGTTATTGGGACAAGGAAATGGCGCATGACCTTTGGCATCTGGTGCCACTTATCTAGGTTGGAAGTGGGGTTAGTTAAGCATATATTCCCCCCGGGGTGAGGGGGTGAACATATATCTCCGAGGTGGAGATATATTTGGAATAAAATCTTTGCAGCAACCTTAACTCACGATAGGCATTCTACCCGCCATTTTGTAGTGTAAGGAATTACAATACACTACGTGATCTACATGATGCGATTGAGTGTTGACAATAATAATAATAATAATAATAATAATAATAATAATAATAATAATAATAATAATAATAATAATAATAATAATCATCATCATCAAAATCATAATCATGATCATAATCATGATCATAATAATGATAATAGCAGCAGCAGTAGCATGAATTCCGTGGAAAGTGCTAGAAATATGAGATCTACGACCCAAGCTGTTAGCAGTGGCCTAACATAGAAAAGAGGAGAGGAGAAAGAACATTACAATTGATGGTGGACGTACCAACCACAGCACTGCTGTGATATGTGAGGGAGATAAGAGTGAGGACTGAAGACCGGAGGAGACTCTCTGCCACTCAGCCTTCAGCGTTAATCACAGAGCAACTGGTGTGAAACTGTAAACCACGGCACTGCTGTGGACTATGGAAGTGTGGAGAGGAGGGGCTGGAGACTGAGGAGACTTGCTGTCACCCAGTCTCCTGCTGTGACTACCAGACTATTGATGTGGAAATGCACACTACTACTGCTGCTGCTTCTACTACAGTCTCTTTTAGGGAGGGGGCATTAAGTGGGACTTGCATAAAATCATTGTTTATTGACTGTAAGGTTCGAACTTTCAAACACTCGACGTGAGAAAGCCTTATCTCAGGAGGGAGGCAAATGGCCCGTTTGCCAGCCAGCAGACAATCTCTGTCTCTGTCTGTCTGTCTCTCTCTCTCTCTCTCCTCTCTCTGTAGAAACTCTGGTTTTGGTGCAACTCGTAATAATAAAATAGTTTTTTTCAAAAAAGAAAAAAAAAGGAAATATATTTCATGGAACTAGAATGAATGTGAAACATACGCTCATTACAAAACAAACTAGCTGTGTAAAGATGAAATCATTTTCAGACTGAAGTATGGTCCTCTAACATCGAACATATTTACTATTCTTATCTTTTCGCTTCGCTACCTTTTTCGTTTGACTTACCAGTTGGCTTTGGACGAATGGTGACAAATAGTCAAGTATATTTCGTCCCTCCAAAAGCGATGGTAAGCTGTCTAGTCTGGTAATTCATCACGAACTGAACTCATGGAAAATCAACGGGTGTTCACAACTAATATTGTCGATCAACTCACGCCTCTACCTTTCTCTCACCCCCTCTCTGTATCTTCTCATTATCTCTCTTATCCCTCTAAATCTTCATTGCCGTTCCATGATTTTATCTGAAAGTTATACTGATATGGATTAGTTTCATAAGCAAAACTTTCCCCTACCTAACTTTTTCTATCCTCTCCCTTCATACCCTCTTATCAAAAACCTGTTTTCTCTTCTCTCTCTCTTTCTACCACCCCAGTAAACAAACTAACTTTCTGTCCTCCCCTTTCCCCCTACCTTGTTAAATCACGTTCCCTCCTCTTCTCTCTTCTAACCTCATCTTTCTTTTTCTCTCCTCTTTCTTTCTAATATAAACACAATATGATTTATGTGAAAGTTATAAAGTTTTGATTCATTTCATTCATAGAAATAAAATGGTAATGCTTTATGTAAACTGTGTAATATTTTGTTTTATTTAATTTATAGGAATGAAATTTCCAAAAAAAATTTGCAAAATGTGTAATATCGTAATTAATTGAATTTATAACAAAATAAGAGATGTTTCATGTAAAAGGTGCGAAATTTTGATTCATTCTATTCATTAGAATAAAATAAGTAATGATTTGTGTAAAATGCATAATAATTTGGTTTTATTAATTTACAAGAACAAAATAATAAAAGTTTACGTAAAATGTGTGATATTTTAATTCATTTGATTTATATGTATAAAATGAAAAATGTCTTATGTAGAATGTGTGATATTTTATTTCATTTGATTCATAAGAATAGAATAAGCGATTGAAATGTGTGATATTTCAATCCATTTCATATATAGGAATAAAATAAGTGATGGTTTATGTAAAATGTGAGATATCTCAATTTATTTCATTTATAGGAATAGAATAAAAACGTTTTATGTGAAATGTGTGATATTGTAATTTCTACACATGAAATTAGTGATGCTTTATGTAAAATGTGCAATATTTAAATCCATTTCATTTATAGGCATAAAATTAGTAATGTCTTATAGAAATGTGTAATATTTTGATTCATCTAATTTATTGGAATAAAATAGGAAAATTTTTATGTGACATGTGTGATGTTTTGATTCATTTCATTCATGGGAAAACATGAGTGAAATTTTATGTAAAATGTATGATATTTTGATTGATTCAATTTATAGAAATGGAATAAATAAAGTTTCAAGTACTATGTGAGATTTTTTCGAAATTAACGATATTTTATTTCATTTTATTTAGAAAAATAAAATGAGTAATGATCTACGTAAAATGTGTGATATCTTGATAGATTTCATGTATGGGAATAAAATAAGAAATATCTCATGTAAAATGAGTTATATTTTAATTCATTTCGTATATAGGAATAAAATAAGTAATTTTTTTAATCTACAATGTGCAATATCTAATCCATTCCATTTATAGGAATATAATAAGTAATGATTTATGAAAATGAGTGATAGTTTGATTCATTTCTTTTATGAGAAAAAATAAGTTGATTTTCATGTGTAATGTGTGATATTCTGATTCATTCAATCTATAGGAATGAAATAAAAAAAGTTTTAAGTAAAATGTGTGACATTTTATCTCATTTGCATTCACAGAAATGAAACTAGTAAGGTTTCATGTAAAATGTATGATATTCTAATTCATTCAATTTGTAATGATTAAAATTACATAATGGAATAAAATACCGCACATTTTACATGAAAAAAAAGCAAACTTTTTTATGCGTATAAATGAACTGAATTAGAATATTGCACGTTTAAAAACATTATTCATTTCATTTCTATAAAATAAATGAATTGACATATCGAACATTTTTATCGAACATGTTTTATCCCTATAAATAGAACAACTTGAAATATGACACATTTCATATGAGACTTCATTCATTTTATCCCGATAAATTGAAAGAATCAAAGTATTACACGTTCGATATGAAACATTACTTATTTTATTCCCATAGATGAATTAAATGAATGAATGAACTAAATAATTGCAAATTTTTGGCAAAACATCATTTTTTTTATTCCTATAAATAAAATGAATTGGATATCATGCATTTTACAGAAAGCATTAGTCATTTCATGGTATTTTATTTCATTTCCTTTAAAAGAATAAAATAAGTAATGTTTTATGTTAAATGTGTGATATTTTAATTGGTTTGGTTTATAGGAATATAATGAGTAATGTTTTATCTACAAATTGCCATTTTTTATCCATTTCATTTATAGGAATAAAATAAGTTTATGTTTTATATGAAATGTGTGATATTCTTATTCAGTTAATTAATAGGAATAAAATAAATTATATTTTATAAAATTGTGATATTTCTATACATTTATTTATTGAAATAAAATAAGTAATGTTTTATGTAAAATATGCTATATTTGAATTCATTTCATTTATAAAAAAGTGATGATTTATGAAAATGTGTGATATTTCAGTTCATCTGTAGGAATAGAATAAAATATATTTTATGTAAAATGAGTGATATTTATTCATTGGAAAGAAAGGAAAAGTTTTATGTAATATGTTTTATGTGATATTTTGACTCATTTCATTTATAGGCATAGATAAGTAATGTTTTATGCCAAATGTGTGATATTATTGTTCAATTCATTTATATGGATGGAATTAGTATTGCCTTATGTAAAATTTGCGATTTAAAAAAAAAACTTATTTCATTCATAGGAATAAATTAAGAAATGTTTCAAGCGAAATGTGTAATATTTTCATTCATTTAATTTATGCATATAAAATTGATAATATTTTACGTAAAATGCATGAAATTTCAATTCATTTCATACATTTGAATAATATAAGTAATGTTTGATCTAAAATTTGCGATATTTAAATTTTTTTTCATCTATGGGAATAGGATAAGTGATAAAATGTGAGATATTTGAATTCATTTCTTTTATAGAAATAAAAAAGTGATTATTAATGAAAATGTGTGATATTTTAATTCATTTAATTTACAAGAATGAAATAAAAAAAGTTTGATGTAAAATGAGTGAAATTTAAAATCGATTGATTTACAGGAGAAAAATAGGTAATGTTTTATGTAAAATGTGTGATATTTTAATTCATTTCATTTATAAGAATAAAATAAGTAATTTTTTTATGAAAATGTATATTTTAAGCCATTTTATACAGAAGAAAGAAAAGTACCGTTTCATGCAAAATGTGTGATATTTTGATAAATTTCATAAATTGGAATGAAATAAGTAATGTTTTATGTAAAATGTGCGGTATTTAATTTCATTTCCTAGATTGAATGAAAAGAAAGTAATGCTTTATGTAAAATGTGCAATATTTTAATTTGTTTCATCTATGAATAATGATTTATAAAAATGTGTGATGATATTTTGATTCATTTAATTTCTGAGAATAAAATTCATTTATGAGATGAGATAAGATAAATAAATTTTTGTTTAAAATGTGTGATATTGTAATTCATCTCATTTTTAGGAATAAATAAGTAATCTTTTATATAAAATGTGTAATATTCTGTTGCAATTAACTTATAGGGATAAAATAAATAAAGTTGTGTGCGAAATTTGTGATGTTTTGATTCATTTACTTTATAGGAATAGAATAAGTAATGTTCAATGTAAAATATGCGATATTTCAATTCCTTCAATTTACAGGAATGAAATAAGTAATGTTTCATGTCAAATGAACAATATTCCTATTCATTTCATTCATAGGAATGAATAATTAATGTTTGATATAATATGTACAATATTCTAATTCATTCCACTTATGGTATTAGAGTAAGTGATGAAAATATGTGATATTTTAATTCATTTACTTAATAGGAATAAAATAAATAAAATTTCATGTTGAATGTATGATATATAAATTCATTTAATATATATATATAAAATAAGTAATGTTTTATGTAAAATGTGTTATATTTCAATCCATATCATTCATAGAAATTAAATGACTAATGTTTTATATGAAATGTATGATATTTCAATTCTTTTCACCCATAGGAAAAAATTAGTACTGTTTTATGTGAAATGTGTGATATTTCAATTCCTTCCTTCCATAGTACTAAAATAAGTAATGTTTTATGCAAAATGTGTGATATTTTGATTCATCTAATTCATAGAGATAAAATGAATTAAGTTCCATGTAAAATATTTGATATCTTCATTGATTTTATGTATGGGAATATAATAAGTAATATTCTACATAAAATACGCAATATTTTAAATGATTTCACCCATAAGAATGAGATAAGTAATGATTTATAAAATGTTTGATACTTTATCTCATTTAATTACGAGGAAGAAAATAAATAATGCTTTACGTGAAATGTCTGAGATTTTAATTCATTTCATTTACAGGAATAAAATAATTTGATTTATAGGAATAGATAAATAATGTTTTATGTGAAATTTGTGATATTTCAATTCATTTCAATCATAGGAATAAAGTAACTTATATGTAAAATGTATGATATCGTAATTCATCTTATTCATAGGAAAAATTAGTAATGTTTTACGTTAAATGAGTGCGATTTCAATTCATTTTATTTATAGGAATAAAATAAGTCAGGCTTTCTGTAAAATGTTTGATATTCTGATTCATTTAGTTTATAGGAATAAAATAAATAATGCTTTATGTGAAATGCGTGACATCTTAAGTCATTCAATTTCATTCAAATAAAGTAATAAATGTCTTATGAAATGTATGATATTCCAATTAATTTCATTCATATAAGAATAAAATAAGTAACGTTTTACGTAAGATGTATGATATTATAATTTATTTCATTTATAGGAAAAAAAAAGTAATTTTTTTATGCAAAATCCGTAATTTTTCTATTCATCTCATCTATAAGAATCAAATAAGTAATGTTTTATCTAAACTTGTAGCATTTTAATTTAAATAATTTAGAGTAATGAAATCCTTTTCAGTCTGAATTATTCAACTGAAACATTGAATTGAAGAAAAAGAAATTGAAAATGCAGATAACAATGTCGGTTGGAAAACTATCCAAGTCGAGATAACCGATTGAGTTGAAGTATCCCTTCAAGTTTTAATCTTTAGGCACGGCAGCCATAAGCATGAACCTGACTTCATCGTCTTGGTCGTCATGAATGTAAACAAATTGTCAGAACGGAAAGACGCTATTATTTTCCTAATACAAGCTCAATCAGTCATATTTTCAAAAACCGAACATTGCATATTCATACACATGAACCTAGAAGTGAGTGCCATAATCTGTTCAATATATCAGATATTGGTGGATTTACATATTTTAGGATAATCCCTTGATATTATCGTTTCAGGCAATTTATGCATTCCTTCTATTTACAGAGATACGGAATAAAATGAGTTTCAAAAAGACTTTATAATTCGCAGACTGCACACCATTACATTTACTACGGATGCACCCACGAATCAGTCTCACTGGACTGGTTATTCTGCTTCGAAGTCGACATTTCTTTCTCTTTTTGTCCTGACCTATTTTTGCACGTCTCTCTGTCAGCGAAAAGTTTTCTTCTGATTTTGTTTCAAAAAATTTTTAGGATAAGGTGTAAGCATTTCCAAACTTTTTGAAGTGATTTTATTTCAGTAATTCTAAAGTAAAACACAAATAATTCAGAACTTCTTCATTCATAATTTCTGTATTTTTACTATCAGAAAAATGAAGCATGAATACGTTCACATTTCAACTTTTGTTCCAATTGATTTTCTCAACCCCACAGTAGCTATGGTGACGGCAAATGGTCACTTTATAAAATTATTGTTCTTAAGCAATTCGTCATTAATGTCATTAGAATAGACAATCTGACAAATCCATATCTAATATCTAACGGATACAGAAAATCTCACAAACCATTACGTCATTCGTAAGTGTCCCATGCCTAAATCAATACTGACAATCTCACAAATCATTACACCTTTCTTTTACATACACCAAACCTAAACCCTGTGTACTCCATACATACATTATTTCACAAATCATTACGTCATTCCCTTCTATGAGTTTCATATCTAAATCCATACAGACAATCTCACAAGTCATTACATCATTACCTTCTATGTTTTCTAATACCTAAATCCATACGGACAGTCTCATAAATTATTATGTCATTCCCCTCTAAGTGCTCCATACATATGATTTTGTACCAATGTTGTTGTATCCACCGATAATCTATGATTGAGAGCAACTGTGATGTAATGGTTTAGAGTTTGAACCTTACCAAGTCTATTCAGGTAAGGTCTCTTCCTTCCGTGATTCTTTCGGAGGTGTCTTCACGGCCAAGGTATAAGTAGCCGTTTTTCTTGAACTTCCAAGACTTTCAAAAATTTATCAGAGATTACCTTTCATTACACATTCAATGTGTAAAATCATAATCTCTTTCTATTGTTCTTCATCAGAGCAGTAAGAATGACAATCTTTTGATTTGATGTCTGAAAGTCGCAAAATTCAATGGTTGAAATGTTGACTTTTTCACACCGAAAGTAATTCAATGTTGGTATTTCTTGGTTGAGCTTCGTTTCTTCAAATATGACTGATTCCATTGCAAAACACACACACACACACACACACACACACACACACACACACACATATATATATATATATATATATATATATATATATATATATATATATATATATATATATATGTATATATTCGCCAAAGTAGCAAAAACAAAGACATTCAGCACAGTAATAAATAAACTGAAGCCGTTTTTGTTATAACATGGTAGTTTAAGAGTGCCAAATCATTAGTTAAACACTGCAAAAGTATTAAAATATGAGTCATAAAAGTGCTTTATCACAGACTGGGAAGAAAAGACAATGCAACCCTAGAAATAAAAAAAAAGATCAACTGGGGCCCTCAAACGGAGAAGAAATAAGTTGAAGAGCCTGGTGGATCTTGTAGAAAATAATATCAGAGCAAAGTCAGGGTGATAACACAATAGGAAGTGTGTCGAATTAAGCATATTGCCCGGAAAAAAACTGAAAAACTATACTCGGAGAAGTTGATCGTGGTAACGTGTCAAAATCATATTCATGCAAAACTCTCTGTCATGTTGCAAAATGTGTCGGACCTGATTTTTGACCGCCTTTTGAGCCCAGACAAAGTGTTTGAAAATTTACTCTCTGACGAGTGCCGAGCCACCCTTGATGGACGGTATTGATCGGATGAATGTGACGCGGACTCCGTTGCAAAAGAGAAGCATCCTTTACAACTAAGCATTAGCAAGGAGTTATGCTTTTCGTTAAAATAGCAGTAGACGAGTTGGTTGAACCTGGCTTATATCAGATGCAGTAAAAATGAATTCCTTGACTTACATTGAATTTTTGAAAGATCATTCTCAGCCTTGAAACTTACGTACGAAACTTACCTTCATACAAGCCCCGTTGCACAGTGCGCACGCAACGGTTGACTACCTGACTGAAATATGTTTAAGAAACAATAGATTAATTGATTGGTGACCATTTTCTCCAGATTTCAATCCAATTGAAACTCCCAAGAACACCATCGAGAGATTTGTATTAAACTGGGCGTCAGTTTGTTATGAAAGAAGATTCATAGCAAACTATTCTGACAAGTTTTGAAGCTGTAAGAAATTTGAAGAAATTCAGAATCCAACAAAATCAATGGATGATTAACGAATATCTTTTTATTAAAAAAAACAACAACAAAAAAAATGCTTCCTTCCTCTTACACGAGGACTCATCCAACATTTCAAGAGCACACCCAACACCCAGACCTGAAGGTAACCTCTCCATCACTGCACACACACACATGCACTAACAAAAAACGAAGAAACACCACAACCACTACACATGGAAGGGTGGTGGCAGAAGACTATCCCTAATAATTATTTTACAAGACATCAGTTACAACACATCATTAGAATCAAAGATGACCCAGCAGGTAAATTGATCAACGTGCTAAATTTAAATTCACTTGAGATACCTTCATACTCCTGAAAATGGGCCTAAAATTCTGCCCCGCCCCCACACTTCATCAAGAATATTCTAAATAAGGACCTTAATGACTTCCGATTGATTAGGCTGAGAGCCCACTTTGGCGACTTGAAATATGATAGCAGTTTTTCTTCAGACTTATATACCCCAATATACCTTTTGCCCCTGAGAACATACATATCACTATCCCAACATTTGAACTAACTGTTAAAGGAGATATCAAAATCCACATAAACAATCAAAATAATCAGCTTCACTAAAGAACGAGAATCTATTGAAAAACTGGAAAACAATACAGACTTGAGCAGATAAGGGAGGAGCAATAGTCATTTGATGAATTCCTCTTGAAAGCTAATACTCAACTAAGCAACATGATTCTACAAAGAACTCCCTAATGAACTCCTCACTGAATATCAAAACACAATAAATCACCCCTTTACAGAGATGTACATCAATAACATTGTAGATAAAATAACATTAAATACACTTAAACCCACTTTCACGAAACCTGCTAAGTTATAAATACTTCCAGAAATCTACGAAGTAAATAACTCAGGTAGACCAGTCATTTCTTCCACCAACTGCCACACCATCGAACAATCAAAATTTGTAGACAATCCAACCCCTAGCGACACAAGTTAAATCCTACTCACCAGACACCAATGACCTCTTAAAAGAAATCATACATATCAAAACAATCCTAGTTACTATGGATATCAAATCCCTATTTTCAAATATCAAACACAAAGAAGGCATTCTAGCCCCCAAAGAAGCCCCCAAATAGAACAACCAAAGTACTCAAAAGAGAAACGATTACCACCCTCATGCAACACATTCTTCCTCCATAGGCTGTGTCATAAGGCTGTGTCATAGGCACAGTAGCGACCCCTCCTATGCAAACATCTTCATGAGCAAATTCGAAGAGACCTTTATATACCCAGGAATAGACAAAGACTGCATCTTCTTTGCTAGATGTATAGATGATTTTCTATACATATACACTGGAGTTGAAGCCGAACTTGGAAGATTCTTCACACACATAAACTCAACACACAACACACAACTCAAATTTAACTACAAGAAATCCACAGTCTCCATAGCCTTCCCCGGTAACTGCATTTACATAGATAATGATATACTAAACCTACAGACACTCACAACTACTGTCACTTCAAATTGGTCCAACCCAAGCACCTGAAAAAAAAAACTTGCCATTTTCATAAGCACTTCAAATTAGGAGAATTTGCTCTACAGATAGTTAACTCAACAGACAAGAAGGGTCACCTTCACAACATTTCACAAAGCGAGGATATTCACTAGATGATACAGGTAACCAAATTGAAAGAAGTTGCTATAATGCCCAGAGAAGAAACCTTTTCACTCTCTAACAAAATACCCGAACGTGTACCACTCATAATCCACTTCATCAACATACTCCCACCACTGTTGCGTGTAATTGATAAGAGATGGAATATTCTTGCGCTCAAAACAGAACTCAGAGATATTCCTAGAACCATGTGTCATCGCCTACCGCAGACCCCAAAACATCAAACATATGATCAGAAAAACACTATGATAAACAATAACGTCTCACACAACATCATCCCGATAGCCGTTAAGGTCTTCTAACACTACAACATGAGAAATAGTCTATACTGCAACCACCTTGAGCACACCAACACCCTCACTAGCTCAACCATTGACAAGACGTTTTACTTTAGCAATAATTCTAACTGTAAAAGCAAAAATTTCATCTACATCCTTGAATATAATAGATACAAATTACAATACATTGGCAAGTCTGTGAGGCAATTCAGCATTCGACTAAATAACTATAGGCACAGAATTGAATAACCCAATCATCCCAACCAACTCCCAGTAGAACTACACTTCTGCAACCCCAGGCCACTATCTCAGCACAGACATGAGATTTGCAATCATCGAGAAAATAGGAAAAATACACCCCCCGACACGACGGGAATAGTAGAATGACATAAAGATATGTGGATTAACAAATTTAAAACTCTCTCTCTAACGGATGCGACGTTAAAATTAACAACCACTGATCTCTGACACCAAAATTTTCTCACTCATAATTACTCTATACTCACCAACTCACTATTTTTTAGACTATAGTTCTACCAAGGCCCTAGCATCCCTTAATATTCATATACTCTCATTCCCCACAACCTCATATCCACACCCATTCCCCTTTCTGTATATCCATCATTGGAAACTCCACACAGACCCCTACCTATAAAAACCTGTGTATGGTATTTCATTTGTACAGCTCAAAGTCATCAGACTTTTCAGAACATCCACAATGGCAATAAAGGATACAGAGCGTACATTTCCCAGAGGATACTCGATCATACATAACAAGGACCCCTTGCCCTTCTATATGGACTAACACCAGAGATAGCCTCATCCTGAACTACTCTCCAGCTCACCAGTATCCATGACGACCAATGCTTAAGAATGCCAACACTTCCACAACCAATGAAATATCCATAACTGCTGCTACTACTTCCAAATGAATATCCAACCATACCACCACATATTTCTCCACAGACAGAATACTGTCCAGACTCCCCATTATGCCCCAAAAGGAATCCTCTTGATTTCCATTTTTACTTCCAAAGCGATACATTTGATGCTTATTTTGTTTTCTACAGAAATCTTTTAACCACTGAAAGGTACACACACATGCCATTGAGTTAATTAACAAATAAAGTCTCCATATAATTCACCTCCTGAGACTGTCTCTATTGTTCACAAACACACATACACATACACATATTGATTTGAAAATCATAAAGGGAAACAGCTGTTAACCTTTGTAGACTAAAATTCCATAAAACATACACACACACGCGCACACACGCACACACACTCACACACACATATATATATATGCACACACATACAAACACACACACACACACACACACACATATATTTATATATATATATATATATATATATATATATATATATGCATGTGTGTGTGTATGTGATATATGTGTACGTGTGATTACATATGTGAAATATGGCATAGCGATTTTCAAATAACAGACACAGCATCTTTAATTCCATTTCCAATAATTTAAAATCTTTGTGTCGGACATTTTTTTCAAAATCTTTTCATTGTCTTTGATCGCATTTTCAAAGCTTTTCAATGATGGACTTTACCAGTTTAGTCGCTAAGTCACGAAAGTTTTAAGGAATAGATTCACTAGCAATGGTTAACTTATTAACCACCATTCTGCATCATGCACTATACTTTCATTCGATACATTTGTTGGATAAAGGCAACTTTAACACGGGGCCACTTTTTTAGAGGCTCAAGTGAAAAAACGAATTAGTTAACAATTGTCTATTAGATTAATCCATTAACTGAAGGTCCGTGTTTGGTGTTTCGGAGTGTATTTGTAGAGCACAGTATATACTACAGACCTATATATAGAGTGTTTGTTTCGTAATCCATTAATAGTTTGTTCTGCACTGGACGGATGTATCTTTGAGTCGAAGTTGACGTAGTCTGATCTCTTCTCTTCTTCATGCATAAGGTACATAAGCAACTTGCTCTTGCAAACCAAATGACCGAACATTTTGGCTCGGCATTGTGCAATTTGAAAATGAAACGAGACATTTTGACAGAAATATAAATTCGAGGTAAAAATATCTGGACATCAAAGGAGAACGATGAGAAAAAAAGAAAGCAATTATAAAATTCTATTCATGTAAAGAGTAAATAGTAAAATAATTGTAATACATTCATATAAATGTTGGCCCTGAATTCTTGGCTTCTATTCTATTTTTCTACAAACCTTAATTAATTTCGAAAATATACTTCATACTCATTCGTCTGTCCAACAGCTGTGTGATTGCACCATGTGACCCTAAGTAAAAATAATAGATTAAAAAAACAAACAAGCAAAAAAAATCAACTTGAAATCACAATTTGTTTCACCAACGGACACCAAGAACACACACACACACACACACACACACACACACACACACACACAAAAAAAAAAAAGCAAAAAACTAACAAAACAAACAAAACAAACAAACAAACAACCCACTTTTTTTTCGTTTCGTCGCATCGTTTCGTTTTGGAAAACAACACCTGTTAATAAACATGTTAGGTTTTTGCAATGATTGGTTACCCAGGACAAGAAGCTGATAAAGCGATGGATTTATTTGTTTTTATATCAACATTTTTCTTTTCCATCTAAAGGAAAAGAAGCTTTCATAATTTTTCAAATATCTAAGCTTTCTTTTTTCGGAAAGAAACACTTTGGAAACAAGCCTGGCCGCAGCACGGTCAAACACCGCTCCAATTTCCATGCAACTTTTGTATTGTATGCATAATAAAAAGAAAATATAATTTCTGTATGAATGTATTTATTCGTTAGAATGAAATAAACCCTTGCCTATCTGTAATATACATTTTTGTCAGTAACACAGCCTCCCTGGTAACCAATTGGTCGTATGTTCAAATTACGATAGGAGAATGTGAATTTGTACAAATCAGTTTATGCTCCGAAATTCGATGAGGATTGTTCTTGTTGTTTCTGTTCTTGTTACGGTAGGAAAATGATGACAACTCCAGTGTTTGGGAGTTTGACAATAGTTTAAAATTGAAAAATACATTGTATTTACGATAAAAACTTGATAGACGTAAATTGCTGTTCAGATTCTTGCAAATAATTTACTGTAGAAATTTACATTGGTGATGTCTATACGAGTTCGAATCTTGTTTTAATCTATTTCTTAATGACGAATTTCCGTGATGAAGTGGAAGTGGTTGATGGAAAGATTTCTGGACTAACGTGACAGCCAATCATTCTTGATAAAAGTCGTTACAGAAATATTCTGTTAATGCAGTTGATCACGAAATGCAACGGCCACTTATGCAATGTTGCTATTACTATAGTGATAGTAAGCAAAAACAGTGGATTAAAGGTAAAACAAAGAGAATCGTAGAAAATAAATGAGTTAATAACTTTCTTTAAATATCATGGCCTCAAGACTAATAAGAGGCGTTCCAACATGAAACTGGAAGCAGATATGAATATGAAATATGAATCTGACACTCTTCTGAATTGACTTTTTGACGAATTAACTTTTTGACGAAATTTAATTGCACTGGGAATGATTTAGCGGAGGAATTGACCCGAAATACATCGAATAAATGGCCTTAAAGAAAGTTACAACAAATAATTCGTTATAAACTCATATGGTGAAAGATTCTCTACAGAAATGAAAAATCTCACAAGCAATTTGTTCATCGTTGTTCATCTCTTCTTCCTTTTCTCTCTTTTCTCTTTTCTCTTCTTTCCTTTTCTCTCCTCTTTCTTCTTTTCTCATTTTTTTCTTTCTTTCGTCCCGTTTCCCCTTTTTCATTTTCTTTCTTCTCTTTTGTCTTTCCCTCTCTCCCTCTTTCTATTGTCGTCTTCTTTTCCGCATTTCTGTTTTTTTAATCGTTATAAGAGGAATATAAAAGAATGAGACTTGATAGAAACAAGAAGCATTAACTCTAAGCATTAACATACACAATTAAATGACACCACTGGTCTGGTTAATCACTCTCTAGAAACTGTCACGTAATCAACGTCTTAGGGCAACATTGCTGAGTTGAGGGTGATAAATTTTTGAATGGAAAAATGGGTGATGAAGTTACTTCTTTTTGTTGGGTCATTACCAGTCTTTTATCGTTCATCGTTGGATACAGACCTTCCCAAAGATTCGCCACACCTTTTTATCAAGAGCGTCGCAGAGCCAATATTTTCTGACCATGCCCGGTTCGTCTAGCCATCTCATATTGCCGGCCCCGGTTCCACATTTGATCGCTGGTGATCCATGTTGTGAGTCGTGATGTCCATCGATTGTCTACCATTCTTGCAACATGGTCTGCCCATTGCCATTTGAGTTTCCAAATGATTTCTACGATGTCTGTTTCTCCCCTAATATACAGTGCTGTCTCGTGGTTTTTCCATAAGATGTTGAGCACGATTCTCCCATGTGTACGTTGCATGTTTCCTAGCCCAAGTGTTCGCTGTTTATTCTGATTCCTTCATTTTCTCAGTCTAAGTTTCTGAAGATCATCTCGAGGCAGTATGTTAAGAGTTTGGGTGAACTGGTACTACCTTGTCTTACTCCTTCTTGGAGCTGATAGGGCTCTGAGACTGTATGTAGCCTAATGAAGGAGTTGCTGTGACGGTATATATGCTGTAATACTCCGTCATTTACGTGGTTCACACCTTGTAGAGCGATAGCATCAATGACCTTGGGAATTTCTGCTGAGTTGAGGCTTCATTGAGGTCTATAAATGCTACCAAGAGTGGCATTTTCTATTTTGCTGCTTTCTCTTATAGTTGATTTATCGGAAGGTGATGGTCCATGGTTGAGTAGCTTATTCATAAGCTAGTCTCTTCCCGTGGTTGGTTTTCGTCTGGCGTTTTGGTGATTCGGTTGGTGATAACTTTTGCGAAAAGTTTGTAAATGCAGTTTAATAGACTTATTGGTTTGTAGTTGCTTAAATCTTTCGGGTTTCCTTTTTCTTGTAACTGCATTATGATTGCAGTGTTCCGATCTTCAGGGACTTTACTTTCTTTTAGACATGTTTTGAATAAAAAGACCAATTTCTTGATGATGACCTTTCCTACTTTTTTGAGTATGTCGATTGTAATATTATCTGGTCAAGAGGGCTTTCATTTTTTTTTGTTTGTTCGATAGCTTGTTTCATTTCCCATCGCATAACTGCTGGGAAATCTTCAAACTGATTGCTCGCATCTTGCGTATCCTGTTCGTTGTTTTATGTTCCTTATCCTGAAGAATAGAGTTTTTCATAAAGAAATCTAAATTTTCAAAAAAGCAAACAAGTGTGGATGCTGTTAAGGGACCAGTTTAGCATAAGCTTTGCATTGCAAATTGATCCTCCCACTAAAAACCTATTTTGGGGTAAATTTTCAGAAATAAATCGCTTTTGTAGGCATAATAAGGAATAAATGTTTGAATTTTCAGCTCTCTAGCTCGACTGGCGGAGCTTGTACACATGATACATACATAGTCAGCCAGACTAACTTAGAAACTGAACTTATGTTGACAATTTTGGCGATAGGTTTAGTTGATGATTCCTAATAACACTGTTTCTTGATTTTATGCAGCTTTTCATGTAACTGTCACATAATCTGAACGATGCTTTTTTACATCAATTGTCTGAATAATAATTCATAAAAATGACACTGGCATTCTAATCATTCTACTTTTACAATTGATATTCCTATTATTACATATAAAATGAGGAATTCTAAAAACTCTGCCTGAAGAAGTAATTCAATGAGAAGAACTACTAAAAGATGACAACATATCTAATAAGAAATAACTTCAATTTAAAGAAGAGACAATCATTCAATGAATGAGCCTTCGTTGCATTATTGTTACACACGCTACATGAAAATAGATTCTTTTTATAGATGCACTGGCATCTCTAGCACTGATCACTGCCACTGACTGACAGACATATCAAGTCCCTTTCTCAGAGGTGGTAATTCAGATATTTTTCATCCAAGTGTTGAGAGTAATGAGATGATTTTCTAAAATGTTGAAGATTAAAGTCACATTTAATTATCAATAATATATAATATATTTCTTAGAATTAAGATATATACCAGGAGAATCTAGATGTTCTTAGGTGTTCTGAGATTTTTTTTTACTTCATTTTAGATGTTAACTTCAAAATCAAATGAAAATACAGTCATTGCTAGCCGTTCCCACAAGAAAAGAACTATCTCTAGTCTAATTTTGTTTCTCTGACGCCTGTTTTGGCCTCATGTACTGTCCTGTGGTCAGTGATGTGATGTTGGACATTGTATATGTGCAAAGAAAGAGTGAGTTAAATAGACTAAGATTATCTGACCCCCCCCCCAATCAAAGATTTCAGAATCCTGAGGACTGATGTTCAACTGCACTCAATAGTATCAGTGGAAAAGGTAATCAGTAAGAAAAAAAAAAGAAAGACTGGAAGACCGATGTTATAAAACGATGGAAGAAGTAAACCAGTTTTTGATTTTGTCCAGGGGTCAGAAATTCTATACCAAGTGAACTTTATAATCTCTTAAGAATATTTAGGGCAAAATGTGGCTAAATCAAATTTAATATCATGGTAAATGAAAGAGTTACACACACACACACACACACACACACACACACACACACACACACACACACACACACACACACACATACATGTGAGTGCATGAAGTGTGTGAAGTGTATACATTAGTTATAAACACTGTATCAAATCTATTTTATATGTTTGACCTTGTCAGATTCTATTTTCAAATAATACACAAATACCACATAGTCTGCTCTCTTTCTTGGTGTCAAACTCCGAGAGTTGACTTCATCATCGTGAATTCGTAAGACATCAGAATTTAAGACCTTTGAATCTAAGACATGAATAAAAGAGAGAAGGGAAAAGAAACAGTGATGTTATGACGTCTTCTCAGTTTTTGTAAGCAGTGAATTTCTGTCATGAAAAATATTGTCAAACTCCTCCTATTCAGTTTTGACTCTATTTTCGTCTGTTACAACAAAGACAATGGACACACCAAAAAACCAGTGACTCGAATAAAAGTTATGTACGCAAAATCTGACAGCAAATTCACTCTTTCAGCTCAGGTCGCCCTGTTTCAAGAACTACTAATAAATGAGTTGAAAGGGGATACGTACTTTTGAAATAATTTTTTATGGAGAAATGAATTCTGTTCTGTTTGCCTTGCAGATTATGATAAAACAGGGGAGTTTGACCCTTAACGTAGCGAAGCGTTTACTTTCTATTTCTAATCCCGAAAAGTGATGAAAGAAAAAAGATTGATATGGCGTCGGGAAACTCTGTCATACAAAAATGCCTAACATCAGCGGACTCCTCTGTCTGTCTGTCTGTCTGTCTCTCTATCATATGAAATAAAATATACAAAGTAAAATACTGCTCAAAAGGTTGACAAAATGGTATACTTGTCAAGTAATCTGTGTTAAAAGAAAAATAATAGTTCAGCAAATGCCCTGCCTGACCCAGCCCCCAGTCTACGTCCAAGTGTATACAGAGAAACAGTATTTAGAAAAGAAAAAAACGTACACACACTCTAGCTGTTTCTGGATATCACGCATCTCCACATTTTTTGTATCGTTTCATAATTATGTAAATATTAATATGTTCGAGAGATGTAGTGTTTGGATTCTTCTTTTCTGAATATTCAATCTCCTCCTGGATATAACCACATCTTCAATCTCTTAGTACCGATGTCATTGGATAAAGTTGTTGACAGTGACGAAGGAGGTAGATATTTACATGGTTTCAGTTGAGAGGTCGTTGTATCATCATCATCATCATCATCATCATCATCATCATCATCAATATTTACTAAATTTGTCTAGCTCATCTCTCCATTTTGTATTCTGTCGGTCTCAGATTCGCATGTGATCTCTGGGGGATCCATATTGTGAGTCATGATGTCCATCGGTTGTCAGTCATTCTTTCAACATGGCCTGCCCATTGCCATTTAAGTTTTCCAATACATTCTATATCTCTGACTTTCTTTTTCATCCTTATATACTGTGTTGTCTTGTGATCTCTGCATGTGAAGTTGAGCAAGATTCTCTTATGAGTGCGTTGTATGCTTCTCAGTTTGCGTTTCTATCTCTTGGTTAGGTTCCATGTTTCAGCTCCATAAGTGACTATCGGGAGGATAGGTTGTATACCCTTCTTTTTAAGATTATTGGGATCGGATTGTTTTTGAAAGTTTAGCTTGCTCTGCCGAAGGTTTGCCATCCTATCTTCGCTTGATTTCATCTTCTTTTGTGGGTTTCATAGAGATTCCTTGTCCTATGTTGATGTAGTGGTCTACTTTCCACAGTTTTTCATCTTCAAATTTCACAGTTATGTCTTCATTCTCGATTTGACTGTTGACTTTCGTTTTACTGAAGTTCATGTGTAGGCCTTCCTTGCTTTCTTTGTTCGATTCATCTAGCATTAGTTGGAGGTCGTGTAGGTTCTCTGCGAAAAGGACGATGTCGTCTGCAAATCTGAGGTTTTCATCTAGTGTTTTAGTAATCCGGTTGGTGATTATTTTTGTGAAAAGTTGAAAGATGGAGTTGAGTAGGCCTGTAATTGTTGAGGTCTTTGAGGTTTCCTTTCTTATGTAAAAGCATTATGGTTGCTGCGTTCCAGTATTTTGGGACTTTACTCTGTTTTAGACATAAGTTGAATTGAATAGCTAGTTTTTTGTTGATGATCTTACCAGCTTTTTGAGTAGATCGATGGTGATGTTATCTGGTACAGGGGACTTTCCTTTTTTTGTTTGTTTGATGGCTTGTTTAACCTCCCATGGTGTAACCTCTGGGAAGTCCACGCACTGATTGTCAGCATCTTGTGTATTCTGGTCGTTGTTTTGTTGCCCGTGTCTTGAAGAGTAGAGTTCTTGGTAAAATTCTTGGGCGCGTTCGACAAGTCTGTCTCTATCTGTTATGTCTCCGTTCGTTTGGTTTGAACATAGTGGCAGCTTCTATTAGAGAGGTTGCTCTTTTGCAGTGGAGGTCGTTGATGTTGGTGTTGTTTTCATCGGTAAATATTTTAAATCTGTTCTTCAATTCTAGTTTGAAGGGTTGAGTGAGTTACTTTGGTACATTCAGTGATTGCTGTTTGGTGTGGAACATTTTTCTATATTCTTTATTGGTGTTCACCTGCATCTTACAGCTTACCATTCTATGGTCGCTTCCTATGTTTACTTGGTTTAGAATTTGAATATCTTTGATGGTGTCGCTTCTGTCCGTTAGGATGTGGTTAGGATGTTTCGTTTTTGGTTTCATGGTTGGGGCTCTTCCAAGTCCAGTTACTATTGTGTTTCTTTTTGAAAAATATATTCATGATTTAATTGCAAAGTTTACATGATCTTCACCTATTTCGTTTCGTCTGTTGTATCCGAATTTTCCAACGCGTCTTTCATAACTTTGTCCCACCTGTGCGTTAAAATCTCCCATGATGACATTGAAGCATTTTTTGGTATCTTGTGATAGGGAGTTCAAGTCATCATAGAAGTTGTTTATCTCTTCTTTGGATGATTGCAAAGTGGGAGCGTACACTTTAAGCTTGTATCTCTTTGCTTGTATCTCTCTGAGAATTGTATGGTGACGCTGGCTATGCGGCCAGAAATAACTTTGAAAGCCACCACGTTGATGAGGAAGGCTACCCCACTTTGTTTTACTTTCTCTCTTCCGTAGTGGTAGTGAAGGTGTTTACTATTCAGTTCAATTAGTTCTTCTCATTTCGTTAAAACTGATGATGTCCCACTTGATGTTTTTGATTTCACTTTCTAGAAAGGTCAGGTGAGAATCTGCAGAGAGTATTCTGACGTTGTAGGTGCTGATGTATAATGCCGTTCTCTTGGTGAAGGTTTTTTGTTTTGGTGGTTGTTGTTGGAGCACATCACTCCCATCCAAAGCAAGTGATGCAGCTGGGTCTTTTGGGACCGCTGACCCAGCAGAAACGGGCGTTTTTCTGGTGCAGTGTTTGGGTAGTCGCTGTTGGAGTATATCACCTCTACCCAATGCGAGCGATGTGGCTTGGCCTTTTGGGGCCGCTGACCCAGCAGGAATGGCTGGTATAACTATCATTGTGCGAACCATAGGAAGTGTTTGCCCTGCTGCGCTTGCCCATGACGTGCTGGAAGGGGTTGTATCACTGAAGATCCATTAAAAGCTATGGATTCAGTGCTGTTGCACGGTAAACACTCCAAGCTTCGTCGGTACGAACCATTAATAGTAATAAGGTAACGTTGAAGTAAATCATTGTTTTTGGAGAGTATAAGAAGTTTTACACAACCTTTGGCTGATGAGGTATGAGAAAGCATACAAATACTGTTATTCACTCAGCTTAGCTTTCTCTGAAACAAGTTGTAGTAAGTACGGATCGAACTCACTATAGTAGCGATTAAGTCTGCGAGACGAGATTTACCGATCATCACGCTGATAGGTGCCTAAAAGCACAGTTGCATTGCAAGGGGGCATTTGTAGTATATCTTGGGGGAGAGGGGCATAATTGTTAATCATAAGGTCTGTAGGCCAGAGGAAAATTTGTGCCCCTTCAGACTCGCGCCCTGGAGTAACTGCCCGCTCTTGCTACATTTTTGTTAAAGTGTATAATGATTGTATACATATAAAGATAGAATAGTCTTGGGCATCTGTAGATGATGGGTGAATAGAAAATCTCGTCTTTAGGTGATGGATGTGTATTTTTTACATCATCGGGACGGAAAAATGCCCGCCTTGTCGATTGCATGAAACGATGGAACGCAAACGTTTCCACTCGACATTTATTCAGCACCTGAAGATGGCCGTAGGGTACAACGGACGAAACGTTGTGTTCAACAAATGAACAAAGATAATGACGAAAGTCTGCAAAAAACTTTACAAAAGGATGATGTTTTATGTAAAATATAAAAAAATGATACTTTTTTGCTGGTAACAGGTTTGCCACCTGGGATATTCCGAACATATCCACCACCCTCCGAAATATATCCTTTGCCCCATCCCCTATAACTGGGAGCGATCGCCCATGCACAGATCTGCACAATTCAAAGGTAGCAAAGGCCACATTGATAGTAGTAAAGAGTAAATTTCCATACTGAATCACATCTTTTCAAGTAGACATTATGCATATATTATTTGTTAATATAAGAATTACTTGCATTAATGAGTCCAGTGAGCCTGAGCCATGGTTCATACATAAACCTGGCTCAGGCTCGCTGGAGTTCTTTATGATGGAATGGACAACATTTTTAGGCGGAAAATCGATAATTACTTCTAGGAACGTAATCAAAATTTTTAAAAAAATGGCATCTTCAAACCAGAGGAAAATGAGGAGAATAACGACGATCATGATTATGCAAAAAGAAAAGTGAATACGTTACTTTCAGGGTTCCATACACTACTTTTAATTGACGACAACAAAAACTGAAAAATATGTAAGAAAATACTCTAGTATATATTTTTTCATAATATCAGTCTATTTAATTATTCAGTATTGTTGTATCATCATTAACAGAATTCCAGTCGACCTACGAAAGAGGAACAATGAAAAAAATTAAGGATAACATATTTTGAAATATTGGATTGAAAATATTCTAAAAGTTGTGATTTTTTTTCTTTCGGTAGAATCCAAAGAAATTAAAAGGTTGTTAAGATGAACTATATTTTACTTGATATCCCAGCTTTGTTTGATTCCAAAGTAAGGTATCCATACCTCAGTACCATTTAGAAAGTCGAGAAAAATTGTTTATCCAGTGATTTATCGTTAAATTGTATAAAACTCGATGAAAACATGTTTGCATTAATTCAAAGTAGAAAGCACCAAAAGAGCACATTCCTCTGCCAACACCATTGTCAGGGGGAGTAATTGTGCATGGATCCACTCCAAAAATTCAATCAGTTCTTCCGTAATGTATTGACAATCCTTCCACGAGATATCATTGGAATTAATCCATAACTTTTGGAGATCGTGTGGACGGACATGGAATTCTGTGATATTATGTACTTTGGACACATAAATATGACGTAGGGGATTTAATTGGACATGGCCCTAAAATTTAGTCAGGTAGTTGTAGTCTATTCTTTACTCTTTCATAAAATCTCATGGTAATACATCGAGAACTTTTGGAGATATCTTGTGGAGAGGGGAAAATTGGCAATATTATCAGGTTTTGACCAATAACAGCAACTTATGGGAGAATAATTGTGAAATGATCCGCTCCAAAATTTCATCAGATGTTCTGTAACCTATTGTCCACCCTTCCACAAAATGTCATAGAAATTCATTTGGAACCTTTGGAGATGTCACGTGGACAGACATGAAATGATGGTGATATCATGTGATTTGGACATATAACGAATTCTATAGGGCCTTTTTGTTGACAGTCATTAGCTTATACATAATATAACAAGAAAAAAAATGGAAAATATCTCTGAAGCAGTGAAAAAATCCTATCATCCCTTTCTTAACCCATTACCACGCAAATCAATTGAAATACATTCAGTATTTTCAGAGATATCGTGTGGACAGACGAACCAGCAGACGAACAAATAAACGAACGAACAAACAAACAAACCAATAGACGACCAAACATGACAGATAGGATCTGGAGTAAATGAATCGTCCAATTAATGAAGGAGGGGTAATCACATTTATAAAATTCACTGAAATTTACAATGGGAACTTTATAAATAATTTTTGTACTTACATATGCACCGAGCATTTTGCAAATATTTGTAGCACTAATTTACTACGTGATACAATGATAAATGGATCAGTAAAAAAAAAAGAAGAAAAATTTGAAATCATGAATAAAAAGCAATCTCTTATTTAGACTAACTTCTAATTTTAAAGGCACTTTCGGAGCATTACGGTCCCTCCGGAAAGCTTCCCAATGTTTAGCTTTCTTTCTTTCTTTCTTTTCAAGTTCAAACGATATCACATCGTTTTCAACTTTGAACGTTCTTATAACTGTATCTTGATTGTTTTCCTCGAGAATTTTCCTCGTGGCATTCCTGGAATTAATTCACGTCTGAACTATCTTATAATTTAGCCTGCCTGCATGCATGTATGTACTCGCCTACCGCAAAAACTACTTGATATAAATCCATGAATTTTTCCGTGGGTATGGATTTGATCCCCAGGAAGTGTTTTCTGCAAATTGGTCTTTGAAAACCAACCTTAAATATGTTTTCTGGGGGTTTCAATTCAACAGGGGGGAAGTCTATTTACATGATTTTTAATAGTAAAGGAAAATTTTTATTCTCTCTTCACAAATCAATCCTCGGAGTTAATGTGACGTAGACTGGGCCTTTATACAGAAAGAAGCCCGAACATTTTCTCATATCACGATTTTTATTGGTGAAACATGGTTACCTTGAACAGTTGTGTTTCCATTAGTGCATGTTTTCGTGTGGCACGGTTAGGATAAATTTTTGCAAAACACGAAATTTAGAGATCACATGGAGGGAACTTTTACTTTTACTTTTAGAGGTCGAAATCAATAGAGAACTTTCATTTTTCCACATTTAGGTGTCGAAATCTAGGGGAAATTTCTTTTTTTTCCCTAGGGGTCGAAATCAGAGTGGGAAATGTTCACTCTATTTTTTTCTTTTCGTTTTTTTTTCTCGAGAGGTTTTCACTTTAGGGGTCAAAATCGAAGGGTAATTTTTATTTTTAGGATATGAAATCTGAATTTCTTCTTACTTTTATGGGTCAAATTCTGGAGGAGATGTATTTTCTCTATCTTGGAGCAAAAAAATCGAAGGAGGACCATAATTTTTTTACTTTTTGGGATCGAAATCGAAGGGTAATCTTTTTTAGCGGTCAAAATCGAGGGTGAAGATATTTTTTTCAGTTTGAGGGTCGGAATCCAAGGGACTCTTTTCTTACTCTTAAGGTGAACATTTTGCTCACTATCAGTGGTTAAAATCAAAGAGAAAATCGCTTGGATTCAAAACCGCAAAATGGAAAATTACTCTTCTTGATTTTGACACGTACTGTGGAAAAAAATCTTCCCCTTTGATTTCGACCCATAGAAGTAAAATAAAGATTACCTCTCGATTTTAACTGAATACTACCCCCGTCGAATTTAACCCTTAAAAGTAAAAAAAAACTCTCAATTTTGAACCCTGAAAGTAAATAGAAATTCCCTTGCATTCCGAATCCTAAAATTAAAAAAAATACCACTCGATTCTGACTCTTGAAAGTGAAAATAAATCTTCTGCTGAAGGTAATAAAAACTCACTTTCCTCAAGGTTATTCCCTATTTTTAACAATAAACCTCTCCTTTTAGACATCCTAAAGAAAAACAACTTACCCAATTTTTGGTTATTAACCCAACTTTTTGTCTAAACTAACGCCCGTTTTTATATTTGCCCCCTCACTATGACCCCTGTTATAATATCATCCCCCTTTTACATTAGTACTACTCTTTTTCACATTAGCTTTAGGCTAAGTGTAAAAGGTTGTATCAAATAAATTTAAAAAATAAATTAAATTAAACCCTATCTGATTTCTGTTTATCTAGCTTTCTATTTCTTTTTTGGACAGCAATCTACTCTGCATGTTAGGGGAGGCTTTTAGTTCAGTGTCTAGAATTGCCTAATGAGTTGAGGCCGCCATCTTGAACTTGAACTTGAATCTGCCTTTATTAGGTAAGTGCATGAATCGTAAATTGCTTTTTCTCCTTGGTATGAAAGCAGTAATGATGATATGGATGATGGTAGTTTATCACTGATATTTAGAATAGCCAGTACAAGTCATCTTTACATTCATAGTGGTTTCAAGGTGAGTACGAATGAATGTACAAAAATAATGAAGTTGTCCAATTTCAAAATTAGACCAGTTTCTCTCCCCACTTTTGAACTTTGTTGTTGAAGTTGAAACTGAACTTTTGGTATTGACCCAATTATCAATCGTCCCAACATCGACCGCTTCTAGGAGAGAGAGAGACAGACAGACAGACAGACAGAGACATAGAGAGAGAGAGAGTGATCAACAAATGTTGAAGCAAGTGGACATTTGAGCTTAGCTTACAAAGCCTGGTAGAACTTCAAAATAGTGAGACCACCAGTGAACTCACTAATTATAGTTTGCGTGACTGGCTCACTGAACATTGCTCCACGGTGGGTGCCCTTTTAAGGTTTAGTAGATATTCTTTACCAAGCTTAGTTTTGGTAAAATACCATAAAGTGGTGCACTTGGTTGAGATAGAACCCACTAACTTCTAACTGTACCGAGTTCGACCCTCACTGAGTGCCCTTGGGTCAGACTAAACTAAGCTTAGTAAATACTTATAGCCTGGCCAGTGGTTGTGGCAGTTACATATTCACTACTGATACCAGAGGTCGATCCTTACTGGGTACCTTTGCGTCAGAAAACATCGGATTTCGAATGTAGGTTTTTAAAGCAGACAGGCTATCCATACTTTGAAGATCGGCACAACACAATCTTTCTAAGACCCATTTTACCCCATTTAGACTGATTTCACATGAAGTTCAATATCTGGTGTGCACCATTTTTTTGTTTTGTTTTTCAGACACCAAATAATAAATAAACAAATAGATTTTGATTATGTCCATTGTTTTCGTAGATATTTGAAAAAAGGCATCACTATATTTTGCTTCTTAGACTCCAAATGATTGATAACTAGATAAAAAAAGATTATTCTCCACTGCTGTATGTGCTATGCCCGTAAAATATTGGATTGTACTTATACATAGAATCGATGTTCGAGTTCTGTTTTGAAAAATAAGAATCGATCATTTGATGTCAATTTCCCTGCAAGGTAGACGTGTGCATTTGATTTTGTTATTGAGTTTCCTTGGTGTAGCAACCTTACATATCAGAAGAGGATAGACAGTCACGGTTGAATTTTATCTGTATGCACAGGGATAATGCTGTCTGCTTATTTAGGGTGGACAGACGGACATGACAGGAGTTGTTATTTGATTGAAATTCACGCTGCCAATGGCCAGAATGTAAATTGATTGGCCTCGTCCAAAGAGCTCGTGGTTCGTAATCCTCCGCTCTGGTATTTACATCAAGAATTCCTTGAATTTGCTGGCTATTTTGTCAAATAGATACAGTATAGCTCATCGTGATGAAAAATGAGAGTTGTATTACGTCATCTTAAAGGCACTGATCTACGTCAGGGGCACTTGGAAATAAATGATTCGGTTTTAATAAAAGGAAAAAAACAACAAAAAATGTAAGCAAATTAGTTAATGGCCTTGCTCACTTTGAAAAGAAATTACTTCTGTAACTTGTAATACTGGAAGATAAATCAAATTAATAAATGGGTATCTTGGCCTTTGTTTACGGTACATTCAAGCGCTTTTGCAAATCTGAATCCATACGTTTGATATAGATGCTATTCCGGTTGAAGTGGTGTCTCCAGAGAGAAAGAGAGGGGGTAGGTCTTTAAATTGGTATGCAGATTGTGTCAAACTTTGTGTACTATAAAACAATCTTCTTCGAAACCTAAGTAGTAAGACAACG
>OY735218.1:43095347-43297847 GCA_963457665.1 Thysanoteuthis rhombus
TTAATTATCACATTGTAATTGCATGTTAAGAAGCACAGTTGCTTTGACAACGGGTGTAGTGAATGGATCAGCGTTCTTGCATAGTGGATTGACATTTCTCAGACCACAGATTGTATCATTATCATTAATACTGCCTCAAGCAGTGAACAAATTCTGACTTGATAAAATATAAATGATTCAATGAAGTAAAAACAAGCTTGAAAATCAGACCATAGATGCACTTGTTCATTTCTTGTGTGAAGATCTCGCAAGGGCAATGTTGCCGACTCTTTTTTCTAGTTTACACCTAAAATTGAGTCAAGACATCTTAAAACACCAAGAAACATATAGATTCTCCAGGTATATAAAATTCCATGAAACATATTACATATCATTCATAGATTAAATGCAACTGTTTCAACATTCACTTTATTAAAACATTACTTTATTTTATACAAATATTACTTATGTTATTATAATAAATGAAAATATTACTTATTGTATTATAACCATCTAAACAGTATTTTTCTAACATCTAGACACAACCAAAACATCTACATTTAGGCGGAAAACGTAAACTGGTAACACTGCACAAGGGATATTACTCTCATTTAGGTATGTCAGTCGGTGGCGGCATATAAAAAGAACTGTTTAGACAAGAGCTCTAATGCAAAGTTGGACTCACAGAAATAGATGAAACCCGTCTGGTCAGTTACTCAATACAAACTATCACACGACCAACGCCTTTTGGTAGCATGCCGTGTTGGGGTGATCAAGTAAAAAAAAATTGAAAAAGGCGTTATCAATGAATAAGTTACTTCTCTCGCCTATTGATGGGCGAGGATCACGGAAAAAAGTCCGAATTAAAAAAAAAAAAAAACAAGAGAGAAAGATGAAATGTTCAGCCCTCTAGCTCCATCGGCACGGTGTGTATGCGTGATACGTACATACATACGTAGCCAGCCAGCCTGAAGAAATCTTGACAGTTTTGGTTGACGGTCTTTAATAGCCCAGCATCATAAAAGAAATATTATGGGTTATTTGAAGGGATAAGAAGAAACATTGCATTAATAACCTTAAGTCACTTGTGTAACATTGAACTGAAGAAGATTTCATTATTCTTACTTATAGTCGTTATTAAAACATACAAACAATGACCAAATGCCTCCTTGCTTATCTTCAGCTGAAAAGCCCGTTTTCCTACCAAACAGAAGCTGCACGTGATAGAAGCTGAAAGTTGGGTTTATTGATCGAGAGAAGCCAATGTTGTGAGGCGCATGTCACACGACCCGGAAGCAAAAGGCCAATGAAAAATGGCCTTTGCCTCAAAGGGAAGGGCAATTTAGAGAGCATGAAGGTGCAAAGGACAGGATTTTGGAGAAGAAGAAAGAAAGTTCATTTTTTTAGGCGCCAAATCAGACATCAGAGACGTGGAAAATGCATTCAGTTAATCTTGCAGAAGAAAGTCTTTCCAGAGAACGAACAGGGAGAAGCAGCTATTCAAGATTTGGAAAAAAATCAAAACGGAATCAAAGAATTAAAAAAAAAATAGTTATAAAATGGCTTGGTTGCTTATGTCTATTTCATTTTCAGATAATAAGGCGAAAAGAAGTCAGTGCTGTCTCGGACAGCGTTTGGGTTTTAATTCTTTAATTGTTTTCGTTCGATTATACATACGCGCACGCACACACACATACACACACACACACTCACACACACACACACACACACACACACACACACATATATATATATATGTATATATATATATATATATATATATAATGCCTGGATTTTTAATAAACAATCAAAAAAACAATTGAAAATAAATTTTTATCCGTTGTAGATGTTTAATCACTGTGTTCAATATTCAACCAAGTAAAAAGAGTTATTTATATATAAAAAGAATACAAGGATATGTACCTGGTGAACGTAAACATTTCGTGCCTCTTGCACTCTTCAGCAACCGACTGTTTGTAGTTTCCTTTGGATTCTGAGAATAGCCCGTCCACTATACTACAATAATCCAACCAGGTTTGAAGGTTTCCTGGGGACTAACGGTTTTATCCATTGCAACAATGTTTGTATACGACTTATCTCCCTTTTTTTCGACTTTCGAGAGAATATGCCTGATCATCCTATCTTACATTAATAACCTTAATAGTCATTGTAGATGTTCTGAAAAGTCAGATGGCTTTGAGTAGTGCATGTAAAATGGACCATACATAGGTGCCGATTGGTAGGAGTCTAGATAACCATGTGTGACGTTCTCAATGTTAGAGACACATAAAAGAAATGTTAGGTATGGATAGGGTAAGATAAGTTTGTAACATGAATCATATGGAGGCAGGAGTCCAGATTGTATAAGTCGGGCTATTGTGGAGAATAAATATGCATATTGAGGTGTAATATGGTGAAAAGGTATTATGGTACATATTTTGGGCGGAAGTATAGTATTAAGTGCAGGTATAAAGATAGTGATTTGGTAGAGTAATTAGGAGTGAGAGGATTAGGGGTTAGTACTCAGTGTACTTGGGGTTGTTAAGTTTAGTGATGAGACCATGTGGAGACAGTTTTGAATTTATCAATCAACATATCTTCATGCAGTTCCAGAAATTTTGTCGTGTCGGGAAGTGTATTTTCAATTTTTTCTATGATGACAAATCTAGTGTCTGCGCCTAAATTGTGTGCGTGTGAGGGTATGGAAGTGTTGTTCTACTGGGAGTAGGTTGAGATAATTGGTTGATATAATTCTATTTCTAGAATTATTAAGTCTAATGTTGAATTGCCAGTACAATTTACGTATGTATTGCAGATTGAATTTAGTTTATTATATGGGGTATATGACGTTTCTTCTGCAGTTGGAAAGTTTTGTTTGTGGTAAAACTGATGAAGTTGTTAGTGTTTTTAAAGTAGTTGCAACTTTGGTATTAATGCTAATCATATCTTTACTACTTATACAGCATTGCATATTTCTTTTTCCAGGAATGTGAAGTGTGTTCCCTTTTGACCAATAGAGACCTTATCCTTCTGAAAGTTTTGAACGCGTAGGTATTTCATTCAACTCTTTGAGGTAATGAAAAATGCAACTGAGGAAACATCACCTCACTGGGATGCAATGATAATCTTTCCCCCAACAAACGTATTGCTATGGCCAAATAAGGAGAAAAGCCAACAAAATCATTCTTTTTATCCTTTCAATGTATTCCAGCTCTACCCATCAAATACCCTTCGTACGTCTGAAATCATCTTCTTATCCATCTCATCTTTTTCTTCTTTTTGATCTTTTGTATCTTTTCCACGTATTCCAGCTTTTCCCACCAAGTACCCTTCCTACCATGTGTTTTCATGCACTAACGGGATATTCGGTCAGCCGGGTAGCAAAAATGCTCATTTATCTCAGAAAGGAAGGGAAAGTGAAGGATCTCAGTTGAAGAGGGAAACTTTCTTCAACCGACTGGAAAAATCAATTGATGATTTGATCATCATTCCATCATTCATTTTGAATTAGATACTTTTTATCTTGTTCATCATTGAAACCTTGTGGGTGATCTGTTCAGCATCTCCAACATAACGTGAATATCCTTAGATGCCTGCGACTGAATCCCACTTTTGTCCCAGTTTTTTCAACTTCTAGAGAGAGGTGGTTAAAAAACAAATCCCTTTTGAGTCTGTCCTCAATATACAATGAATTAAATATCACAGCTTTCGAAATATTAGCAACACGAACAGACAACATTTAGTTATACATTTTGGGCGACCATGGAAGCTAACCTAATTTTTGTTTTATTGATTCATCGATTAATCTTTTATTTTAAAATATTTTTAATTGCCTCCAAAAAAACAACCAATTAAATAGTGAAAGTCACATGAGTGATGTCATTAGTGATGAGTCTTAAGATGACTCATGGACTTAAGTAAGAAGTGCTCTAATTGAGCTAGAATGACTGATACTGATTTAAGATTGAATTCGCATCATCCATCTTAAATGACAAAGTTGATCAGTTAACTTGCAGGATTTGAATGTTTTTGGGTTTCAATTTTCTGTGGTCGATGTTATATCTGTGAATAATCGGAATAATAAAATATCCATATATTTGCCTAAGCTCTAATATTTCTCTGTTGTGAAAAATTGCATTCTCTTATATTGTCGATAAAATAAACCAAGAAGCGCAATCAGACAACATTTAGAAACCACCGTGTGTACTACTTGTAGGTATGTGTTCTTGAATGGTTTCACTTTGGAGAAACAAATTCATATTATGATGAAAACATTCTCAAGAACAAAATGATTGGTTAGTTAATCAGGTATAAGTAAATTGAAATAAATTCGCTTCAAACTCTGTTCTAACACATCTTAAAAATGAACTCCATCGGAACTCATCTCATTGAAGGATTATGGTGTGGGGATATTTTTTGATGATGTACCGTTGTGATGGCACTGCGACAACAACAAGGGAAGGAACGAAAGACGCAAGATTCATGGTGGGATGCGAAATCGAACCTTTATTTTTCTTCCTCGGCCGATCAAAAATACATCGATAGTCTTCGTTTGAAGACCAAACAAAATACTCACGCAGAGAGAGAGAGAGAGAGAGAGAGAGAGAGAGAGAGAGTAAAATTGTTGGGAGAGAGAGTGGTTCCCATTTGTGGGCAAGAGTCCCTATTCTATCACTATCTATTTTACTTACTTAACTTACGCTCTTCTTTTACCTGATCCTTGAACTGAATGATCATCTGCCCCTTTTTCTTCTATTTTCCTCCATCTTTCTTTCATTTCTCATGCAGCTCAACTCACTATCTGCCCTTCTTACTTCCGCTGTAAGAATCCTTGTACACTGTTCTTTTTTCATCCACCCCTCTTCACTTTCTTTTTCCTCATATCTTTTCAATTAGGTGGCTGTGACTGGCTATTTATCTGCGGGGGTTCCAAGCGACCACGCTTTATCTTGTCAATAAATCTACTTTCGATGTTTTCTTTTCATTCTTTTGATGTCTGAAAAGGGTTACTCAGTAATTTATTTTTGAAAAAGTATGTAATTATACTTCATGCATACCAATACAAAAAGTATTTTCAACAAAAAATGCTTTTCAAAAATCAAATATTTAAGAATAAAATGAAATATTCAATTAAAAAGTCCCCATCACCCCTCATATTGTAATATTACACACACACACACACATACACACGACCATGATGATTTCATATTTTAGGTGTAACCGGATACAAGGGAGATAACTATAGTGTCTGCTTGCACGTGCTTAGTCAAGCATATTTGAGAGGATGCTAGGGAACATTTTAACCACCCCTTGCCTAAGTATGTTTGCCTCTGTGCATACCCACTCTTTTTACAGCATCCTGAAATCTGTCGATCGCTTTGTTCAAGAAGGTGGGAGAACTTTTCGAACTAAAAACGGAAAAAGCAATTTCTCTAACGATCAGGTAAACCTGAGATCTTATAACGTCATCATTCATACAAACGAGAGAGCTAAGGCTGCGGCTCATTTAGTAAGCACTCTCGATTTAAAAAAAAAACTACTAGACTCTTTCATAATTTTTATTTCTTGTTTGAATTGTTATTCATTTATACTTATAATTTCATGATGTATGAAGCTACGAAATGGGACATCACTGTATAACTTCGTTGTAATATGAAATCAATCCCGTCTTTAATATCCAAATCACTTTTTCATACAAATCAAATCATGGTTGACTATTATTTGATACATAAAAATGAACAACTTCCCAAGAAATTTAAAAAAATGATCAAGTCCAATTTTCTGTTAGTGCTTTTTTCAGGTAAAAAGTTGAAGTTTTTGGGCTACAAAAAAAAAAAATAATAACTGCTCTCCTCTAATCGTACAAAATCACAAAAAATCTATTTGAAATGTCTACCTTTTGAAATGCAACGCATTTACCTGTGTTTTCATCGTTCAAACTAGACAGTCATATTGGGACATCAATTTATCTGAAAGATACACTCTGTCAAACCCAAATCAATCCATACAATGTGATAAATCCACTTTTAAATCTTCAAATTTTCAATTATAAATGTTTAACGACGACCACTCAATCCGATTGTGGTTGTTGTTTTAAAATATTCTACATCGTAACAAGTTGCTATAAATGCAAATCTCTGAAACAATTGAAAAGTCGATTTTTTAAAAATTCAGTATTTCAGAGGATTTATTGCGAATTGCTTTCAAGCATCAACATTTTTCAAATTACGACAAACGAAATAATGACTGCACAGGAAGAATCCAAATCAAATTTCCTTCAACCAATTGATCAGTATATATATATATATATATATATATATATATATATATATATATATATATATATATATATAGTAAAAATCAGTTTTGCAATAACTTGATATGGTTTAATATATGTCTAATATATGATGGATTTATTTCATAGAGTGCTCGATACATTCAAATTTAAACTTCAAGTGTTAAGTTGGTTTGGAGTAGAGCTGGAAATATAGTAGAAAGTAGATTCGCTACACAAACATGTTATGTATATTTAGATTCCTATTTTTTTTAGGGTGTTGCTAGGTGAGAGGAGTTTTTATTTTATTTTATTATTTTGTTTCTTTGTTAAGTTTGTAGTATGTATATTCTACTAGTGGTTATGAATTACGTGTCAAGGGGCATGGTCTGGGTGTTGGAGTTATCTGTAAGTGGACGCAGGGCTGTGTTTTCTATGGGGATACCTTAATTTTTACCCGGGAATTATTAGATTCATTACTTATGTTAGGGTCCTTTAAGACCATGGTGGGTTGTATTGTACTTATTTGCTTAAACAGGAGAAAGTAGACAGTGTTGATTAGATGTTTCTTTGAGATGACTATGTGGGTAAACTGTCTTTATTACTTTTAGTGCGCAAATGTAAGAGTTATAAAGTTATATTTGTTAAAAATTTTGAGCAATGCTGACATTTTAATATCATTTCATTTTTCCTATTTAATAAATTTATATATTCAATCATTCTTTTGCTAAACTGAGTTTTTAAAATTTCTCATTTTGACAGAGATAACATGGATTTTCAATATTATGGCATCTACAGGTTTGTTTTAATATTATCCATTTTACAGTTGGTTCATAATCTATTTTGCACATTTTCTAGTAATATGAAGATAATGATGTATTATTTTCATTTTTTTTGTTCGTAAACAATGATATGTAGTTGGTTAGTCTAAGTTTGAAGGACGTTTTGGATATTCCGATATAATATTTTACTTCTAGGGTTATTTTTGGTTGATATTTCGGCTTGGTATACTATATTTGATCTGATGCATTTGTTTTGCAGAAGGCATCTATTCTTTTTGGTACAATTGCAGTCTTCTTTCTTTATGTTTATGGTTTCCTTATTTGTATTCTTTCTAATTACTTTATTGTTATGTTTTGTGGTAAGTATATTGAAACTTTCGATACAAGTAAAGCTGACCTAAATATAACACCTGGTTGATGGTTTGGAGGGAAGTATTTTCTATCATTTGGATATTATGTCAGATTATTCTTCTATTGTCTATTTAGAGTTTGTTTCAGTGAAATCATTGTCATTTTTAACTTATTTGAGGAGTTATATATAAATATAAGCCTTAGGAATCTTTAAATGACTTTATTTGGGTGGTTAGTGTTGATCTGCTTAATCACGGAGTTTTCTTTTCTATATGATTCATAAATGTTGTTATTTATATACCTGATACATACACACGCGCATACACACACACACACACACACACACACACACACATATATATATATATATATATATATATATATATATATATATATATATATATATAGAGAGAGAGAGAGAGAGAGAGAGAGAGAGATGTGAACGTCCAGGAATATCAGGTGCCGTATGCAGCAATAAAATTGCTTTGCAGTCGTCTCATCCTGTGCTCTGCTGCCGAGCACCTCAGCAAGCTCGATCAGACTGTGCAGCCGGTCCCTTTCTCATGCACCCACCCCCGTCTGGTGGGCACATGATAGGGTTCTTTCCCAGGAGCCGTCATATTCGTATCGAGCAGCAGCGATCACAGCGATTATATCTATCTATCTATTTACTACCTATCAATATATTTACTACCTATCTATCTATTTACTACCTATCTATCTAGTTGCTGTCAACAAGAACCAATAAAATATTTAATATTCATCAAATAAACTGTCCCACGTTTAATTCATCAAACCTATGGAAGAAGATGGAAGTGGAGGGGGTGTTTTATGAAGGGCGAATTGAGAAGGCGGAATATTATGATAGACATAAACGTAAATTTAAAAAAAGAAGAAGAAGAAGAAGAAAAGAAGGGAGGGAGTTTGTTGAAGAGAAAGGAGGAGAGAAAGACAAAACGAAAGGAGCAAAGACACTCATATGATAAAGAGAAGGGGGTTGCTGGAAAAAAGAGAGAAAAAACGAAAGAAGGATGAGAGAAGCAAAGACAAGAACAGGATAATGAAGAGTGTGTTGCTGGAAAGAAAGAATGAATGAAAAAGAGAAAGAAAGAAAAAAATAGAAAGTGAGTGAGACCAAAATGTACAGTGAGAATGACAAGAGAATGAGAATTTCGGAGAGGAAAAAATGAAAGATGAAAAAGAAAAAAAAAGAAAAAAGCTGAGTGTAGGAGAGAGAATGAATAGAAGAGGGAAGGGAAGAAGGTGAAAGACGAGCACTGGGTTGGATTTTGTCCAGATTTCATCCGGGGCTGCAGACAGTCCCATGGGTGTGGCTGTGAGGTGAAGGCTAACGTGAACGGTTTATCGATCTGAAAAGATGGGAAAACAAGCAAGTGCTTCCCAGTCAGTGAGGTTATATAAGATGTTATAACGATGAGGGAGGGTTATAGTGGTGCAGTCTGGATAAGATTAAGGTTTGCAAAGATGACAGAGAAAAAAAAGGTGGGGTCAATGTCTGGATTGTATTTTTTTGTGAAGGGGTGATTGTGGGCGGCACTCATAACAGCCGGGTCATAATTAGCCGGAAAAAGTTCAATGACATCGTGGTTACGATCAACTTAGCAAGAATGTTGATATCCGCCATCTTGTGTGTGTTAACAGAAGAAAACCTTTGGCTCGATGGAAGAGAGGCGGGGAGGACGTTTGGTCTGAAGTTCCACGCAAGGTTGAAGTATTAAAATGACTAGTACACTGAAAACATAATAATACCCGATACTGTATTTTGAAGATATTGTAAAAATATTTAACACGAAAGATGAAAGTCCTCGTATGCAATAAACATTTAATTAAAAGGAAGGTGTGTGGTTATACTTCTTGATAACCCGATTATTGTTCCCTTTGATTTTGAATAAATATCAAAACAGGTCTGGGTAGTCACTCGATAGAAACCGTCACGTGACCAACGTCTTTTGGTAGTATGACGTATTGATCAATCAAATATTGGAAAAAGGGGTGATCAATGCATAAGTTTCTTGCTGGATTACTTCAACTGTTGCTGAGCACCAACTAGGTACCAATTTAGCAGAAACATACATTGTAGTTGTTGATCCCCCTCAAAATACCTATTTGGGGGGAATTTCGAAAAAAATTACAAGAAAACTTTTTCAATGCATAAAGAGCAAATGTTTGAATTTTCATCCCCGTAAGCTCCATTGGTTCGGCCTGTATACATGGTATATACATACATACACACATACATAACCAACCAGCCAGTCCAGATTAAAAACAGAGGAAATTTATGTTGATAGTTTAGGTGACAGCTGACGGTTTCTGATTGCAGTCTCCCATATTTGTAATGCATTATTCAAATTCGACGTCTACCCGTAAGTATGTTATACCTTCGGCTATGACACCTTAGTCTCTTCAAAGGAGTCTCCTCGAGATCTTATATATTCATGCTAGTGTCTCTTCCACTCTTCAAAACAGTCTGCAAAGTCCTCTTCCGGAATTGATATTCGACATCTTGTTGTTTTTCCCGTCCACTTTCTGAAATATATCGGAGAAAAGCCAGAAGCTGCAGTGAGTCAAGTCTTGCGTCTACACTGCTGACAGAAGGAATTTGGTACTATTTTTCAAACCTTTAAATGGTCAATGTATGAAATACAGCAACTTTAAATCAACTTGATTGATTATTTTTTCCCCATGGGAAATATTCATATTTGAATGAGTAAATATACAAATTCATAAGTGGAAACAAATGAATAAAAATATCCTTCTAACAAAAAACGTTTACGACGAAACGCCAGTCGGTAGGAGAACAAGTCGGTGAAACATCATTTTGACAAAAGGGTTTCCGACTCAGTGTTCGCATGACGGAACGGTTGTTGTCTGACCCGTGTGTCAATGAAACCTTATTCGTCGCACAACATTAATGTTACTCATATAACACTTACCGCTATTTTGTTTTATAAAACAAAGTATTGAATACATCGGATATTTTCAAGTGCAAAATGTCTTTGAAGTAGGCGAGAGGATATTAATAGCTGAATAAGGCAAAATTGCTGGAGAGTGCTTGAGAAGAGGTCATGTTCCATTCATTCAATGTCCTGACAATTTCCTGTGATTTTCCTAGAACTGTTCACATGGGATCGCACTCTCTACGTCTCTTTTTCCTGGGCCAATGACGATTGAGTGGACACCGAGTTACGCATTGCATACGCTTTCCTTTTATGGAATGAATCTATTACTTATGTGGCTAGATTTTTAATCATCATCTTGTTCTTTTGTTCGTCATGGCAGATCATGCTCATTATCCCTAATTGAGTGAAGCTTTTAAAGACTTTTTTAAGACTTTCCCATTCTTCCTTGTTCAACTCAGTTACTGCAATTCTTATGTTGTGGTTGGAATTGCATGAAGTGTTCAAATACTGTAAATAGCAAATTTCTTCCGATTTTTTGTCCTAACTTTTTGCCTTAGTGTTTGGTATAATAACCCTTGTCGTTGTAACACGTAGAAAGTCCTCGTATTCTATTTGAAATTGAGTTCTAATAAACTCGAAAGCTAATATAACAAATTGGTTTACTATTCGATCCCAGCCGAAAAAGAAGTCTTCGTTGAGAAGAAAAGTCCGACATTTTGCCGTAACAGATGACAAATCTTGTGAACGGTTGGTTAGATGCTGTTCATAAGGGACAAGGAGATTACCTCAGCTATTGTCAAAAAGAACGACAGACTTCTGATGATGTTTTGGAAGTCGAACTTACATGAATTGCTCCATTTAGGAATGCTAATTCTAAGCAATTCCACGCTACATCAAAGTAATGAATAAAATTGCTGAGTATAAAAATCTTCTTTTTCATTATTTCAGATCTTTCTTTTTTTTTTAGTCATACTAATTTTAGCTGTATTACTCTGAAGTGTTCATAATTGAGTCGTTTATGTTGTTATTTCAACATTCGCCATCTATTTTGTAAAAAAAAACAAACTCTCTTACGATTTATGCATCTGACAAAGACCGTAGAACGGACAGGGTGAACAATGCAAACAATGAGATCAATAGTTGGAATTTGAAAAGATAATGACTCTTCTCAAAATCATAGACAGTAGTTGTCAAACTCCAGTTTAAGTCTGGAGTTACTTTGCTATCCGACTGGAACAACAAGAACGACAAGAACAATTCTCACAAAATTTAGGGGAGTAAATATTAACACTCCCCTACCGTGGAATAACGACCAAATGATTGGTAATCGTGTCTCTTACCGACTGAACTAAATTGAAAAGTAATACGTATCTACCAAGATTGATGCCAGAAATACACAAAGGCTATTCCAGTCTAATAAATAAAACCATCTATGAAATTAACATTTCTCTACCATGACTTGAAATCACGACCAAGCGATTGGTAGCCGGCTCTCTTATCGACTGAGCAAAAATTGACAAGTCATAGACATTAACGAAAATTAATTATTCAGATACGCAAAGGCTTATTTAATTTTAGTAAAGAAATACATTTATACTAAAAATCATTTTAGAACACTTAGCTATGTCACTGTCATATCACTGTGACTTTTGTAGGATATTATTGATGAAATAATGACAAGGTATCTTGAGTAGTCATGGAATTCGATATTCGAAACCCTGCTTTTGCCTTGTTTTCAAACCATTGTTGTTTACGTATTAGCTGTTCAACACGGGATACCACATTATTTTAACAAGATCGTTATTCCAAACAAATAAAAGATGGAAAATTTCGATTTCAAACCGGGAAAGTCTGCTATCGCTCAGTGATCAGTTTTATTATGAAGTCAGATGAATTGCACTGAATCGTCAGCAGTTCAATTCCAGAGTGACCGATTAAGGATCGACCCAAGCTTGGTTTCAGACAACATAATCTCGACGAAGAGAGAAGGCTCTTTCATCCGACTCATTTCTAAACAGTATGATACCTACCAGACATAATATAATGACTAGAGTTGGATGGGGTGCCGATCACGGCTTTCAGTTAGGTGTTGGCTTGATAAGGGACGACGATCCTAGAAAAAAAAAAGAAAAGAAAAAAGAAACTCAAGAAGTCAAAAGACCGAAGCGATCAGTTAAGATAATATTGAGATGGGATGTTATTTTTTTTTCTGAATAACCATATATTAGTTTTAAAGATCTTCATTAGCTAAAATCCTTCCGGTACTATACAATAATGGAGCTTCCGGTAACGAACGAACCCACGATCAAAGATTTTTCTGACTAGTACGCTAACCATCAAGAATCACTTCCGAAATGAAAGAGTGAGGTCAGAAAACAGACTTACCTTTTTTGTGCATTGGAAATTGAGCTATATACGTCCTTAAATCTTCCACTGAAATCTCAAGCATTGGAGTCGTCACCCCCGGACGTTTGCTGTGGTTTGTTGATAATTCTTTTAACGCAAAAGCGGATGTCCTTTTCCGGTGCGTTCATGTTGGGTGTTGGCGGCCATCAATACAGCATCCGGTTGCTGAATCTGAATAACACTCTCATAATTTCTGAGCAACTTCTGTCAACAGCGAGAAGGCTGACTGGAATTTCTATCCGGAAAATGCCTTTCGGGGAATTTACCAGCATTATAAAAATTTCAGACACCTAGCAATAGTGAGATGAAGCATTTCAGTTGTTAATCAAACAGCACATACCGTCGTCTAAGTTGACTTTTTGGCTTAAAAACTTTCTCCTTTTATTTAGACAAAGGAGGAAAATGTTTCTAACTTTAAATGAAATCATTTAACATTTTGTAAGATAGTGTTTAGCACAAGCACCTATTAAAAGTTGAATTAGTAGTCATTTCCGTTGATAGATTAATGACTACAACGTCACTTTCTGACTTCAATATTAAAAAAAATTATCTAAACATAGGAGTTTAGATTAATTGCAATGTTTTCCTTGGCCACCCAATTTTATTTTTAAAAAAAACTGTCATGTCAACGAGAAATGACTGCGTTAGTGATAATGAAGAGTGTATGGACCCCGAGTGTTGTGATGAAAAGCTTCTAGAGTAAAACTGGTCATGAACTAATAATTGTGACAAAGCTATACATGTCACACAATCTATATACACCACAACTGACATTTTTCTACACTGCTAATGGATGTACGGTCAGAGATAGCTTTGAAGCCTACCACGTTGTCTTTGGGTTCCTTATTGATGAGAAAGCCTACTCCGCTTTGTTTAACTTTCTATTTTCCGTAGTTGTAGAGAAGATGTTTGCTCTTTAGTACGATTAGTTCTTCTCCACAAACTTCGCAACCACGAACGGGTTCACAATTATGAACACCCTCTTCAAAAAGAAATCCAAGAGAAAAGGGACATGTAAGAGCTCAAAACATGAAAACCAAAAACAAAAAAAAACTACATTCTAGGGGACAAAAGTCAACGTAGGAAGTGATCATAGAATGGTAAGCTGTAAAATACAAATTAACACCAACAAAGAACGCGGAGAAATATTCCACACCAAACAGCAACCACGAAATGTACCAAAAGAACTCACTCGATCCTTCAAGCTCAAACTGAAAAACAAATATAAAATTCTCACCGATCCAGAAGAGAACGACACCAACATCAATGAATTCAACAACATAACAGCCTCTCTAATAGAAGTCACCACTATGTTTAGACCAAAGAGAACACAAGCCATCTGTTTATTCTCAGATGAAACCAAGAATCTCATGGAAATGCAGAAACCTCAACTCACCGACAACAACAAGAGAGAAAATAGAAACAATCGAACTAAAAAAAACAATCTGAAAGAAACGAAGAGAACAGTTCAAATGACAAATCATTGAAATAATTCTCGAAAAGTGTCGGGGCTTCAAAGTTATTAACAAAGCTCTCAGTACAGGACAGAAACAATTAAAAAGTGAACTCGAGGAAAATGGAGACCTAAAAATAGACAGAGACCAGATTTTCAATCGTTCCTAAGAATTCTATGAAATCTCTACTCCCCCACACAAAACAAAGAACAGAATACATATGACGCAAGCAATCATTTCGAGGATTTTCCAGAAGTTTCGCCATCGGAGGTGGAAGAAACTATCAAAAAACAAAGGAAGTAAAGCTCCTCAAGGGACAAGATAATATCACTCACTCAAAAAAGCTAGTAAGATCATCACTAAGAAACTAGCTATTCTATTAAACTTATGCCTAAAACAAAGTAAAGTCCCAGAAGATTGGAACACTGCAATCATAATGCTGTTGCATAAAAAAGTAAACCGAAAGATAACTACGGACTAATAAGTTTACTCAACTGCATCTACAAACTTATTATCAAAATCATCACCAACCGAATCACCAAAACACTAGATGAAAAGCAAAGATGGGAGCAAGCTGACTTTAGAAGAAGCTACTCGATCATGGACCGTTTCCATTCGATAAATCAACTCAGAGAGAAAACAGCAAAATAGAAAATCCCACTTACTGTAGCATTTATCGACTTCAAGAAGGCCTTCGACTCGGTGGAAATTCCCAAGATCATTGATGATATCTTTCTACAAGGTGTAGACCTTGTATACATCTGCAATCATATATACAGTCACAGCAGCTCTCTTATCAAGCTACATAAAAATTCAAAGCCGTTTCAGCTCCAAAAAAGGGTAAGACAAGGTGATATCATCTCACCCAAACTCTTCACAACCTGCATCGGAATGATCTTCCGAAACATATACTGGAAAAAATAAAAGAATCAGAATAGATGGCAAATATCTTAGCAACCTGAGATTTGCAGACAACATAGTCCTTTTTGCAGAGAACTTTCACGATCTCCAAATAATGCCACATAATGGATGAAGAAAGTGAGAAAATCGGCCTTCAAATGAACTTTAACAAAGCAAAGGTCATGTGCAACAACCACGTAGGAAATAAGCACACAGCGATCAAAATCGAATGTGCAAAATTGGACAAAGATCTACGCAGGACTACGAATCTCCATGAAATCCTTAAAAGAAGAGATCAAGTGAAGGATCACTCTAGGATGGCAAGCTACAAGTTGAACAAAAACAAGAAAATCCCATTGGTCCAAAACAGGAGAGTATACAATCGATGCATCCCCCCGATTGTCACATACGGAGCTGAAACTTGAAACCTAACCAAGAGACAAACCTGCAAACTGAGAACCATGCAACGTGTACATGGGAGAATCATGGTGAGCCCCCCATTGTTTCTAGACTTTTCGACATGGATTCAAGTATAGTATATGTTCCATGACAGAGGCCGAGGCGCCGGTACTGACACTTGCCTGTCGAATGGGCCGGGGATAGTGTTGTGGTTGGCATCAAAGACCAAGTGTGCTGGTGCAATGCATCAGCCAATAAGGTTATACTGAGGCTGCGCATTGCTACGCGCATTGGGAGCCTTTGGACTCGTCCTTGAGCTCTCCCACTATTACTTGGCTCAACTGCAGGGGATCTGTTGCCCCTGGGCAGCACTGTCCCATTGCACTTGAAGGGACAGGTAGGGATTGTCCAGATGCTTTCGTGACGGTGGTTGCTTTTGCAACCACGGTTGCTTGGTAACTAAATTTGCGTAGACTGGAGCTATTTTTGATGGGTTACTCTTTTTTCCCCACGTAAAGCCTTGTGAGTAAATAAATAGATGCAAATCCTAACATTTTTTCATGGGATGCTCCACTTTCCCACATTAAATCTGACCTTGTGTCACATATCGCCCTGGTTCGAGCTTGAGTAAAGAGATCCCACTTTTTCTGACCTTTTGGTTAAGATTAAAGTGTAAAATCTGTTCCACAATATAGCCCGTGGCGCTGGTACTGACGCTTGCCTGCCAAAAGGGCTGGAGATTGTGTGCTAGTGAGTATCAAAGACCGAGTGTGCAGGTGCAATGCGTTAGCCAATGAGGGGATCCCACGGACTGCACATTGCTAAATGCACCGGGAACCTTTAGATTGGGAACCGTTGGTAAGGCTCGTCCCCTCGCTTTCACGACCTTGGTTGCATCGGCTGGAGCTATTTTTCGTGAGGTACTCCATTTTCCACGTTAAACTTGACCTTGTATCTCATTTCGTTCACCGTAGGCGCGCGAATAAATAGGTGCTCAACATTACATGACAATATATGGAGGAAAGGACTGGAACTCGAGACATCATAAAACCCATTAGAAAACTCAAATGGCGATGGGCTAGTCATGTTGCAAGAATGGTAGGCGACCGATGACCATCACGACTCACAGCATGGATCATCAGAAATCACATGCACAACTTAGGCCGGCAGAATACAAGATGGAGAGACAAACTAGATAAGTTCACACAGTATTGGCTCCTCGACGCCCATAATAGAGATGTTTGGCAAATCTTGGGGAAAGTCTAGACCATCGACGGACGATGAAAGACATGATGATAATCCCGGCTTTAATATGTGCAGAATATTCTTTGTCAACCACTCCATCCTCAACTAAAACTCTTTAGACAGCTCAGCCATCTACCAACTACGATGTGACTCGGATATAAGCTTCAGTCCGACAGAATGCTGTACTTTCGGGATATTCCTTTGAAGGCACAGCCTGCCTCTACTATCAGGGCATTTGCCCACTGTGCAATGTCGCTGCATAAACAGCAGCACTATTGAGTACATCCTGTGAATAAGTGGCAGATCTCTAAAGCCATCTCAGGTATCTGCCAATCGAAGGAAACTCCAACAAAAACAACGACCAACGAACCATACTCTGATCTTTCCACCTCAGTGGACGATGGCATACAATCCTTTGATTCAAAGGATAGGGTCAGTACAGTCTTTTTGGCTATTCAGGTACAAGTCCCATCGGCTTAAGACTCGTAAAGACGTAAATAATCCTCCCTGGCCTTCGTTCTCGAAGAAAAGCCATTACATATATCTTATATGAAATAGGGATGATACCTTTTAGGAGTACACAAATATACTGCTTGAGCTCAAAAAAAAAAACAAAAAAAAGGAAAGACTATCATTCAAAATCTTTTCACAGAGTTATTCAAAATGGGAAACTGTGATAAGTGCATAACAAAAGCAGATCATCTTCATAAAAAGGGATCATGGGTAAATACAATTTGGTGTTTAACGAAATATTCCGATGAAAATATATTTTTATCAGAATATTTCATTAACGTGTGTCAGGTATGGCTCTTTTATCAAAAGTATATATTTATAATGGAAGTCAAAGTTATATGAGCCACTAATGTGACACTCATCAAGTAAGTTAAACCTATTACACACGCACACACACACACACACACATACACACACACAAAATGTTTATTTCGCATTATATATATATATATATATATATATATATATATATATATATATATATATATATATATATATATACGTTTAGCATTTTCTTCTCGCGCCTGTTTCTCAAAAGAGAAACAAGAATCTTTTTGTATAAGGGAAATAAGTTCTGTAGCCATGAATGATCGCGTTTCAACATCATTCGAGAAAGCTATTCATATCAAATGGTTTAGAATAAATAAAACAAACAGGAATCGATTCTTTAAACCAAGCACTGTTCTAAAAAACACAACATTCTCTAACAGCAACCAGAAGCAAACATATTTTTTTTATAAAAGCCAAGGAAATTTGCTTAAAATGCCCCTTTATTTGTCGAGAAAAAAAATAAAAACCTAGTTCTTTGTGTTATTAGGTCACCAGCGTTTTAGTGAGTACATAAATAGAAGATAAGACTTGAACAAAGATTATTAAAGTGAATCTGACAGAGTGTCCGAACCAAATTCAACAATCGACGTTCTGCGATGTGAAAAACATGCCAAGTGAAGCGCAGTTGGAGATGAAATTATTGATCGGCTGACCGACTTCGTAAAATGACTGACTTAAGATCTAGGTGGCATTTATTTTCGCTCTTTAATGTATAGGGGCATATGTTGTAGGTTCGAATCCTGCTGCAGCCCCATTTTCTTTAATTATTCATTCTATTTTATGTTGTCTGGGCCTTATGATACATTCACTGAGTAATAACGAGAGATCATTTCAAATAAGAGTTTCAATATATAATTCATGATCATTCTGTCGGATCATAATTCCATTTCTTAATAACTCACCCCCTAATACACACGCACACACACACACACACACACACACACACACACACACACACATATATATATATAAATATATATATGTAATAAAATCGTAAATCATACCATATGTGCGTGTGTATGTATGTATATATGTAGAGAGAGAGATAGAGAGCGAAGGATAAACAAGTTGATACACAGGTATATAAATAGAAATATATGTATATATATATATATATATATATATATATATATATATATATATATATATATATATATATATTCATGTATTGATTTATATATATATATATATATATATATATATATATATATATATATATATATATATATGTCATACTCACACAGCACACACCATGTCTGGATTTACATCTAAGGATTAATAAACCTTACCTCTAAACACTATACTCCCGAGTCTGTCTCACTCTTTACAGTACACATTATATATATATATATATATATATATATATATATATATATATATATATATATATATATATATATGTATTGTGTGTGTGTGTTGATGTGAGGTGATTTGGTAATTTGGCAATTCGAAGGCAAAAAGAAATGTATGTATGTACACATCCTTATACTACCACGGCTAAAAACTAATCAATACTGAAAGGCCATATGAATTATTCTCAAAGTTAGGATCTCAACCCTTTAGAAAATGCCATAATTTATCTTTTTTTGTAAATGTCAAAATTGACCAGACCTTGAATTGTCTTACTGCATTTTACTAACGTTGAATGCCCCTTCCCAATCTCCAGGTATACCTGTGGGGTTACATTATTTCTTGACATTGATACACTTCAAAATAAGATAATAAAGATTTATTGTACTTTAATCACAATGTTACATGTTAAATTAAAACATGTTTCATTCTCTTTCAAATGGTTATTGTAAAGGTCCATTAAATCGAATGTTACCTGAGTGATGGCATATTCTTTTTACTCTTTTCAAATATCTGGGTGCTAAAGTAGCTTTAATAATAATGATGGAAAATAAGTGTCCAGATTAGCGTTTTTAATTTTATATTGTAAAATAGTCATTCCCTCCATAAACCCTTCAAATCATATTTTTTTCGAAACCAGTGAATTTCAAATGTATTGGTTTGAAAGCACCTAGCACTGAAAAAGTAAACAAATTCTCCAACGAGGACTGCGCAGTTCAAAGAAACGAATCTTAACCAAAGATTTCAACTCCAAACTGAAAAAAATTGTAGTTATCCCAATTATATATATATATATATATATATATATATATATATATATATGTATATATATATATATGTATATATATATATATATATATATATATATATATATACAGAGAGAGAGAGAGAGAGAGAGATTTTATCAAAATAAAATATAATTAAATTAGATTGGTTTACAATAATACAAATGCATGTACACAAACTCTCTTTCTATGTCTCTCACTCTCCTTCATTCATTTACCTGAAAAGGAGACTAAATTTGAAAACAGAAGACACCTGAGAATTTGCTGAAGCCTAAACATTTTTCCTGAAAATTATCCCCCTTTTACCATAAATTGTAAGAACTCCCAGAAAAAGGCATAGAGTTCTAAGAAAAGAAAACTCTTTATTATCCAGGGGAAGAGATAACAGGACAGTCCGGATAAATCCCTTTGACCATCAACAGTTGTAAAATGCAACAGCTCAACTATATGCTAAGTATCTTGATTACACACTTTCACTTTACAACTTGGAAAGACTTTACATTTACTACACATTACACAAAATCATTTCTCTCATAAATTCATAATTCATGTTAATCAATAGTGTTGCATTTTCACAAGAATATTTTTGTCGTTTATTCCTCTGTGATTTTCTTTTTTCTAACTTAAAAGTCTCCCCTCCCCCATTAGGCGTGGATAATACATCCATGCTCCCTTCCAAGTAGTAGCAAGCACACACACTTAATTTCATCTGTGGAAACCTTCTGATACTATAAATCATATCTATATGGAATCAATTACAAAATATAACATATAGAAACCCCGACTAACTGTTACGTAGAACAACTTCTTCATAGACCAATGTTCTAATCAGTCACATCTAAATTCTTTTGTCCCAGAGAATATTTACGAGTAAATATAGATTATATTTAGTACATATTTAAAATAGTAAAAACCGTGGAAAATTTGAAATTGATGTAAGACTGATATTCATTCCAAAATGGAGTGTTCGTTTTTTTTTTTAACTTTAAAAAAATCGTTAAATGAGAAACAATTTGCCACGAAATAAATATGCCACGAATAAGTTTCCAGTTTTTGAGCCCTGGTAGTCATTGTTAAAAATGTTACATAGACCAACCTGATAAAAACCCTCTAATTAGTCACATCCAAACCTATCATTTTGTTACAAAGTATATTTACTCGTTGGTAAGAGATTGTTTTTTGTTTTCCTCTCACTATTTTACACGTAAGTTGTTGAAAGTTGAAGAAAAAACGACAGCATGAATGCCATACTATGGATTTGACAAAATTTTGATATTTTGGATGATTATTGATTGTTTAAGGCTAGAATGTTATCAAATGCCTAAAATATCAAAGAAAATTCTCAATAAATTTCAATGAAATTTATAAAGATGGGATTAGATTTTTAGAGAATCCATACACGAATATCTCCCCTTACGTCCTACCTGACTGTCAGCACCATTCAATAGCTCTATGACGGTTAACACAATATCTCCAAAATCTCTCAATGAATTTCAATGAAACTCTGTGAGAGGGTATGCTATGATGTGTGAGAGAAATCGTTTACAATGCATAAACATTTCTCCTTCTTTGATTCCGAATTTCTCAGTTCTTCTGTTTTTCAGTTTAGGAGGGGCCTTAAGTCGTCTTTATATAATAGGTGATTGGATTTTTTTGCCGTGACTTTGTAAATCTATATCCTTCAATACTATTCCACAAAATGTAATTCAAGTGGAATCATTGCCATGATAAAATATTATTGGAATAGAGGATCTTCTCTGATCATCATAAATATTATTATTTTTCTCGTGTGAAAACGTCAGGATAATTTGTAATCATACAGATGTAAAGATGGCAGGAAAAGCATACTTCCCCCACACGTCAACATGAATTTTTTAATAAATTCATGTTACAATAATGAAATTATTCCTCTTCCGAATTGGTACATGCAACTTGATTCCAAAATGATTGATTTAATCGAGAAACAATCTAGCAACTAGCTCAAGTACACCCTTATGTCACAGGGGATTGTTTTCTGGGCCCAAGTAATATAGTTGTTAAAAAGAAGAAAGTGCCTAGAAATCCAAATATCTTTATGTTGATTACAAAGAGGACAAGATTGGCCAGGCTTTTGTGAATCGTGCTTTCTTTCAAGTGCACTAATGAGATCGTCTGCTTCAATCTCAGCTCGGGATAATGCATAGTTCGTTGATTCCTGATGCGATACGTGGAGCTCTGTGATTGGACGTTAATAGTCAAGCATTAAAAACAACATTTCGCTAACGAATCTTCCATGTAATGATATTAACGAATTGATCATTTGAAAAGGGATTTGAAAACTTACAGCCACATGCATGTACACTCAAATCCACGTCTGCGCATGCGTGATTTAATGTGCGTACTTATTACTCATTTATTTTCTCTAATAAAGACCTCGAATGTCTTTCTAAGAATTAATTACGGAAGAACCATACAATCGGAATAACGTAATAAAGAGAAAGAAAGGCAGGGAAAGAAAAGAAGTAGAAAAGAAAAATAGGAAGAAAGAAAGAAAAGAACAAACAAACGGAAAGGAGGAAAGAAAGGAAGGATGAGGAACAGACGGGAAGAAAAACGAGGAAGAATAGGCGGAAAAAGGGAAAGATAGAAAGATTCATTGGAATAAGAAGAAAAATAAGGTGAGTCAAAGAAAGAAAAGAAAGAGAAAGGAGGAAAACAATGTAGAAACATGGAAAGGAAGAAATAAAGGAAATGAAAATTTGACATATTCATAATCGAACGAATGAAAGAAAAAAGGAAAACAAATGGAAAAAAGTTTTTAAAAAAATTATGTAGTAGAAGTATGGAAATGGAAAAATAATTATTTTGAAAAGAAGGAAGAAAGAGAAACAAATCGATCAATAATGTCGAGATGGAAAGAAAGAAATGAAGCAGGAAGGAAAAAAGCCAGTGAAAAGAAAAATTCAACTCAAACTAAGAAGAAAAGAATGAAGAAATTTTATCTGAATGAATAAAGTTAGAAAGAATAAAAATAGAAAGAGAGGCAAAATGAATAGGTTAATGATGGGAAGAAAAGAGGAAATGGAAAGGTCGGGGTGAACAAATGTTAATGAGAGAAGGAGGCGCAAAAAGTGAGGAGAAAATAATTACAAAAGTGGAAAAGAAAAAGCAGAAAAAAAATGCAAAATACGAAGAAGAAAACAGCATAAGAGAATTGTCTAAAGCTCGAGGCATGAAATCTTAATAGCATCTCAACTGAAAAATGTGTCGTTTGACAAAGGCACAGTTTTTGGCAGACGAAGACCATAAATTTGCTTTGTGTTGACATAAGTACACAAGAGAGAGAGAGAGAGAGACAGACAGACAGACAGACAGACAGAGACACAGAGAGAGAGAGAGAGAGACAGAGAGAGAGAGAGACAGAGAGATGGGGTAAACAGCATGGAAGAGATGGAAAGGAGAGCAATTATAAGTTATATTCGGGAATGAAGTTATAAAAAATTCAAAATGTTCTATTTGCACTTTAAATTTTTCGAAAATTATTTTATGCCGAAGTAACAGAACAAAAATGGCATAGAGAATCAGAGACATTGGCAGAATGACTGCAGATTTGTGCAGCACTTAATCCTCAAAGCTTCCGTGACTGAAGTGTTCAATAGGATGTCCACAAGAGACAGATTGTCTAGGTATGAGATAGAAGTTCAAGTTTTGTCGAAAGCAACTTCTCAAGACTCTTTTAGCTTTCAACTGCACCACGCCCAGCTAGTTTGTCAGTGGTGATATTGGTCATTGAAGTCAACAAGATGTTCTGCTCACTACCCAGGTACACACGCACACATCTGTATTACTTATGAATTCAAGACTCATGAATTTAGATATTCATAGCACATCAACGCATGACTTTACATCAACATCAATACAAACACTTGATAATCTTTTTAATTCAACATTCGTGAGATCTTAACTATTTTTAACTTCTTCATAGTTGTAATCTTGGTTCATTCAGAACACTGTGTACAGCTAGTAAATCTTTCATTATTATTGTTATCATTTGTGAGTGTTTGTTTCTATCCACTTTGTTTGATGCCGTTAGGTATACTCAACTTTCTCCTCTCTTGTCCAATGATCTATTTCCAACTTGGCCTGCTACAATAGCCCCGAGAGGTGTCTAGACACAGAGTACTAAACAGCTACCCACACAAATATTTTACCGACCTTTACAACCCAGTGACCTAGCTTGAGTCTAAACTTAGTGATCTTTAAATGACTCCCCTAACTGGTGACCTCGATTTGACCTTTCGTATAACTATTATAACCATCATCATCTCTCCTTTGATATCAGTCAACAATGCATCAAACTTTAAAGAAACTGGCGTGACTTCCTCGGACCTGGCATCAAGAGGATAGCTAATATTTTGTCCATTTTCATCATTAACTGCGTCACTTTAGTTTGTTTGTTGATAACATATTGATTTCTTGAAACAAAGGGACATCAAATGAAAATAAGAAAGCATTCATATGTTCTGAGTGTCACCCTTCTTAATTTCAAAATGGAAAAAAGAGAATGTAATTATCTGCTTGCGATGCTGAGGATAAAAAAATTGAGCAACTTTATTAAGAAAGATTTTGTTGACTTGAGTGGACTCTAGGCGAATAGCAGGACGGTGCGTGTATAAGCGTGATCAAGCGACTCTCTCTGGAAGTCATGAAGGCTAGACATATGTTTTGCGGGACTACTTGAAGGGAAACAGGCTCATACAAGACGGAGTTCCGCGTTTCTAGCTTTATTACGTGTCTCGCATTTACTCATTTTCCATCCCATCAGTCGAGATTTGTAGACATGTGTTAATTTAGGTATATCTTATAAATTATGAATTTGTTGACAAATATTATAGGGCGTTATTCTCTGGTTACGCATCATGAGAAATTAACGCTTAACAATTTTCCATACATAACATTCAGTACTTTCGAGTACTTATAAAATCTGCAATGCCTACGAGATATCAAAATGTCTATTCATTTCTATATGTTACTATCATCCTGTCTCTGAGGGATTGTTACTCACGGTGTGTAATACGGAATTTCAAAAGGGACACCACTCTCCACCGCGTGAACACAGCAAAAATTGGAACTACTGCAATTTTCCAAATATGTATTAATTTGTGAAATCGACGATAAGCACGCATATATCTATTTCGAACGTTTTATTTCCTCATTTTTTCGCCAAAACTTTGCAAGTAGCGCAAAGATCTGAAGGTTTTGAAGTTCTAGACTCCTCATAGTCTTCAACTTGATCCTTCTTTCATCGGACTTCTCGACTTTTTTATGCTTTTCATAAACATCTTGTCAGTCAGGCTTTTCATAGACCTATCATCATCATCATCATCAGTCTTTTAGCGTCCGTCGTTGGACATCGTACCATTCTGTGGTCGCTGCCTACATTGACTTGATTTAGGACTTGGATGTCCTTGACGATATCGTTTTTGTCCGTTAGGATGTAGTCTATTTCGTTCCTTGTTTCGTGATTGGGGCTCTTTCAAGTCCATTTCCTATTGGGTCCCTTCTTGAAGAAGGTGTTCATGATTTTGAATCCATTAGCCGTTGCAAAGTTTACAAGATCTTCTCTTTCGTTGCGTATTTTGTATCCAAATTTGCCGATGCAATTTTCATTTCCTTGTCCTACCTGTGCGTTGAAGTCTCCCATGATAACATTCAAGTGTTTTCTAGTGTCTTGGAGTAGGGAGTTCAAGTCATCATAGAAGTTGTCTATTTCCTGTCGGGTTGATTGCGAAGTGGGAGCGTAGACTTGGATTATATTGAGTTTGTATCGTTTTGAAAGTTGTATTGTGACGCTAGCTACTCGGTCAGAGATGGCTTTGAAGCCAGTTATATTGTCTCTCAGGTCCTTATTGATGAGTCATAGACCTATAACCGTTTTGTATTCCAAATTACGGCCACGTTTCTCTAACCAACCTACATCCTTATTCCTCAGGATGAAACAAACTCAAGAATATTTTCCTTTGGAAACTTCTAAACTAAAAATGGATCATGGGATCACATCACGTTTGAACTCTACAGGAAGAAACTTTCAGGAAGATGTCTTCTTAGAGAGAATATTCCTAGAGTAGCCTGTCCTTCCAAAATAAATCATGATATTCTGAAGCTGTTTTGTTGTTCTACGACTTGACCTGTGGAATAGTTCATCAGCATTTTGAGGAGAGAAGGAGAAGCAGAAGTTGTAATTCATCTGTAGCACGGCCCCCGAGAGGAATTTTATAAGACCGTGCAAAGTTGTTTTCGCCCTTCCCCCACACTACTCAAGCACCCTCGTCATTTAGCAATCCTATTTTCATTCGCTATTTTCGCGTAATATTCACTCGCCGGCAAACAATCGAGTCGACCTATTTTTTGATGGAACTCTTCTGAAAAAACTTTTAGGAAAGTAATATTCTGAAAAAAAGGAGAGAAAGGTAAAACGAAATAAGAGAAAATACCTATATCTACAAACTACGTTTATTTTTTATCAATTTTGGAATTCATTTATTTCATTATCTTCCTATGAAAATTCACTTTAGATATTGGAATCGTCTTTGAAGAAGTTTAATGGCCACCGGTTTGAAATGATAAAATTTCAATTAATCATGACTTCTAGGATGAGATTGTACAAAACATTGTCTATATATAACCATGGAGTTACACAAAGCGTTTAGTGGGGAGTCTTGAAGTTATGCAAAATGTGGTGAGGGGAGTCTTGAAGTTACGCTATGTGTACTAAAGATGACATGAATATGCTTAAATGCTTAATGAGATAAACAGAATTTCTTCATCTAATCTTTTTTCAAAAATTGGTCTTGGCTAATCAGGTTTGAATGCCTGAAGGCACTTGCAGGCATAAAAACAATCTCAGTGCTATCATTTCTTCCTTATCCCCTCAGCGCCTGCTTTATACTATATTGTAAGTATTGCAAAAGTAGTGTATACCTTGTAACTATGTAGGTATTTACTAAGCTTACCTTATTACAACACATGACCAGAAGTGTAAGGTAGTCAGTAAGGATCGAACTCACTAAACGGTAGTAACGGTGTCCAAGACGAGCTCGTCATCTGATATTCATTATCTGTTTCCAGGCTTGTGTCTGGTACCAGTAACTCATGTTTAGTCTTCTTAAAATCGTACATTTTGGATTCTAATTTTCCGATTGGATAAGTGGTGCTACACCATCTTTCATCCAATTAGCATACCAATAATCATTGAAAATGACTTGAAAAATCCTTGACGAAAGTATGAAAACTTTATTAAGTTCCACGTTTCTCGATAGTAGCAGATTGTAACTTAGAAATTTGCTCGAAGAACCGAAAATGATGTAAGATTCGTCAAGTCATATTCGAAAGATTGAGAACTCTAATTAATAGTGACATTCCAATCACAGCAAGCAACTCCACGGTGTAACCGGACCTGAACAATTCCTGAAACATCGTTTCTCTTCTGATGAATCTTTTTTTTAACTTCCGGTGAAAGCCGGATGTGTCAGGAAAGCATCACAGGTCATGAGTAATAAAAAATTAAAAAAATAAAAACTTTGATTAAAAAAGCAAGTATCGATTGTCGACTGTAGAGAATCAACAACAAGCCAAGTTCTGTTTCTGTAGTACGCCCGACCTTACTTTATCTCCACGCTCTTATAACACGTGGTTTGAGAGAGACGCATTAGATGAGAATGTTCATTCTTTTCCTTCTCTCATTTTCACACGTATTTGCATGTGTCGATTTATGAGCGCCTATGCTCACATGTAGGCATGTACACGCCTTCATATGGATGTTTTGTTTTTAAATTTCGTATGACTCTATAATGACTATACCAATATAATATTATTATCACCAGCTGAGTACAACGGGTCGTGATTTCAATAAGTATTTATGAATTACTGATAAGGAGAATAAATCTTTCTTTATACCACTGAAAAAGATTTGAGGACGGGGGATTTGTTTGAAAGGGTATCAAAAAGTTTGGGGGTGGTAAATTAATTTATGGGACGCTTAAAAATGGGGAAAATTGGTGGTGCTCAAAATGGAATTGAAAAAAAATTGATGGGGGCTCAAGAAATTCGGGAAAACATTTTTGGTAAGTAAAAAAGTTAGGAGGGGTTAACATTCATCTTCTTTCCACCCTTCCAATTGTAAAAAATGAGCCTTCATATTCCACCCCCCTCTCTCTCTGTCTGTCTGTCTATCTGTCTTCCTCCCCCTCTCTCAATACTATTCCAAAACTATATATTATGGACCCAAAATATGTCATAAACACATCATTCGATACCGGTACAAAATATGTGTCCATTTCAGAATGAATCAACATTGTAATTCTAACACCCTGAAAATACATTACCAGGCTGATTTTCAAAAACTGATTTTCTAGAAGACCTTACCCATGGTCATATTGTTACGTACAGAAAATTTCGTTGTTCTACGTAGTGTAGTTTTCACACGAGGCAAGTACATATGGACGCATATCTGTTAAATTATAAGGTGATACGATTGTAACAATATATTTCATGATAATTATCCAAACATAATAATTAGCAGTGTGTGTTTGTACTCTGTCACAATGCTGTACATCATCACATAGTGGCATAGTATTAATCATAGTAAGAATAGAATTATATGTTCTGAAAACATAGTAAAAATGCCGAAAAAACAAAAACAAACAAAATCATTTGTGGTCAACAGAACACTATTCTGCAATCGAAATTGATTTGAAATCCTACTTATCAATATTTAAAGAATAAATCATAAAATAAGAAATTAAACAGTGAACCTTTCATAGCGTTTTAAGTTGATAGTCTGTGCTTATTTTAACGAATTGACATCTTACTGAGCAGACGTACGATAATTTCTTTGAATCAACTTGAAGAACGTAACATCAATTGGATAATTTCTTGCATTAAAAATTGATTTTGATTTTATACCCATTCAACCCCTTTAAGGGGTCACTGACCTACTGTACGTAACCTCTGTCCACAAGTATGTTGATATTCAATGTAGTTTTACCATGTGACTATTCCTATATGCAAACTGATGGAAAATTTATTCTGGATTTTATACCCATTTATCCCCTTTAAGGATGTTATTATAAACAGAAACATCTGATAGCACTGGCCTACTTTACGTATCCTCTGGTTTGTACCTGTCGATATTTAATATGATATTTTTGATATTTTTCAAGTACTATGTAATTGCGAAATGATTCAGATACTACTGTGATGGGTAAATTAGTAATATCATAATATGATTAGTGTAAGAAAACTGAATCTTAAAGAAAAGACAGGAGACGAAATCCAATCGATGAACATTAAATCGGTAAATTAAATTGAAGCGTTATCATGTAATATGATTTTATAAATAAATTTACATAATGTCGTAGCAAAAGACGCTCAAGGAAGAGTTTTTTTTTTCAATTCAAAGAGTCATCTTTTGAAAATGTATGCAAGCTTTATCGGTGGATATTACCAACCTTATTCATAGTAAACATAGAATTACAATGTTTTACTCATGTCACGTTTGGTATTGTATGGAAGTGCAGTGAATAGTAAGTAAAATCTTTCGTTATTTCTATTTTTATTGAATTTGATGTATTTTAGATAATGAATTTTCTGAGTTGTACGTATTTGAGCTGCACTTTTTCTTTCAAGTTTCATTAAATGCGACGGATAGTTTTTGTCGATTTAACCTTTAATTTTCCTTATTAGTGAATGAATTACTTCATTGCAGGGCAGAAGAATGAAAGAAATGTCCAAAGTTCATTACACTGTTCTTCGTGCGCTTTCGACCGCCATGGGTCATTTTCAAGAACGATTTCATAGCCCAACGATTTACTATTTCCCTCTCTCAATTCTATTCCAAAAGTACATCATGGTGATTAGGGACATATCATAAATACGTCTCTTCATACAAGCACAAAATATGTCAATTTCTGGATGAATTAACATGACAAATCGACCCCCCCCCTCGAAAACAATATGGGAGTGATTTTCGAAAACTCATTTTCTTAAAACCTTACCCATGGTCAGAAAGTTTTGGTGAGTTTATGTGGTGTGGTATTTAAGGTGGGCGATTACATACTGACTAGTGATGTATCGTTTTATTTGAGGAGACTTACAAATAAAAATTATTTTAAATAGGATTGAGTAATCAACAGTAACATCGTTTCTTTAAAAAAATCTCACTATATATAGAGTGGATCTTATAAATATAAGCCGTAAACATACATTGAAAACGGCAACTCCATGCCTTATTAATCTGCCTTTGAAAGGTTCTCTCCTCCTTTTCTTGAATCAGGATCTTGCATGAACTCATCTAAAATTTGTTTAGGGCATAATATTGCATTTTGACACGTTTTCTCGTAACTTACTTTTGATACAAGCAAAATCTTGTGAAAATTTGCAAGCGTTTAAGCATTTTTCAGAGTTAATTTTCTTTGCTAAGTTTCAAAATGTTAGGAATGATGGAAATAAACATTGATTTATTAACAACATTAATTCCCGTGAAAAAATTCATTGATAAATTTGAATTTCGATTATTTTTTTTTGTAGAAAAGAAAGTGCTAAATTCGTGTCCGTGGAAAAGGCCATTTTTTCAAATGATGGGCTGGAGGTACGTTTATAGGCAAAATTATTATCTTTAGTGGAAGAGTACCTTGTTACGGACAGATAAGTAGAAAAGTCACGCTGTTCATTAAACAAGTAGATTAACTTCTATTTCGTATTTGCTGACCAAATATTGATATAGTCACTTATGAAGTTGACACATGGAAACTAACCAAGAGACAGACCCGTTAATTGAAAACCATACAACGTGCACATGAAAGAATTATGCTCAACCTCACACAGAGAGACCACGACAGCATAATACATCCAGGAAAAGACAGGGGTCAAGGACATCGTAGAATCCATTAAAACTCAAATTGCAATGGACTAGCCATGTAGCAAGAATGGCAGGCAACCGATGGACATCGCGACTCATGACCCCAGAGATCACATTCGCAACCGATGCCGGCAGAGTGTTAGATGGGGAGAGGAGCTAGACAAATTTAGAGAGTACTGACTCCATGACGCCCATAATAAAAAAAGGTGTGGTGAATCCTGGGGAAGGTCTATGTCCAACGACAGACATTAAGTTAAAAGACTACTACTGATGATGATGATGATGATGATGACGATGAACTACAAGTATTTAGTAGATTTACTTTTAGGTTACTTCCTTGAATTACTTACGAACAGTTGGGGGAATTCTGTCTCTTAAAAGCCTCCATACCAGAAGTAACAATCATATTCACGCTCTTATTAGTTAGAGCTTTCCCTTTGAACAATGGGTTGGAAGAAAGAGAAATAGAATTAAGTGGGGAGAATGGTATAAAGAAAGAAAGAGAGAGACAGGAAGAAAGCAAGACACAGACAGAGAAAGAGAGAGAGAGAGAGAGAGAGAGAGAGAGAGAGAGAGAGAGAGAGAGAGAGAGAGGTGATTTACAGGAAGGAAGAATGAGTTCTGCCCGATATGTTTTTTTAATATCTACTTATATTCAAATGTTGTGGTGTTGATTCATTTCAACACATACCATATAATTGAGCAGATGATACTCGTAAATGATCATATCTTTTATCCAAAACGTGAGCCACACGCGTTTTCCTGCGTATACCAGTTGACGCGTCCGTCTATACCTGGGCACCTGGCTTTTATTAGACCGGTTCTGTGTCAGATTCCATAACCATCGACTCCCATTGCAACCCCTTACAGTTCTTTGTGGTGTTAATCGTTAACAATGCTTGAATATCAGAGATTCTGAGATCGATCAACACTTAGGCTCTACATTCTTTTGGTAAGCAGACGGGTAAGTTCGAGAACAGAGATTCAAAACAAATGTCTTTAAATTGGTTTCAATAAAACAAACTGAAGCTCCGGACGGCATCCACTATTATCACGTCCATGGTGGCGACCTTTCGGTAATAATTAGATCTCCGTTGGTTCAGAAAAGACAAAGGTTGTTTTTCTGTTATAAAAGGGAATTTGACAGTTGCAAGATTCCATCTCTAGAACTTTCACTCTACAACACCTGGGCCATAGAGAAGTATATATTTCAGATAATGTTGGGGTTAGAATGCCAGTAAGCCATGTATTAATAAGTACACTGAATGCCTCAAGGCAAAAGAAATTCGCTCGCGATGCGCCCATAAAGGTATCGCTTATTCACTCTAGCACACCTACCCACACGTATCATATAAATACCACAGTTGAAGACTATGTTTATTCGTCTGTTCAACACAAAGAAACAAGCAAAACCAAACTGATTGATAGAATTGACGACGATGTTCTGAACCTACATACAGTAAGGTACGGTAAACTTTACGCCGACTCAGTGAGCAATTCTATTATAGTTATTTTTTTTAGCTTTGGTTGAACGTGGCTCAGATTATTCTTTTCTCTAAATAAATTCGTAGATAGCGTAAATTGTCGTCGAGACCATGTAAACAGAATATTACAGGTAAGAATTTGCATTAGACAATTTCCCAAAATTTGAATGTAAAAAAAAAACACGTAAATATTGATAACTTATGGGATTTTGATAAGATTTCCAGCACTTATTTAATAAAAGACGGAATTTGAAAAATATGATCGTATTCAAAATTGCTAAAAAAGTTTTTCTTTGTGAATATATCCCCAATTTTTAATCATTTGAAACTGCAACATGATCTATATAAGTGTTGAATACTTGGACAATCCCGTCATTTTCTACGGCTACCATGCTATTATAAATATAAAACACACACACACACACACACACACACACACTCATATATCATAATAAAGATCCTAAGATGATTTTTTCTTAAAAGCTATGGGATAACACCTTGAAATAACACTGATCAGATTAAGGATAACTTGCGTACCATGTAATCGTGGATATTATTGAATCATATAACAGTCGATTAATGAGATTTCCTTTCTTGGTGGTAAAACAATGTAAACATGACTATACATATTGATTGAGGCGGAGGATTGCAGACAAAGAAAACGTGGGTATTGTTAGAGAATGAACTAAAGATGGAGGGAGATAGGATGAACGACATGGTAGAGATAACGAAAAAAAGAAAGAGTAGAAAAAAGTTGAGATAGATTGAGAGAGAGAAATAAAGGGTGAGAGAAAATATGCTTAAAGATAAAGAGAGATTATTTGTTTTTAAAAACTTCAAACCGTCCATCAACGCCCCTCTCCTTGTGCTTTCAACTTGGATCTTCATTCCCCGAAGCAGGATTGAACACAGACAATGCCGTCTTCTATTGAATTTTCTCCATAAAGCAGTTATACTGTGTTCAAAAATTGTCGGACGTATTATCGGAAAGTTTGTGGATCTTCCATAGAAGGAATCTAAAAATTCATCTATATTCCGGATAAGAGCATCAAGTGAATTGCAGACACTAAATCGTGCCTGAACAGTAACAATGCATCTTTCATGTTCCTTGGGAAAACTTGACCACTTCATCCTTCACCTCGTGAATAATAATAATAATAATAATAATAATAATAATAATAATAATAATAATAATAATAATAATAATACAAGAGAGTTAAGGAAGATGTGGAACATAAAAACCAGGGTAGTACCGGTCATAGTCGGCGCACTAGGAACAGTCCCCAAAACGCTGAGGGAGAGACTGGAGGAGATCGGGATTAGGGGAAGGATAGAGACCGTACAAACCACAGCACTACGGGGAACTGCACGGATACTGAGGAAGGTGCTAGAGATATAAGTACTGCAGCGAATCGTAGCCCTGTCATGATATGCGAAAGAGAGAGAGAGAGGAGACGTTAGCTGAGGACCTGAGGAGACTTATTGTCACTCAGCCTTCAGCGATAACCACTGGGCAACCGGTGTGAAACTGTAAATCGCAGAATTACTGCGACCTATGAGTACTAGGAGAGGAGGGCTGGAGACTTGCTGTCACTCAAACTCCAGCGGTTACCACCAGGCAACTGGTGTGAGATTCCTCATAATAATAATAATAATAATAATAATAATAATAATAATAATAATAATAATAATAATAATAATAATAATAATAATAGCAGCAGCAGCAGCAACTAGTAAATGCAGAAGTAGTATTAGTATCAGTAGTAGTAGTAGTAGTAGTAGTAGTTGTTGTAGTAAAGACCCAAATCATGGAAGATATTAAGAAGTAGGAAAAGAAAGAAGAGCTCTATATGAGAGAGAAATAATTCAAGGTGTTGGAGAAACAATACGTGATGATGCAATGATCTTTCAAACAGTCAAATCCCCCCCCCCCCCGAATGGCAATATTTTTTAATTAAACAGGGTTATTAGTACAGATCGATACTTTATATAAAGTCAAAGAACAAGGCAATGATTACAATGACACAAATAACAAGTTTAGATATTTTTGAGAGAAAGGAAGAAAAAAGGGGTTAGAGACGAACTTTCTCCTCAATGTTGATGCCTAAAAGGGAAAAAAGTTTCCTTTCACTCTTGACTTCAAAATTGACATATGAGAAGAAGAATATGAGCTCACGTAAAAAAAGATTGAAAAAATGCTATCAGAAAATGGGACCAAATAGAGAAAACAAATTGTGTGTGCGATCAAAATAAACGGTCTCTTATGACGTTACAGTTAGTTGACAAAAAATAAGAGTCTAGTTCAGCATCATAGTTACATTACCCCTCCTCCCGAGACATAATGAAATATTTGATAATCCTCCAGAATCATTTTATTTTTCAAGTTAGATTTTGAAGGTGTAGGTCTAACATAACTCAACCCACGATGAGCCGTTTTTGCTGTGTTACAGGTACATACATACACACAACACATCCAAATCCACAACAAGAAATCTTATTATGATAAAACAGATTGTAAAAACACATCTTTATTTTCCTTTTCTGCTTCAAAAAATACCCTTTGAAAGTATACATCCGATATGGGGAAAACCGGGGCACAGTGGATGAGAAAAATAATTGAAGGTAGAAGGTCATTTCATTGATATATCTGGGGGGAAAAAAAGAAAGATCAACTCTATTGACGATGAAATATGGTAAGAAAGTAATATCTCTCTACGTTAGCAGTTGGCAAGCACTTTTGTTGTTGTTTATTTTTTTAAAATAATATTTCTGATCCACTGTGCCCCAGCCTCAGTACACCTTTGTTTGTATGGTCGTTTGCATAATTCTTGGGGAATTACTGTTCCTACACAGTTGGGTCTATTTTTGTAATCTTCGACATTGTGATAAGTCATGCCAGTAGGAAGTAGCATGTCTAACTGTTGGACATGCTTGGACCGGTTTAGTTTTCCCCTACACTGATAAAAAAATTATCGGAGTGATGCGAGCATATATCAGTGTGAATCAGTCAACTTGTGTGATTTGAAATTACTTTAATTGGGGTGTTTTTCGTCACAGTGGTATTTGATAAAAGAAGTGTTGTTTTGCTGAAGAACTAGTGTAGATTCATTAATATTTTTCCTATACAGATAAATCATTATACAATTCATGCCAAATTATTGTGCAATGGGTTGTTGTATATTTAGTTTCATGTAAGATGGAGAAAATAGTTTGAGACAAACATTATCAACACCAACCTGCGCCAACATCGCAAAAATAAAGTCATTCTCTGTAGTAGTAAACAAACAGAAGCCATTTTTGTTACACCTTTTCATTTTAAGAATGCCAAATTATTTAGTAACCACTGCAATATTATCAATTTAGGAGTGGTAAAACTAATTCATCGTACAGATTGAAAAGGGGCAGAACAAAGCTTGAAATAACAAAACTGCTTAATAGGAGCCGTCGAAGAGTGAAACATTATGTTGGAGACTCTAGTGCTCCACATTGAACATCAGATAAGGGTAAGTCCAGGTTTATAACACAGTGGGAAGGTTCTTGAAATATATGTATTGTCGGAAAGAAGAGCACAAGACAGAAAAACTATATTCGAGGAGGTTGATAGAGGTAACGTGTCTAAATCACACAGATGCTTAATTCTCTGTCATATTACCAGATGTGTCAAGCCTGATATTCGACCTCCTTTGAAGCCCAGATACAAGTTAAAACGACTGGAATGGATTGGAAAGTATTTGAAAATTGACTTCAATGCAGTTCTTTTTACAAATCATTGCTGAGCTACCCTTGATGGAACGAATAGATGGAGCGCCGGCTACGTTTCAAAGGGAGATAAGCACACTGCAGTACTAAGCATCCACAAGATGGAGTTGTAAGATACGAGTTGCTTGGACCTAGGCATGTATCAGATGCAGTGAAAATGAATTTCCTGGCTTCTATTGAATTTTTGAAAGACAATTTTCAGTCTTGTTTTGTGAACAAGTCTCTCGGCTTATGTACAAAACTCATCTTCACACGAGACAACGTATAGTATGCATGCAACGGACTACCTGATTAAAATAGGTTTCAAAAATGATAAATTAATGAACTGGCAAACATTTCCTCCAGATTTCAGCCCAATTGAAACTCTCAGGAGCATCCTCAAGAGGAATGTGTATTAAACAGGGCGTCAGTTTGTTATCAAAGAAGACTTATGGTAAACTTTTCAGAAAAGTCTGGAAGCTTTTACAGCTGAAGGAATTCAAAATTTAACAAAATCAATGAATGATCGATAAATATCTGTGATTCACGGACAAGAATCAAAGCGAATGATTTGTATCAAAGTTTTTGTTTCTGAAATCATACAGTTAATTCATAGTCTTCAGAATTTCATGTAAATGAGTTTTATAGCTTGTTTAAGCTTTCCTAATTCTGCGTACTATTTAATGATTTAATCAATATATAATAAGTGTATCACTGTATTTTCTAACCATGCTTAATAATTTAGCACAATAAAAATTGAGGAATTTCATATTATTCACCATTGCAGTATAATTCATCACCTGTACATTCAAAGTCAGTATGACAAGCATTCCATAATAATTAGTCATAATGGAATTGTAACAGAATTATTAAGATCTTTCTATTGTTACAGAATTTAGAAAAGACGCATTTACATCGCAATTTGACTCGCACTGTAGTTCTGTACATTTCGTGATCATATTATGGCGTTTACAGGTTGCGTGGATAGTGCTGATTATTCAACATATACAGAGCTAACATCTTGAGGGGCCAATTTCTGTTCCAAAGAGTGCATAATATGTTTGTTTGTTTTTTCATTAAGAAAATCTGATTTGTTTTGTCTCTGCAAAATTTCCACGAATGTAATAAAGATGATCTGGACTGTTCACAATACCTCTAGATGCCATATGACCATCAAGTATTCAGCAATACCTGGGTGGAAAAATATCAATTAATATCATTACGTCTTCAATAAACACCTCTTCTTTTAGGGAATACCACCGTAAAAAAACATTCCAACGAAACTAATTTAAAATGATACTAATAAACTGATTCACACTGAGATATACTTGCATCATTATAATGAATAGTGTGAGTGGTGGGGGGAACTCAATCAGTCCAGCCATGTCCAACTGCTAAACATGCTACTTTCTTTTGATATGACTTATCACCATATCGAGTTTCAGTCATACTAAGGTTTATTAATGAAATTGTTTTAAACAAGAATTTTAATATTAGAAAGTACTATATTCAAACATTGTCATTGAAACAAGTTAACCACATGTATAATAGAAAATTTTACAAAAGCCCATTATTGAAAAGTAAAACGTATTTTATGCATAAAAAACCCTGCTATAATCTGATGGAAAAAATAATTTTCGTTAATTTGATGAAGTACCCCAAAATGAATTAGCTGAATTTTTTCCAATGTACCCATTTGTATAGTACAAAATTAAACGGAAACCTACCACTACAAACGTATTTCTTGAGGAATGGGATATGATGGAGAAAAATGGTGCTCATTTTTTAATCCAGCGACCAAAAATGCATAAAAATCAGATAAAATAACCCAAACGAATTTAGATAGTCTTGATTTTGTAGATCTGCGTAATTAATGCTTGATTAATCAACGAGTTAGTTTGATAGGTGTTTTGTTATTCATTTCTATTAAATTTCCTTCCAACCCTCCTTCTGCCTCTCCATAGCGCAATCGTTATCACCTCGGCCTCACACGTGGAAGGTTTGAGATGCGATTCCCTGTATGAGCGAAGAGTGGAAAATCCTTCATTAAGAAAAAAATTCCCAGTGGACACAGCAGCTAATTGAATACACTAAACTGTGTGATTAGGGTGCAGGTATTTTGATAGACTAAGGAGTGAACATAAAAACTTGGGGGTCTCGACCAGATTTGAAACTTGCAATGATGAGTAAGCTGACTCACACAACAGCAACCGCGTCTTCGTCACCGGGCGTCGTACTCCACTGGGAGCGTCTCAAGAGACAGGCACTTACCCTACCTCTTCCTCCTTCTTCGACATTTCTTCTCCCCCATCGTTTTAGATGGAGTTTTCGAAGTGGTGAGAAAAAACAAGAAAATAAAACTCACATTCCTTGACATTCATCCAGCATTTCCTAAGGAAACAGTCAGAAATTCATTGTTGAAGGATCAGAAGTATTGTTTCCTTATAAAAAGGGAATATATAGTAATGAAACGTAGGTAGAGAAAAAGCCAAGAAAAAAAAGGTGTAAGCAGTTATCTCCCTTACTTCGAAACAAATTAAGCTTTGAATGGGGAGATTTAAAATTCAAAGAGTTTTTCAGAATATTGAACTCTTTCTCGTTGTTTGTGTTGTTAAGATGACGTTTCAGCCGATACATTCTGCAGCCTTTTTCAGGTGTACTATCCAAAAGTAATTTTTCCTGGAAGCAAGAAGAGAAAAATAAATCGACTTCACACAAATGCAAAGTTGTAGCATGGAATATTCTTGTTCACCACCATCACATTCATTCAGTACACCTGAAATTGATCGCAGACTGGATTTGCTGAAACATCGTGTGAACAACAACACCAACAAAAAGGAATTCATTCGCCCGAAAAACTCTTTGAATTTCAAGCTCGTTGATCATGCGCACAGAAACTGTGCAGATGGCAACTGCTTCATAGAATTTCGTTTTTCGAAATGCAATTTTCGTCTATTTCATGCATTTGATTTGTGGTTTATTTTGTGATTTTGATTCATTTTGTGATTTCTCAAATTAACCCCTCTTCACTGCCTTAATGACTGCTGTCATACTGTCATCACTTTTAGGAACTGTTAACCAATACTGTCACCAAAACTGTCATTACAGGTTTCTTCAGGTTTTAAGTTGGCCTAGCTGGCTATGTATGTATCAGGCGTACAGACTGTACCAATGGAGCTTGAGGGCTAAAAATTTAAACATTCATTTCTTATTGTGTCTAGAATGATTTTTTCAAAAGTTTCCACGAAACAGTTTTTTGTGATTCAATTCGCTATGTAAGTTCATACTAAAAGGATCCTTTAGTTTACGTCTGCTACCATTCACGCTCGTTTTAGAGATACAAACTTTTTTAGTGATCACTGTTTACCAAAAGGTTAGAGAAGTAGCTCATTCAATGATCACCCCTATTCACAATTTTTTAATTGATCACCCCATGCTACCAAAAGACGGTTTTTATTGAGTGGCTAACCAGACCTGTTAGTAAAGTTATAATTATTTCTTTATGACATATCAGGCGTGGGTCCAGTAGGGGTTTAGACTCCCACCTCCTGCTTGGGCAAAGCACTATAAAAAGATGATTTTCAAGTGTTTAGATAGAGAAATTTTTGTAAATAAACTCCCAGTTAATCCTCAAGTAATCATAAACTGATCTTAGAGCTAAAAATTGTCATATCCATATTTTCCTATTAGACGTATGGTATGAAAAATATTTTTTGAAATTTGCTCCCCCCCCTGCTCAAAATCCTGGATCCCACCCATTATCATTATCAACATTAATATTGCCACAAACATTATCGTTGTTCAAATTATAATTGTTTTTTTTATAAACTATTAAACAGAAAATGAATCGGACAATGTTGCTTTTATCGATTTGAATTACCAGAAGCTCTGTCATCTGCTCTTGCAATTATCATGTGTGTCAATATGAAACTAATTGCTATTTGCTAACATCATAATTAACGTTTGTCGATGTTACAATCATTATCATTTTTCTTGTTTTAATCCAAATAATTATTTTCCGGGGCAACAAAAATAATGACTTTTTTAAAACATTCTTTTATCATAACTGACATATCATCGTCTGGATTATTTACACATATCATATTGATATCATTATTCTGACAAAATCGTTATATCGTTTTTGCTTTATTTACTATTGCTGTCATTAACATTGGTAGCATGTAATAAGACACTAGTTTACCCATAGGCATGTGGGAACTCTTTAGTAAAGATGGGCAAACGGCTTGATTTGCCCGAAATACAGATTAAAAACAAACTTATTTCTAATATAAAGTCTTTTTATTCATTAACGATACACAGAACAAATCACAAAACATGCAACTTGAAGGAAAATTATTTTCTACCTTTCTTGACATTATCAGAATTTTCTCCACTGTTCGGTCCGGTAACTTTTTATTTCTATTCTTATTTTATTTCTTTTGGTTTGGGCAGATGACATCCTCTGCCCCCTGGTTCGTACGCCTGTAAGTTTACCCGTGCCATCAAAAACGGGATACATAAAATATGTGTGTATATATATATATATATATATATATATATATATATATATATATATATATATATATATATATATATATATATATATATATATATATATACACATATATATATATATATATATATATATATATATATATACATATATATATATACATATATATATATATATATATATATATATATATATATATATATATATATATATATATATATATATATATATATATGTACACATTGCATTATACAAGTACAATATTGATTTGCATTGCTGCAAGCTCTGAGAGAAGCGTTCTATTTTTTGTTTCTTTGTTTTTATTACTTTTTTTTTTATTGTTCATTGAATTCAGCATTTTGATTACGTCATCAAATCATGAATGAAAATTCATTTCCCTGCGTCCATTGTGTCCATTAGCTTGACAATACGTGCAGATAATTGTAACAATTATCATAACTTGCATTTTCATAATGACTGGGTAAATATTACCAAAATCATCATGATCAACATTATCGTCATCATTGACTGTTTCCCCCTTTGCTTATAAAAGTAAAGAGTAGATAATGGCCGACCGGCATGGGAATCGTCTTCTAGATTGTTCTAGAGAAAATCATGATTATTGATCGGTTTAAAATATTGATGATTTTGTTGACGTTGCTATTGTAGTTATTGTTGCCAGGCAGCGCCAAGAAAAGTCGGCTGGGTGAGGACGGGAAGGTTCAGGTAAATGGAATGATCGTAGCGATAATCGGACACAGGCAAACGTTCAGGCTTTGGAAAGAGAGGAGGAACGATGGAGAAATGTGTAATTGCATACACGGACGTATGTGTGTGTGTGTGTGTGTGTGTGTGTGTGTGTGTGTGTGTGTGTGAGAGAGAGAGAGAGAGAGAGAGAGAGAGAGAGAGAGAGAGAGACAGATGCAGTGAGTAAAATGGAAGCTGACCTGTGATGTATGGGAGGGAGAAAGCAATAAAGGTAAGTGGGCATTAGAGAGAGAGAGAGCAAGTGAAAAGAGAATGAAAGAGTGAAATGTGGGTCAAAAGAATGAGAGAGAGTGGGTGAAAGTATGCCTCGAAAAAGAAAGAGATTGATATGAAGGGTAGAAAAGAAAGAGAGAGACAGACAGACAGAGAGAGAGAGGCGGATAAAGACTGTCATCACGAGAAAAGGGGTTTAGGGAAGACCTTGACACAGTGAATCATGGAGATTTGGGTTTTACAAATCTGAATCCTCAAGAGGAGAGCTGTTACTTCCTCTTCTCAAATCAACGGGTCCACCATTTTATTTTGTGAAAGTCTTGCTGTGCAGCATGCAAAACCAAGGGACCAAATTTCAAGTCCAAAATAACATTTACTTTTACTTTCATTAAAGAACCAAAACTCTGAAAATTAATCTGAGCACGCAATCCAAGGGAGGAGACAACATCTAGTGATTGTAAACCAAGAGAGGAAGATGTGCCAGAGAACTATAGAAATACATAGTGTGATATGATGCCAATTATTATTGGTGTGCTTGGAACAGTCCCGGAGAGTCTTGTAGGGTAGTTGAAAGATGTGGAAATGTAAGGAAAATCGAAATCATCCAGATGATAGGATTAATAAAATCAGCAGGGAGAGTGCTAGATGTAGATACCTGTTGACACGTGATCTCCAGTGAAAAATGAATGAGTAAAATAATAATAGTATAGACAATTCTGTGGGATTTTTTTCATGATAAATCATCAAAGAAAGAATGTGGTTCTATGTATCAAAGAGGGGTGAAAGTTTACAAAGATTAAAAGAAGCAATAATGTTGGCGCCATTAGAAATGATAATTTAGCATAGTGTGCCACTTGACGTGATAATGGCATCAAAGCTTTTCTAAGAGGTATTCTTTCAATATAAAGTCAGGGGAAAATATTTCACATTCAATCTACGTTTTTATGTCTTTGAGATATAAGGGTTTCCAGTGATAGGTTCTTACCAAAATCTCGGGGTCGGCAACTAATTCCATGTCGGATAAGATTACAGTTTTATCTCCTTATAGATATTTTGACAGCCCATGCTCTAAACTGTCAGAAAAACCAACAGGTGTAACGAGAAGAGACAGGTGAAAAGAGGGGGACAAGTTTATAAGGTCTTCATTCTTCATGGGATCGGGCCCAGGGTTTTTGGCGCCCCAAACAAGCTGAATTTCAGCACGTCTCAAAGTCTGACTAAGCCTGTCGTCGAGCATGAGAATTTCCTTTGACAATTGTTGTTCCTAGTTTCATTTCAAAAGAAAGTATTTAATATATTTAATATATCTGAGAAATCTGACTTCACACCAGGGAATTTTCTTATTCTGATTGCTTTTAATCTTTTAAACTTATTCATTTTCCCATATGAATTTGGAAACTCCTGCAGTCTCAGATACAAGCCGGGTGTCCTTAACCCTTAGGATCCTGGTCAACAACCTGTGTTACCGATAATTAAGGCCAGTCCTAGTAAAGTACACCACTAACCAAGGACCAAGTCGATCTTTGAAATACTTATGAAGGAATCAAAGAATGAATAGATGCTCTTTTTCACATATCCATGCAGCTTCCTCATTGATTAAAAACGAGGGACAAAAAATGAAGTTGAAAAACAATCAAAACCGCTTTCAATTATAAAATCTATTTATACTGCTATTTTCAAAAAAGATTTTCGCCAGGAATCAACAAAACACGCGTTGATCAATTGGAGTCTGTATCAATTTCCCGAATCTCAGGGAAGTTCATTTGCTCGAATCTGATTGGCTGATTCAGAAAAGCCCACAAATCGAAGGAAGTCAAATTTTCGTGAACTTTAGTTTTTGATTTCTAATTATTATCCATCGTAGGAGTAATATAACATTGAATAGTTGGCGATTATTACTTATTCCCTGCTAAATTAAACTCAGCCATCATTTTCAGCGTTCTATATGTGCTTGTAGAGACAGGTGTCAGTCGAAAGATTATATTTCAAGTAGCCAACACTAGAAACAACACTAAACACTAACCCAAACTTATGTACTTCGTATTGTTGAATTCAAATGGTGCTGCGAAAAAAAAAATGTGTTGAAAATGAGCTTTAAATTGAGTACGGAACAATCGCCAAATACTTCAGTTTTATTCTTGGATCAGTTGTCCACGAGATTTTTCAACAAGATTTCAATGAAGTTCACTTGTTATTTTATGAAAATAAAAAAAATTAAGTACATAAAACTACACATCTATCTATATTTATATATTAACAAGTGACGTTATACGTTTACGTAAAAATCAAGAAATTCAAAAAGTGGAATCAAACTCAAAAAGATTTTTTTTTTAAAATGCAATTTTGATCAAATTAAAAATACGTATTTATTATTAGAAAAAGGAGAAGCACGACACATGAGTCTTTTTTGCAAATTCAAAACCAATTCTACCAAAATATTTATTTTTGCATAAACGTTTGAAATTGGATTTTAATGTACGATCGAATGTGCACAGGCAAATACGCTATATATTGTAAATACTAAATCTTATCGTGCATAAATAGCACTTTTACAATAGACACGTTTTTTCCATAAATCGTAAACATATCCCATCGCACTCATTAAATAAGTTAGTTGGTGTTTTTGTAAATTATAAACCACGAATCAAAGGCCCTTGAGTTGTCTTCCTTTGATTTGCGCGCTATTCTGAATCGGCTAATCGGATTCAAGCAAATGAACTATCAATAATTTGAGATTCAGGAAATTGAATGCCACCTGATCGATTAATTACTATAAGATAACATTTTTTGATATTCATGCTTCATGAAATATAACTCAAACAAATTAAAATGTTTGAAATATTGGCAAGTTCTTTCCAGATCAAAGAGAGGAAAAATCACGGATTCACTTAACGCCAATGGAAAAATCGTGGAAATGCCTTGTAATTTGTCTTTCTAAAACAAATACCGTAATTAGTCTTAATATGCAAATCAGTTTACCATTAAAAGAGGGAATTTGCAGACGTAAACAGCTGTTGGACTTATTGTTTGACTTGGTTAATTGAAAGGAAACACGGCTTCAACAAGAGAATCCTCAACTGACATAATGGGAAAGAATTTATAACTCCTTCGAGAAGGAAATTCAAAATGGAGTGTGGCAAAAGATGTTACTTATTTCCGGTCAGCTGCGTCTAACATTTGATATAAACTGAAGCATTCAGCTAGACAATTATCTCGACTCATTCAAGGTGTGGAGTTGCATGTTAGGTAAAGGTTTAAAAAATAAGTTTGGTGATGATGGATTTCAGGATGAAAATGCATCTTGCTACTGAGAAAAACTTCAGGAAATGCATACCAGGGAACAGTCCAGATCTCAATCCAATAAAAATTTATGGTGGAAAGACACAGCTCCATCCTTCAAAGTTGCTCAAACAACTGCTATTCGAGAAAGTTAGAACCAGCTTGATGGAGATTCTGGTTATTCATTGGTGTAATCTATGCTTTAAAGAATTCAGGCCTCCATAAAAGTTCAAGAAGATGCAACTAAAAATTAATTGTGATTTTTTGTTGATAATTCCATATTTTCCCCCAACATTGAGTGATTCCATTTTTTTGTCCTCCACTTCCATGGAAAAATATGGTAATAATTAAAATAATTTGATCAATGTTTTTTTTATATTTCATGTAAACAGAATATCAGCGATTAAGCAACGATGGTTTTGTGTCTCATCCGTGATTTGTTAATTTGCTATGAAGTAAAAAAGCTTCTTAGTGTGGTGATTGCAAATTTCTTTGGCATGGATAGTATATCTATATCCAATGAATTATGGTTAATTGGGACACAGCGGGAATGCAGCTATCTGGGCCAATTATACGACTGCTCCGGTTATGCAAAGCAACATATAAACAATCTAGATATATGGGGAACAAACGATTTATAGTTTAAGTCACAAACGATTGAGTTAAATGAAAGTTATAAAGATTTGGAAATCCTTGCTCACAAAGAATTGAGTGAAAAACGTCTCTGCATCCTACGTCATAAATGTTGCTGCAATTGGAAGGAAACATGTCTGTTCCCGTTACGTAACCGAAAAGAAGAATCCTCCTCTTATACAGGGATAGTACACCTGAATAAGGCCGTTGAATGGATCAGTCGAAACGCTGCGTGAACAAAAACAAAAGGAGTTGTCCTTGAATAAACAGTTTACTTGGAAATAGTTTATTTACAAAAAATAATTTTCCAGAGAGTATCATTTGGGTGGAACCTTATTTAATAACTAAAAATCTTTAATATCATAACATGTCACAGATGATACAAGAGAAAAAAGAATTTGGCTTTTATAATTGTCTGTTTTGTATCTAATTTGCGGCTTGCAGTTATCTATCGCAATTATTTAATTCGGCTCCAGACATGATTTCGAATTTTAGCGATATCCACTTTTCAAGGTCGGTGATCATTTCCTGGGGTGACATCGATGTTCTGATCTTCTTTAAAAATTCTTTAATGTTAAAAAGAAAATGGCTGAGTCTGATGAGCAAGACATCAAATTGCAAATTAAGGCCAGGATCTTCAACCCAGAAGAATAAAGTTTTGAATTGCAAGGTTGCAAAAAGGGAGGCGAAATACTGCGGGTCATTGAACCAATGAATGATTCAAAGACGTTGTCACTGTACTGCAGCAGCAAGGACACTCACCAAAAGTCATTAGAATACCAGTCCCGTAATCTATTAAGAATAAGTGCATTCCTTACAAGGAGTCTTATATACATAGCAATGTGTAAAACATTTCAACAAATAGTTACAAGGCTTGTAAAGAAATCGGAAAGCATGGGTAAAATGTCTAAAAATCAACAATGTATTTATATTCATAAACCTTTAGTTATGAGCCTTTTTTGATATTTGAATTTGAAGTTCCTAATTTGTTTCAAAGTTTCTCATCAAAGATCTACTTTTGTCAAAAAGCTTTTCTTCTGTATAACCAAAGATAATGGAAAGAGAAAAATAAATAGACAAAAAGCAAATACATAAAAAACTACAAAGCATTCAGAGAGCGCATACGTCTGCCATTGTTAAAGGGGGGGGGGAATTGTGGACCTATCCCTATGTGTAACCAATCTTTCCTTATCCATCACTCTACCTTCCATTAAAATTCATTGAAATCCATTGAGTTCTTTCTGATATATCTTGTGGACAAACCCATAATATGTGGTATGGACATACAGCTATGATGTAAGGGAAGTAATTGCGCATGGATCCACCCAAAAGTCTAAATATTTTTCCTGTAGTGTATTGTCCACCCTTCCCCAAAATTTCATTGAAATTCTTTGGCAGAGGTACAAATAGATTCAAAACAGGAAAAATAAACAAGAATTTTCTTATTTGATCTGAAGCTATGATGATGGTGACTGTGATGGTGATGATGATGAAGTACAATACGACGATTTATGACCGCTTTGAGAATATTTCTATTTAACGACGAGATTGTTCTCCTTGACTTATTTTTCCTGTATCAGTTGCAGGATGAAGGTACCGGTAACAGTGGCAGTAGCCCGGGCACCAAGTACTATGGGCATCCGATATGGGTTTGAGACAATACGAAATTCCAAAAACAAATGGAAAGTGGGAGAAGAAATAAATCAGATATAATAATAAAATGATACACTTGTTCTTCTGTCATTCTTGTATGCGTCATCTTAACTGGCTAAAAGTGACTAGATGTATGACATGGTTTAAATAACATTAATCTGAATCTAATAATACCGTTTGTCAGCAAGCTTTAGGTTAAAACACAATAATGAAAAATAAATTGAAGAATCAGTGTATTGTAAAAAATTGAAGAGTTTGTAAGAATACTATAGAAAATGGAAGAATCCGTGTATTATAGCAAATGGAAAAATGCATGTATTGAAGAAAATGGGAGAATCTGTGTATGAAAACGTTTTATCTAATTTAAATGATTTAAAACAATTCACGCACGTGCATTTTAATGTGACCCTTCGATATATTTATTGGTAATTTTAAAAATTCAAAATTCATGATAATGCAGAGGAAATGAAATTTACAAAGTTATCTGGTAATTAAATCAACCCGAAAGCCATTTCCAAAAAAATCAAGCCGCTTTTAGCCGTTTAAAATTGCCAATATAAAAAATGACCTTCATGAAAATGGTGACATAATGCATCATTGCAGAAATAGCCAATGAATGTATTATATTCATCAAATGATGATGTTGTCCAGGAACTGTTTCCTTTTAATTGACAATTAGAACCAATCAAACCAAAACTGTCACCAAAACTTTCCACATAGGTTTCTGCAGTTTTCAAGTTGGCCTGACTGGTTGCCTAACGATATATGTATACGAGCCGCACTAATGGCACGAGAGAGCTAAAAATTCAAACATTTACTCCTTATTATGTTTAGAAAAAAGGTGATTGGTTTTTTTGAAAATCCTCCCTAAATAGCCTTTTTAGTGGGGCTCAATTTGCAATGTAAGCTTATGCTAAATAGATCCCTTTTCACGTTCACACCACTCGTTTTGCAAATTCGAACTTTTTGGTGATTACTGAACAACAAAATGTAAGAGAAGTAACTTATTCATTGATCACCCCTTTTCCTAATTTAGTAATTGTTCTCCCCCAACACAGCATACTGACAAAAGATGTTGGTTATGTGACAGTTTCTATTGAGTATCTAATCAGACGTGTTGTAATAAACTTTTTTATTTGTACATATGTATTTATTCGCTGTTAAACAAATAAATAATACAAAACTTTCAATCGAATTTCAGCTTACCGAGAGCACATGAACAATAGGGACGTCTCTGCTGCATCTGGTTTGGTATTTGCAAATGGTTTATTATTGAAGAATGGAGCTGCTTTTTTTTTTCTTGGAAATTCCATAAAAAGGAAAAAGAACGAAAAGGAGAAAAGGGAGAAAAAAGGAAAAGGAAGGAAGAAATGAAGATGAAAAAAAAGAGGAGGAAATTGTATTTGAGATGAGAAAAAAAAAAAGAAAACGAAAGTGTCAAAGAAAATAAGAAATGATCTGGAAGACGAACTGAGAATAGTGTCCATCAGTTATTTGTACTGAACGACCTTTCCAAATGCTCAAGTGTCAAGCCTGGGTAGCTTCAGGTAAGGGTACATACCGACCTACCTTTGTATGTTTGAAGTGGCTTCTGACTCTTACATTCTTGAATCATTCGATGTAAATTTTGTTTCTTTTTATAAACAAAGTCCAATTAAAACAATGTATTGCTTCAATTTCTTTCTTTTACTTCTTTTTCTCTCCCTCATACTCTTGTTTTCTGTTCTTCTCTTCATCTCACTTTCCCTCTCCCCCTTCTTTGCTTTCTTTCTCTTTAATTTTGATTTTCTTCTCTAATTATGTTTCATTCTTTTCTCTTTCTCTGTTTGCCACTGAAAAATGCTGATCGTTGTTGCAATGAACAAAGAAGAGGGAGGAACAATTGCATGATATTTAAAGAGTGGAGATGGTTGCGAAGAGGGAATCTCAAGACAGAAACTTATCACTGGACACCCTGAACAATTCTGCAAGAAAAAAAATATTATACTTTTGGAGTCAAGATGGCGAGGATACAATATAATACTAACTTCAGGCTGTAAAGAATTTGAGATGAAACTGCAGCAAATTGGCTCAGGAGTGGGCATGACTGTATGGGAAAAGTGATCCACTGGGAGGTTGCTAGGATTTTCGAAGGGGGCTAGTTTCCCCAGCGAGGGGGCAGGGTAAATCATCCAGTACCCAGCTAAGATAGAGGTCCACGGACATGATCATCAGGGTAATTATGAGCTTCACAAGCGCTAAAATTGCTCTGAAAGACTCTTTTTTGACTACAATACTAATCTCCTTGAAGATAACGATGATGAAAACGCTTCAGGAAATCCAATCACCTTGGTATCTTAGGTGAAAAATAGCCGGCAACACGATTTTAAAATGTATCCATCTCAAGAGTATGCTGACTTGGACAAGAATGTCTGGGTCCACGAGTGGAGTGATACGAAATTAGTGTTTGTCATCGGCGTTCCCATTGTTGGCACCGCAATGAAAATATTAAAAATCGACTTCTCTAGATTGCCGGAAAAATGCATTTAAAGAACATTATCTAGTTATGTTCTGACATCCATTAATTTCGAACATGATGAATTGCATATTGTTCGTAATACCCTCCGATTTTGGACTGCATTTTTTCAACATAAATAGCCCCTTAACAAAACAAAAATATAAACTTTGATTATCAGATTCGAAAATCTGATTTATGAAATATACCAAATGTGGAGAACCTGTTCTGGTGAAGTGCAACAAAATCGTTTCCAACATTTATACGGTCAAGATCGTCTGTTAATTCCTTACAGCTGCTCAATATAGATAGAGAATTGAACTTCTGCTGTGGCGTACTCGATCGTAACCATATCCTAATCCTACGCGCCAGTGAAAATGAACACTAGCGATGCAGGCGTGGTGGGGTTGGTGAGTAGCAGTATACATATCAGAATGTTTTTTTCTTTTTGGATGACTAACTTTTATTCTTTTGTTGCTGTTTTAACGCATTCAAATTTTGTTTTCTTGATCTCAAATTCTATTTCTAAGACATTAATATTGATATCGCTTCCATAGATCTCTAATAGGTGATTCAACTCACCGTATTACTTACTATGAATGGCATTGAGAGGATTTTCCATCACTGCAGAGGTTTTGAAACCTAGTTAATCAAATCTTATCTAAATCGAAAGGACTAATGTATCTATAGCTTAAAAGTAAATTTGTTGTGATCTTCAACACACGCATGATGGCAAGTAGAAGCATATATGTAGTCATTAATGAGTCACATCTTTGAATAATTTTGTCTGTTTTGCTTTCTTAGCATAGAGGAAACTTCCAACAATTGGTGTTGTTTCAATTTCGCAGTTTCAAAGAACAATTTGAAGGCACCATCACTTCGTATCCTTCAAATGTCAAAACTGTTAGGTTAGTCGTAGTCCACTGATAATTGCTATCTTGTAATGTTTTGTACAAATTGTCTATTGATGAATATAATCTCTGTCCAAGTGAGAGACCAAAATAAAATGAAAATTTCCGCATTTGTAAACTGCATCCAACGATTCTTGTTCTAACATCAACAGCCGACGTCTCACGAAGAGACATCTTTCGCAAATCGAACAATCGATTATGATTAACTGAAAACACGAAGTGTGAATAGTCCATCGTGATAGACAAAGTTTGTCAAGCGAGCACGCCTTGTTGTGTACATATTCTTCAGCACCAACTTCTCAATGTTTTCTTTCATGGAATTAATTTTTCTCGTTTTGGAGAGAACTTAACACATATTTCACTTACAGTTCCCATTGTATCGCCAAGGATTTTAGATCCAGGTGTGGTGTCTTTCACTTTCACTTTCATGAGGAATGTCCATAGCAATAATGGATCAATGCTCATAGGAGGATAGTCGAAATTGCTTGCACCATTATATATTTGTCCCTGCAACTGGACAAAGATAACTGCATTCAAATTGGTATACCTTTTATTGCAGAAACTATTGCATCACTTGTTATAAGTGTCAGTTGGTAAAAAACAAGGAAGTCTCCTTTGGACTCTCCAGGGACTGAATAACCAAACGAATTCGTTAGGGACATTGTTCCTTGTTTGCCATGTCAGTGTATCTATCAGACATAAGTAAAAGGAAATTATTTTCTCTTATCTCCATCAACTGTAAACATTCCATAATTTTAACGACGTTTTTCCTTTCCTCTTGTCTTTCTTTCTGAGCCTTGTTATTCTCCATTTCAACTGGTTCACCAGATTTCGAAATAACGCCTAGACGGAAGCAACTTATTTGAGTGTTTAAAGTTTACATTTTTCACAGAAAAAAACAATTTTTGATCTAACAAGGGATTTCTCAAAAACGGAAAGAAAAAAGAAGTGCAACAAACTGAGAATAACATGACATTTCTATTAATTCACAAACAACTATCAATTTCTTTTCATTGTTAAGAAGTTGGAATATCCCCGCAACTTTATAGAGATCGACATCAAAAAGAAGACATTGCATTGTTTTCAATGAAATTCATTCAAAAATATTGAATAATCTGCACGGCTGCTAACCAATGAGATTCTTGAAAAGATGTAGAATTCTTGATTAATTAGAAAGAAGTAGATGTAATGTTTTGTGAGAGAACATTTTTTTTGTTTTATCTCGATTTTTACAGATGGACACAATCATATGTAAAGTCTCCACATAAAAAAATGTCGGTATTACAAAAGAAAAAGTGTGGTTGAGCATTCAGAGATCGACATAGCCACCCCCCATACACACACACGTGGGGGAGGGTATGGCGATCTCTGGATGTTTTCTTGTTTTTTAAATATTACCATTAAATCAACGACTGGAGTTAGAAGAGAAATCAATCCTGAATTACGTATAAGATTCAAGCGAATTCACACTGTTAAAATATTTGAAAAATCTATTTAAAAATTTCGATCAAAAATGTCCATGTTGCGTAAAAAGTTCTCTATCCAATGACAATTGTTTCATTTTTGTTTTATGCTTTGCATTTTCATTTATCATGGCGAAAAAGACGCACAAAATGCTGAACAATTTCGAGTAATCTTTTAACGAATGGCTTCCATCATAACGATAACAACGACTAGATTTTATTTCAGCAACTGACTCTTACCAAAATATGCGTTTATTGAAATTACTAAATATATTTAAGAAAATTCTTAGAAACTGAAAGCAAAATGGGAATTAAACTAAAAACTGTCTGCGAATCGCTAGGGGAAGCAATTTTAATTCGAATATGACTGAATACTATTTCTACCTCGATTGAGGAGTAGAAATACAAGATCACACCAGCCAAATAAAACATAAAGGTCGTGGTACACAATTTCAACGTTGATATATATAATTGTTAGTGATTTCAGGATTTTTCACAAATGTATTTACAGATTTTCGGAAACTTTTCAATTGACACAGCACTTGAATAAAAATAGTATAAATTCATATTTTTGTTCTAGAAATCTTCGAACAGATTTTTGCCTCTTCCCGATGGGTTGGCGGCTAGGGTTCCCCGACGGAGGACCTGTAATCCACCCCTCTGATGACACCCCTCTGATGACACCCCTGACTGGGAACTGTGCAAACAACAGAGATCTGATAATGCAAACTAACGATATAAAATCAAACCAGAATCTGTCGAAGAGAATGAAAAACACTTCCCGCGATCTCAACCGTTCGGCCGCCCCGACACTTCCCCTGACTGGTGTTAGCCAATATTTTCATGTCTATGTACACGAGGTGGTTGACATTTCCCTTTGCTTGTGAGAATTGATATCCTTTGCAATTTTTCAATACCCAAAGCTAATTTATTTGGTAATTCATTTTTAATTCTAAGTTGATTTTCAAGTTTCAACTCAATTCAAGATGTTTCAACGGGTGATTAAAGTCACGAGACGAAATTTTATATAAGAAAAATCACCACTAATGTGAGTGGTATGGAAAAGGACATAGCTAATATTATTACAAGATGAAGTTGAATACCATTTTATTAAAATAAAATAGGAAAACTAATTTGACAAATTTGGCCAAAAAAAACATTTGGTCATGAAATTTTTGGTTTGGCCGTATTTTTGAGTACTTTTGGCTTTGTTGCAGTATTTTTTGATAAATTTTTTTGGTGTGTGCTGGAAGTATTGGAACGTTTTTTAAAATATTATTATTATTATTATTATTATTATTATTATTATTATTATTATTATTATTATTATTATTATTATTTGGAATCTCACACCAGTTGCCTGGCGGTAACCGCTGGAGTTTGAGTGACAGCAAGTCTCCTCAAGTCTCCAGCCCTCCTCCCCTAGTAATCATAGGTCGCAGTAATTCTGCGATTAACAGTTTCACACCGGTTGCCCAGTGGTTATCGCTGAAGGCTGAGTGACAATAAGTCTCCTCGGGTCTTCAGCTAACGTCTCCTCTCTTTCGCATATCATGACAGAGGTACAATTCGTTGCAGTAATTATATCTCTAGCACCTTCCTCAGTATCCGTGCAGTTCCCAGTAGTGCTGTGGTCTGTACGGTCTCTATCCTCCTCCTAATCCCGATCTCCTCCAGTCTCTCCCTCAGCGTTTTGGGGACAGTTCCTAGTGCACCCACTATGACCGGTACTACCCTGGTTTTCATGTTCCACATCTTCCTTAACTCCCTTGCTAGGTCCTGGTATTTTTCCCTTTTTTCACCCTCCTTCTTTTTTACTCTATGGTCTGCAGGCACAGCAACGTCTACTATTTGGCAGGCCTTCCTTTTTTTTGTCTACTATTACTAAGTCCGGCCTTCTTGCCTGGATGAGGTGATCAGTTTGGATGTCAAAGTCCCAGAGTAGTTTGTGTTTGTCATCCTCCAAAACTGCCTCTGGCTTGTGCTGATACCACTTTTCCACATGGTTGAATCCCATTTGTTTGCTTAGTTCCCAGTGTATCATCGTTGCTACTCTATCGTGTCTATGCTTATACTCCTTCTGGGCGAGTTGACTACATTCACTAGTTATGTGGTTTACCTTCTTTTCTCTTAACGTATAGTCTTGTATCATCTCTAGGGTGTAATGCTTTATGCATCATCATAAGTTTCCTTGTTCGCCTATCCATTGACTGGAGCCCTTCCTTTGTCCATCCTATTATTATTATTATTATTATTATTATTATTATTATTATTATTATTATTATTATTATTATTATTATTATTATTATTATTCCTTTTGATATCTAGTAGTGTTCGTTGCACATCGAGTTTCGGCTTGAAACTTAGGGCAGGCAACGATGTTATGACTCAGTAGGCACTGGCAGTTTTGTTGTTGTTGTTTTTCCAATTCATCTTTACAAAAGAGGGTCAGTGCAGGCCTGTGAGAACAATTTACTGTATCTCATAGATGCTTGGGTTTCCTGGTAATCTACCTAGATATTTGTGAAAATCCTTTTTATGACTGATTTGTTTCAGTCTCAAGTTGCAACATTTTTGTGATCTCAATGTCCAGATCTTTGTACTTGTACAGTTTTTATTTAATGGAATGGTCATATCTATTATTAGGCATCACTTTTCTTTTCGGTCTTTAATAATCATGTCAGCGTGTACTTGGAAGTCCTATATTGTCATATCTTGCAAAAGTAGTGTGTGTGGTGCACCACAGTTCTTACAGACTATCCAGTAGGTGTATTGGCCCACTCTATCGTGTCTGAGTCTTTATTCATTGTGGGCTGAGAAAGAACATCCAGATATGATGTGGTCGATAGTTTCAGCTATGCTGTCATAGAACCTACAGTGGGGGTCAGTCCCGTCTTTGATGACGTGTCTTAGATAGTTCCTGGTCGGAAGGATTTGGCCTGGGTCAACAAGGATGAAGCTTTTTGTTTCGGCTTTCAACCTTGATCTTCGTAGCGACTGATGGGTTTTAATATTACCTTCATCAACGTTTTGGGTGCAAAGTGTTGCAGCTTGTGTAAGGGTTTGTTGGATTATGTCGGTCATGTCTAGTTCATCTTGAAATACTTTGGATTCCCTCACAACTGAGTGAAACTTTTTTGTTGTCTCATGGGTTTTCAATGGAGTCAACATCCAGTCGTCATTTGCCCGCAGGTAAACGTGTAAGCCAATGACAATAGTATTGTTTGACAATTCTACCGTCTTCTGTGGAGGTTGAGTTGATCTACGTCTGCTTTTGGATGGTATATTCTGTTGTCAGTGAGAGGTTTCCTTGTATTTGCGTCCATTCTGCGAATATCAGTTATTGTAATTACTGATTTAAAACCTTTTACCACAGGTATTGCTGAGGTGTTGATGGTTTTGATTAAGTTCTTGGAACTCAGTTATAAGGATCGTTCGAACTCTTCTACAGTTCTCATTTTTTTTAAAATTCTTGTTGTGATGATTGCATGTTCTATTCCATTGCCATCATTGATTCTGAGGTTTTTATACGTACCTTCCTATTTAAGTTCTTGTTCTGGTCGGAGGATATTTTTGTCGTTTGCCTAAAAGTTGCCTTTGCACAATCTCATTCCAATATCATCACTAAACCCCTTCACAATTTGCGGAAGCCCCATTACTTAAGAGTCATCCTTTGTTTAGAGTTCAAGATCATCCATAAGAATTAGTTGGTTTATTCTCTTGTTACAGGTTCTATATCCATGGGTGGCGTCGTTGGGTCCACTTGAAAGAGGAATGATGGCTGAACAGAAAGGGAGGGGCGGAGGGAAATCTCCTTGAAAGATTCCACGGCTATATTCCTGGATTCAAAAGTAGGGGAGGAATTTGGCGTTCCTTACTGTCATGTTATGTTGGAGGAAATCAATTATGGCTGGTGTGATTTTATATATTTCTAAGGTTTTTAGTATCCAAGTACGTGGTACACTATCAAACGTCTATCTAGGCTGTACTCAGAGTACGATGTTTTGCTTGATAGTTCTCGAAAATTGATCTTTGCACCCATAAGAACTTCTTTTGCAGCCTTTCTGTTCTCGGATTAGTATTAATATTATTATTAGTTCAATCAGAAACTAAATGAGTTGAATTTTGATCTGGGCGATCTATCTAAACCCAGACTTAAAAAGTGAAAATAGTAAATTTCCCATTTTCGTATGTTTTTTTTCAATTTAATCTGTATTTCTATCATTTTTAATTCGTTTGTTTTCCTCCCTCATCTTCCTTTTCTCTTCCTCCCCCCACACTTTTTGTTTCTCTTCTTTTCTCTCTTTATTCACCTTTCTTTTTCCATTGTTTCTCCTTTTTTCTATTTTGCTCCTCTTTCCTTATCTTCACACCAATTTTCTCCCTTTTTTCTCTTTTCACTATTCTAGATTTTATTTATTCAACTTCTTTATTCCTAATACCATCGCCATAATCATCATCATTAATTTTTGCTCTGATTTCTCCCTCTTTTCTTCTTCTTTCTTACCACAATATCTATAGACCCCACCCAATCTTTTGTCACCTGAATCCCTTTACCCGACTTCTACCTTCTTCCACCTCCACACTTCCTCCCCACCCTAGCTACAGTAACAAGCACCACATAACGGAAATGAAAGTGAGACGAATTGAAGTTGGATCCAACTTCTTTCGTATCGATTTCTCTCTCTCTCTCTCTCTCTCTCTCTCTCTCTCTCTCTCTCTCTCTCTCTCTCTCTCTCTCTCTCTACTCAGCTTTATGGTAGCAACGATCATAGGCTGCTTCGGAGGTTTCTCAACCAACTGAGTGGTATCGGGTATATAGGCATAAAACAGAATATTAGCAGTAGTTGTAGTATCTCTTTACTAAGGATAGTAGTAGTAGTAGTAGTAGTAGTAGTAGTAGTAGTAGTAGTAGTAGTGTTAAAATGACCGTAATTTGACAGAACGTCTTCAGTCAAACTACGGTCATTTTAACTCCACTACTACTACCACTACTATTCTAACTAGAGATAAACTAAAAAATAGATAATCAAATTCAGAGCGTTATATTTTGTTTTTTTTATGAAATGCTGTTCATCTCGCAAAACATTGTTATCTTATGGTTGATGCAAATAACAATTAGTTGTTGATATATACAGCACCCTTGTATCTCCTGTAGAATGTATAATTTCATAACTGTGAAATCTCGATCGCGTAAAAGTATTAATCTTTTTTGGTTTGCATTCAAATGAAAAAGTTTAACCTACGTTATAAAATCATTGCTTCTCCCAAACAGTAAGGTATTACTGGTTTGAGGTAAAACCTCTAGACTGGTGTATAGAAACCATAGACTGGTGTCAAGGTGCAGAACTTATAGACTAATGTATAGGCGGTGAACCGATGAACTGGTATTCAGGCGTAAAACCTATAGACTGGTGTGTAGTTGCTGAACCCGCAGTGTCTTGCAGAAGTTGGGAAAATCCTTGTAATTTTACGGTAATACTGTAACCCTGACATCTTCCTTTTCTCGAATTTACAACAGTTTCATATTATACGGTGAACTGTATTGAGGAAGAAGAGTTGTAGAATTTTGAAGAGACCATTGATGATAAAGAACCATTTCTGAAGTACATCGAATTGTATAACCGAACCAAGGACTTGATTGTGGAAGATTGCTCAAAGATAATATAGTCTGATGAATCCAATTTCTTATCTTTTCGAACAATCTGATATGTATGCACGAAGTCCAGGAGGATCAGACCCAACCAGCCATCGATTCATACAACAAACAATTGAGCATCATCCTCATACCATGCAATGGATTCCGGATATCGAGCTCTTGCTATGATGGCTCAACACACTGGACCCTAATCTGAAAAACAATCTATAGAATATAATGGAAAAAAAATGTACCATTGAAAATCAACACCAAATATTATTTGAAAGGAATAATAATTTTTAAAAAATCATTGAGACAATGAGCACCTTGTAGTCCAAAACTGGAGTTGACTCTTTTTTTCTACCGTAACAAGAACAAGAATGACAAGAACAACTGAAACGACAAGAACAATACTCGTCAAAATTAGGAGTGTAAACCGATATCTAAAATTTACCTACTGTGATTTGTACTAAGAACCAACTGATTGCCAGGAGACTGTCTTACTGATTAAATCGATCGGTCTTATCAAAAATTTCATCAGTCAGAATAAAATTGAGTTTGACCTTACAGCAGCCAGTACTGTCAAATATAGGTTTGTGTCGGTCTTGTTAAACATAAATCTGAGTCGGTTTATATCTAATACGGATGAATTAAGGATAGAAAACTAGGTGAAGGATGAAACGATCGAGTTTTTCTCTACGGCCCTTCATTCATTTCTTGCTAGGTCAGTCAGAGGGTTCTAAAAGGTGAAGGGAAGGAGACTCATGTTGTTGGGCAGAGTGTACAAGTAGGTCACCCTCCAGTACTAAGCTAATCACGTGTGCTCATTTTTCTCAAAAAGTTAATCTCGGGTATTGGAGGACTTTTAATATGTTTTATATCATTTCCTTTAATCATAAACCGACTTTCATTTTTTTGCAAATGTGTTCAAGGTCTTTTCCTAATTCTACTGGACTTTTGAAACTATGAGCTTAATGTATTTCAGAATTCACTTTCCTTCATGCTTTGTTGGTTTCAGTTACTAAATGTTCAAAAACAGAACACGGCAGCAAGTATTTTTTTAAAAATACAAATCAGTTATTAACACTTGAATGTGTTTTGGCACATTGCAACTGACACAGCGTCTGTTATCGAACCAGTTTTTATTAAAATAAGCGAACATTTTCAACCAATCTTATTTCCTTCGAAGTTCTAAAATCTTAAATTCCCTGTTTCATAATCATAAATTGGTATCGATGCTTGGAGCGAAACCAGTAATTACAAATTTGATAATGATAAACTTTCAAAGAAAAAAATAATGAATAACGAGACAAAATTCGGTTTTTAACTCAGTAGGAGGCAGTTGCGAGAAAACAAAAACTGACCATTCACGAAGAAGGAAACGGTCAACCACAATTGCTATTTGTTGAACTTGTCTAACTTGGCTACCAAATGCAACATATAACAGATTCACTATGGCTCGATATGTAAATGTCAATTTGTATTCACAGTAATTGTTGTAGAAAAGGGAGGGGGAGGAGACTGTAGAAGAGATCAAAGCCAGATGAGCGTTATTGAACGACTTAATTGGTGCCACGTTTCATTACAAATCGAGAAAAATGAAGGGAAAAGGGTATAATAGAACGAAATCATGTATTACATTATAGTAAAGTTCTTAATAAAGTCTTGATAAAGACATCAACAAAACACGAATGGAAACGAAGAATTGAAAAATGAAAGCAGATAGAGAAACAAAGAGTAAGATTATAATGAACTGCAGAATTGTAGTGCGCATGCGTAGTCGAATCAAAGTTGGAAAGACGAAAGATAGTGAGGTGGGTGGGTAAAGGAAGAAAGAGAATAACAGAATGAGAAAAGAAAGGTGAAGGGAAGAAGAGGTGGGGTGTCGAGATAATCATTTGAGAAAGAAATGAAGAGAGAGAAAGAAATGAAGAGAGAGAATGAAAATGGTTGAAAACAATAATGAGGAACATTCGGGAAAGGAAAACAGAATGATGTAGAGAAGGGGGGGAGGGGTAAGAAATAAAATGAAATGGAAAGATCTCTGAAGAAAGTTCAGAAAAAAAAGAAGAAAATGAGACCAATGTCGCTTATAAGCAAGAGAAAAAAAATGAAAAATAACAGGAAAATTTCAGGAACGAAATTTAAATGCAAAAAAAAGGACTGATAACGGAAAGAAAGAAAAAATACATGAAAGTGAAAAAGAAAAAAGAAGGAGAAAAGGTGAAAAGAAAAGGAAGATGAAATTGAAGAAGGAATAAATGCGTTTAAAAGTAAAATGAGACCAAAAGAAAAGAAGAAAAGAAGAAAAGTCAAAAGGAGTAATGGGATGGGGAAAGAGAAGATTAAGATCGAGAGAGAGAGACAGACAGACAGACGTATGCATTGCCTTGGAGCAATGATTATCAAGCTAGTCACTGGATGCTCTACACCCGTCACCTTGTACTAAATTGAATTCGGTAAATATCTGGAGAGAATGCAGGAAAAGAGAAATAAATGTGCATATAGAAAAGAGGCCCAAAGAAAATAGAAATCAAAACATAAATGCGACTTGAAAACAAAGGGAAAAGGGCCATTGTAAACCTCGTTCATTTTGTTTTTTCTTTCTCGAATTCACCATCTTCTTGTCTGACTTGTTATAATGTCATGACGTGTAGGGATCACATGATTCATTTCCGGGATGTAAGGGTGAAAAGTGGGAAATAGAAAGCGGAGAATCCCGTCTTTTCCAATAGTGCATGTTTTGCTTTTCATAAGATCCATGACGTCACCCTGACTTGGTGGAAGGACTTACGAGTATTTCAGAAAGTACATTTTTTTTCATGCAAAGGAATAATTTTGCATCACAATCAACATGCATTCCTTCTTCATGAATTTCGGTGTATTTATATAAATTTTCCCAAACAGTTTTCAATCTTTTGTGATGAAGCTTCTTGATGGTATGTGTGTGTTTTGTTCGAATTAGATGTTAATGATTTCTCATTAATTGAATTGAAATAGTCAATTAAAACATCCAGGACACTTGAGTACTTCTTCCAAACAGTTGTAAATGTACTTTTAACGTCACCTCACATTTCCTATCGCAGATATTTATCAATCAAGATAATATTTCCATTCTACTCAGTAAGGTTCAAAAAGTCATTCGTACAAAAAAATGCATTTTCAGTTTTGGTACACAATAATATCCATATATTTTTTTTTCAATTTTGTTCTTTATTGCTTTGAAAGATTTCTCACATTAATAATTTCTTTTTCGTTTTTTTCTTCTAAATAGCATAAAAATACATTTACTTAAAAAATATTTTATTGAATTTGTATCGCTACCGTATAATCCACTCAATTCGAATAAACTTCGACAGCCTATATTCATCACAAGTATTTTTGTCTTGTATTTGATGCTGCAAAATACAATGGGGGAGCCTAGTTCAGTCTCTGGTCATGTCATTGATGTAATTTTTGAAAATGAAACGCATCCAATTTTTGTCTTATAGCTTGGCCTAGCAAGTCATGGGTATCACATTAAAATGTTCTGTGTTTGTGAGGGTTTCGGCAGATTGGAGCTTATTGGTTAAAGCAGTGGCCAGAAAGATCGATTTTACTCAGATAAAAACACGAGCACTTGCTTTGCTCAATATCCTCACTGTTTTGCAGGAATTTTGGCTCGTGCAAGTCTGGGTCATAATCCCGAAACACACTATCCCAAATGCCATCAAACCAAATGTTGAAATCTGGAATAGTTTGAATAACGAATTATTTCAATACGCCAAAAGGATTTCAAGTTGCTTATCTTCGTTTCTCAGGATTTCAAACTTATGGCATTGTTGATATGTTACTTCAACCATTCGGTATTCTGGTTATTCGGGATTTCGATATTCAGTTTTATGTGTTTGGGGATCATGATCATCATCGGCGACCCCATTGTTGTAAAGAGACAACTGATGAACAACTATTCTTTAACAAAACACATAATGAATTGTAATCAACTGTTAAATCATGACAAACATTCAATGAGAAATGGCAACAAAAAGGCTTGTCCCATGGTTCAATTCAATTTTACATCATTGAAAAAATGTTACAAGTATAATTGCTAAAGGCTATTTCCTCTAACCATGAACTAAAATTAATGTTTAAACTCTCAGTTTGTCACTAACCAGTAAGAACGTTGCATACCTTGAATTAATTTATTTGTTAACTAAAAATTGAACACTTTATTTCATTCTGTCTCTCTCGTTTTAGGATCTGAAGAACTTTTGCAGATCGATAGTAAGATTTCTTCTGACTGTAATTGCTTATGACTTGGCATGCTCGGCAGATGGTTACTCAATTGCAAATGGTTGAAGTTACCAACCGAGTTTTTCATTCAGAGATCTACTCAAGCCTTATCTACAGGCTGGGGGCAACCTGTGACAGTTCCCATGTCAGCAACTGACCAACCACCATGAAACACCATGTCAGACAGGTTGCTGATTTCACAAAGACTCTCGAATAGAATTCTCAATTCTCTGGCTGGAGGCTCATTGATTTGCACATGCGCCAAGTGTCATTTTCTGTTGGAGTGTCATTGTCGGTCAGAATCTCTGGGATTAGAACTGACCAACACATTGACCATTCTAAGCACCCGCAGCCACACTGCGAAGAGTCAAAAATACATATCCATCTTTTTAGGAACCGTCAACCAAATATGTCATCATAGTTTTCTTGAGTTTTTAATTGAATTTGGCTGACTGACAACCAATATGTGCATATATAAGCCGCAAAAATGGAGCTAGAAAGCTGAAAATTGAACACGTGATTGGGGTTTTCTAAGTTCCACACAAAAATAGGTTTTTAGTTTAAATTCATAATATAGGTTCATAGTATGAATGATGAAGCGAAATGAAGTTAAATAACGTAGGTCAAGTGGATTGTGAATTACATCTAAGTTTTTTATCAAAAATATTTTTAAAAAATCAATAGACACAATAAAAACGATGAAAGAATAACAGCAATTGGTCTGTCCACTTTGAGATTCAAAGATATTTGTATCCAATTACTGTGGTCATAGGTTACCAATGTAAGAAATGATGTCAGTTTATAGAGTAAATCAAACTTACTTGAGGACATACAACAGCTGATCATTAAATTTAGATACAGCTTCTGGAAGGCCATTATAAATTTTCCTTTCATATTTGAAAATGGATTTAATCCTCAACATACAGGGTTGACCCAAGGTACTGGCAACACGGGCGGTCGCACAGGGCGTCAAGTGTTCGGAGCATTTGTCACGGGTCTGAAACAGTAAAAGTCTCCAGATATAAATGGAAGAATGAGGAGAAAGATTAAACAGATTTAAAAAGCCAAAATAATCAAATTCCTTTATATGAAGAGTTGATATTATTCTCTAGTCAGAGATATCACAGAAAACGTTAGAAGACCCAAATGGCAACGGGCTGGTCATGTTGTAAGAATGATAGACAACCGATGGACATCATGACTCACGATGTGGATCCTCGGAGATCATATGAGAAAAAAAGATGGTTTGATTTCTAGACAGATTCAAAAGGAAATGGTTACGCAACGCTCACGATAGGAAGGTCTGTCGAATCTTAGGGAAGATCTATATCGAACGAAAGGCGCTAAAAGGTTGCTGCTGTTGTTGTTGTTAACGATGATGATGATGATGATGATGATGATGATGATGATGATGATGAAAAGGAGCCAAAGGCCGGTGTTGTTGATATGTATCATTTTTTTAACACTCAGGGGCCACTTTCAGTTTGCTCTCTTTCAATGAAGCTGACAAGAACTGATACAAAACACAGATAATAAACGTACATGAAATAATAAGTGTTTAAGCAATGCAATATTTTAAACTTATCAATGAATATTTCATTCGCTGGGCATGTTTTTGTTTTAAGAATCCGATTTTCAAACTTTTCCACAGCATTTTAACTTATTACTTCGGCATAACCTCAACCAAGAAACAACTATCCTCGGGAATAAATGAACAAAACTGATTCTTTAACTAATTTTCTCAATTCCAAAAAAACATTTACACCACTGAATGGATTGTTTATTTACAAAAGTGACAATAGCTTGAAGTATGTTCATTTGGTAATTTAGATAATGTCAGCTTCCAAAAAATCCTAAATTACCTCCCCTGTTTATCTACTGGCATCAAGAAGGATATTTTTATATCATTCGCCACAGAAAACTATTTACAGGCAACTACTTACACACAATCTTAAAGTATTTAAATAGAAAACGACAGAAAACTGTTGAAATAGAGAGACAGAGAGGATTAGTTGTATATTAAGGCAGTTTACTCTGAGATTTCTTTTATTCAAACTATAAAATTCTCAAAAACGTTATTTATATTTTCAGTAATTGGGCGGCCAAGAACCCGTATGACGATTTTCATTCTAATTGGTTCAGCAGTTTTAATGTTCAATATCTTTTGCATCTTGACACATGGTTATTTATTCCCCAGATTTTTGCATTACAACCGAATCTCAGCAGAATTGGTAAAGATTTGAAAAATTTCCCCAATTGAAAACAAAAACAACGTTTTTGTTTATAAAATGTAAACAAACGGTCAGATCGGCCATAATTAACCATCTTTCATGTAGAATCACTTACAAACCTAAAAACTTAATTGATTTACATTGAAAAATAACGAAGTTATCCAATTGAGAAAAATACACAACGACGACAAGAGACAATAGCGAATGATAGTTCTTGGCTTTTTTCCCCACGGACAAAATGGCGATGTTAAGACTTGAACACAAGAACTGGCAACGTCTTCGGCAGATATTTCCACAGAATTTTACTGCAGAAATCATTTCTTTATATGACGTAGCCACAACCAGGATATGTTCCACCTTTTACTAACTACAATACAGTTCTAAACCGATTGGCAGTATTTCAAATCCTGATGTTTTTGTACTTCATACTGAAGCTGTATGGTTGTCTTGGTGCTTGAGTCAATCTACCTAGGTTTGGTTTGATCTGCCATGAGAGACAACAAGATGAAATTTTCAATCAAAATTTTTCATTCATATTCCTACGCAAATCGAATGGAGAAGAAAGTACTGGCTATAAGAAACAGACGTCAGACATGAACATACAAAGCAGGTCTTTTCAGAAATGCAAGCAGATTTTCATCAAGTGGGGAGATGAGATATATTTCTGACTTTGAACTTAATTTTAAAATGTTTGTTCAAAAGGGGGAAATTAGAAAAACTATTAATAATGTGCGTTTCTGACTGTTTCTATTTTCCCATCAATCTTTCTTTTTCTGTTTGTCAGTATCAGGTAATCAGTGATTTCAATGCAGTCCTCATCTATATCAAACAAAAGCTTTGAATAATAACCAGAAACGTAACACTTCCAACATAGATTTTATTTCCAGAATCAGTTTTGCATCCCTGAAAATAAATATGTCCATCTCTAGTTCGTCCGCTTCAACACTAATCCTCGACAGTCAATTGCTAAAGGTCTCAGTGGTTGAACTATAGAATTAGAAGATGAAAGCTACTTTGCTTCTTGCTAAACCAAACCCGTACAAATATTAAGTATGGTATATATATATATATATATATATATATATATATATATATATATATATATATATATATATATATATATATATATGTATATATTCCCAATTTGCAACAAGGAAAACAAATGAAAACAGATCCGTTGTAGATGTTTAATCACAATGCTCAATATTTGACACAGTAAATAGAGATATTAATACGTAAAAAAATGTTATTTACAAAGACATGTACCCGGTGAATGTAAATATTTCGTGTCTGTTGCACTCGTCAGCAACCGGCTGTATGTTGTTTCCTGTGAATGCCAAAAATAACCGTCCCATCTACTTTCAAATAACGTATCCTACAATTATCCAATCAGGTTTGAAAGTTTCTTAAGGTCAAACGGTTCTTACCATTACCACAATGTATGCATACAAACAATCTCTCAGATTTAAGAAACACGAAATGTTTACATTCACAGAGTATATGTCTATGTGTGTGTGAGAGAGTGTGTGTGTGTGTGTATATATATATATATATAACTTTTGAAGAGACATCGTTTTCACTCAATGAAAATCAAAATTCCTAATGATCTTTGTAATACAGTGTATACTAAATTAGATATAATCATAAATGGTAGTACCATTTATTCACATGAGGTAATCTTGAGATGAGAATAGTATATGCGTCCAACAGACAAAAACCTACTATAGGTCTGTGAGGATTTCTTTCCTTTGGAACTTTCTCCAATACTAATCCAGGAGGCTTTGAAGAAAGAATCAGTAGTAAAATATTGGATTGTACGATTAGTTGGTCTTTTCTCAACTATCATTGCATAATTTCAAAAAGGCACCACGTTCAAGAAAAAGTCTTTTGCGACTGGCTGGATTTCACACATAAACAGCATGCTTGAATCAACCACCAATACAGTATCTATACAGATACACGGTCGTAATGTACAATTGTAATACACTTCCATTTATACGGACCATCTCTTTCTGTTGTATTTGCAGGGGCGAAAATTCCGCAAGAGGTGTGTTCTGCTGGCGTGCGAAGAATGCCAAACTGGTCACCACTATCAGGTCCCTCCTGGTACCATCAAGAACTAAGTCAATGAACATTTACGTGCATGCCATCTCCACTTCATTTCCGGTTAGGAACGCTCAAAAATTCAAGCTGAAGCAGCTTCTACGACTTTTTGTATCTCCCTGACAGACGCCTTACTCACAGAACAAACCACAAAAACACCTCTATTACCAAACACGCGCGCACGTGCAAACACAATGAACACTTGAATGATTTGGCTTGACGAATGAAGATTTTGAAAGGGTTTTTTCACATTAGTAGGACCTGTGTGCTGAATAATTCCTTCAGACTAAACAATGAAGTTTCAAGGTGAAGTGCAACTTGCGACTTTAAACCGAGAGATGGCATCCTAGTGAGAGAAGGAGACAAAAGACAGACAGACAGAGACAGGGGGCAGACAGAGGGATTCATTCTATTTCATTTTGAGAACTGCATCTGAATGTGATCTTTACTCTTTTAGATGTGGAAAAGCCACAATTTACGACCCATTCCAGCATTGACTGTTTTCCTTGTAAGATACTTGAAGAATGAAGATTCGTGGTTGCAGATGGCGAGAATCAAATTTGCCTAGCCGAACGCAATGTACATCCGTTGAAGGATATCCAGATAAAATCACGTGACAATGACGAAGCCCATGTTGCTTTGTCCTCTGATGTAATTACTTATTGAATAGCTGGAGGTGGGGGCGGGGGAACAGGTGAAGAGGGCGTAGAAGGAGGCTTCAATGGCTATGAGTTAACAGAAAGTGTGGAAGTGTAAGCACTACTATTTGTAATCAGTTCAGTTTTCATTCGCCTCTCTTTCGATTGTGTCTTCTTAAAATCTCTCATTCTTTCTCTTTTTTATTTATTTTTTTAACCGTTTCCCCCCTGTCTCTCTTCTGCACCCCGTATATCTACATTATTTTTTTCTTTGTAAATTATCCATCTCTTAACAAATATTTTTTTCTTTCTTTCTCCCATGATCTTTTTGTCCTCTCATTCTTTCTTATGCTTTTTTTACCCTTTTCAAAGAGGAAAAGAAGAAAGAAAAAAGGAAAAGGTAGAGGAAAAAGAAAGAAGAAAAGGTAGAAGGAAAAGAAAGAAGGAATAAAGGAAAAGGTAGTAGTGATTAAATAGGAAGAGGAACCGAATGAAAATGAAGGAAAATCTGATTGAAAGAAAAAGTGACAAAGAAGAAAGTTAATTAAGCAAAAGCAACTGAGAAAAAAAGAAGAAACAAAAGGAATAAGAAAACCGGGAATGAAGTGAAGAAAAAGAGAATAATGGAGAGATAGAAATGGTGAATGAAATGACAGGATTAAAAGAAAGAAACATCTGGAACAATGAGAGAGAGAGAGAAAGGGAGATAAAAGGAGGGTAAATGAAGGAAATTAAAGGGAGAAAAATATTAAAATAATCAAAGAAAAAAGAATAGCTCTTAGTTAACTGGTCAGTGCGGAGTCCGTATAATGTGAAATATTGTAAAGACAAAATTCGTTCCAAGTTGCTACTCTACAGATGAATAAAAGAAAACTTGAGAAAATGTAATGTATGGAAAAATTTAGATTTTAACGAAACAAAAACTCAGAAACCCAGCCAGATATCGGAAACCTTATGGGTTTAAGAGCCGAGCGCCAGCAACTTTGGTTGAAGGTGTAGGACAATAACACAGCCACTTTCATGTCGGACAACAGCAGGACAATGGCGCAGGATTCTCACCCAATTCCTTTTTTCCAAAAGGGGCCGGTGGACATGTCCCTAAATATTGGCTATGTTGTTCTTTAAGATGGTGTACATTTTACACTTGCACCAACAGCTGTGCGCATGTGTCGATGCATTCTCGGGAAACCTCATTAGGATTACACATCCGGTTGACAGGAAACATGATGACTAGTCTGCAAATGGAAAATACAACTAATGGTGCTAAGATGTGGAGAGATGTAGACTCGTTTCACATTTTTTTTAAAGTCCATTTATAATGGTAAACTGTTTTATTTTGTTTTGTCTCTGTTTTGATGGTGCAATTCTCCCAAACAGAGGAAAAGGAGCTGAAGTTTCCTGCATCTAAAAAGCAACATTTTCAATATTGCATTTTAGACAAACGATACGTAAAATTTAATTCTTAGTTAACTTCTTTTCTGAGAGACGCAAACATTCCTGCCGGACCCTGAAAGGGGCTGGCGACGAACTGACTTTTACTACTATCAATATCCTACTCGCAACTCGATCTCTTTGTTGATCTAAAATCTGCGTTTTGTATTTTTCTTTAAATGCATGGCAATGCCTATCTCTCTGTAAATGCGTGGATATTCTCAAAGTTTAGAAAATATTTCAACTTATGTGAAAACAGTTTTGGAAGGACCATTAACTTCTTTTTAGTTGCTCAACAATTGCACGAAAAAAGCTATTGCAACCACCTTGACTGTTATCCGTGAAGACACCAGTAATTAGTAGCTGTCCCATAAGCTAGCGTTATTCATTACTCCCCATTTGATATTTAGTTTATGAACTGGGAACCAACCATTACTGTTTTATCCTTGTTTTGATTCGGTACACTTTTGATCGAATTAGAATTACATACGGAAAACTAATTGATGCAAACAACAAAAGTTAATCCCCGTAAAAAAAGGGTTCGAAAGAAGAATTAGAAAAAAATAATTCCATGAAAGAAAGAATGTCGTCTGGAATGCAATATTGAATTAAAACGTTTTAGATGTATGAATCAAGTGCATACATATCTTACACTTTCAGTGAAGAAAATTCTGGATGGGAAATAAAGCAAACTTGTATTTACAAAATTGTGGACAGGAAGGTATAAACACTGTTATATAGATATTTCAATCGGATATTACAAAGCAGAGAGACGCTGAAATTATGTTATGTTGCTAATGTGGATTTTTTAACGAATCAGATCATTGATTCTTATTCCAACTCGTTTGCAAAACTCAATGCATAAAGATTTCGATGAACGCTAATAAATGCCAATAACATTTATTTGTAACACGTTGTAGTAGCTAATTAGAAACTATTAATCTATTTTAAAACTGTCATCTTGATTTCTGTATTATCTGAGGGTGTTGTATAGATTATTTGAGAGGTTTACTTGAGCTCAATATTTGCTGACCGCCCTTCCGTTCTTTCCACAAACTCTGAAAATATTTCCTGCTAATTCCAGTCGAATAGTTTGAATCATTCCTCAGTACCTCTTGTTTCCTCCTTCAGAAGTAATTTGGGCATTTTTTTTATCCAGGCACACGTAGCCAGTGGTGATGTGACGCTCAAGCAAAATACTCAATTGCTGGGGGATAATTGTCACTTTGCCCGAGACATCTGAAATGCTGAAGCGATGAGGCGATCGTCCGACGTGTCAGGTGTTCTTCCATGTGGTTTCTTATCACTTGTACTTGCCCGGTGATCTCAAAAAATCTCTATTTATAACGTTGCCAAACTTTCTTGGGACTATTGAACGTGAAAATCCTTGAACAATCATCATGAGAATCGTTCTTAACCGATTCATTGGGGACATAGGAACTAGAATGCAATTTTCATATTAAAATTGAATATCAAAATGTCTTTTTGTGTTTTATTGATTTCACTAAAGCAGTCGGTAAAGTGCTCCATGAAAAATGATTTTGAATCGTTTCTAAACTAAACATCGATGGATGGAACCAACATATTATTCAAGATTTGTTCAAGGAGCAAATGGCGACAATACAATCAGCTGGAGTGAGATTCAAAATGAATTTAGACATAGCTGTGTTGTCACAAGTGAACTAGTTTTCTCTCTTTCTCTCTCTCCCTCCTCTCTCTCTCTCTCTCTCTCTCTCTATATCTATCTATCTATCTATATATATATATATATATATATATATATATATATATATATATATATATTGTGAAATGATATTCAGAGACATAGACGACTTAAATGGGATAAACATTGGAAGTGTAAACGTCAACACTATAAGATATACAAATGATACCATCGTAATAGCAAGTTGTGTGGAAGACTTATAATTCCTTTCAGACAAAGAACTACAAACAAGGGGAGAATTTTATTTAACGATTAACAGTAAGAAAACCAAATGTATGGTAATATCTGAAAAACTTCTTCTTCTTCTTCTTCTTCTTCTTCTTCTTCTTCTTCTTCTTCTTCTTCTTCTTCTTATTATTATTATTATTATTATTATTACTATTATCATTATTATCATTATCATTATTATTATTATTATCATTATTATTATTATTATTACAAGAACATTTTGAAGAATATGTTGGTCCCATCCATTGATGTTTAGTTCAGAGAGGATTCAAAATCATTTTTCATCGAGTAGCAACAGCAGTAGCAATAACAACAACAATAATAATAACTACTACTACTACTACTACTACTACTACTAATAATAATAATAATAATAATAATAATAATAATAGTTGTTGCAGTAGTACTGCTCAACAGAATCCTGAAAAACAGCAAAGGATACCAATTCTCCAAAACAAAGGGGAAAGTCAACCACCTAATGTACATAGACGATCTAAAATCATTTGTCAAAAACCGGGGAGAACTCGAGAGGTTGTTCAACAAAGTAAAAGAATACAATGATGACATTGGGATGGAGTTTGGAATAGAAAAGTATGCAATTATGGTAATGCATAAAGGAAGGCTCACAATGGCTGAAGGAATCGATCTCCCGGACAACAGTAAGATTATAGCACTGACCGCACAAGACCGATACGAATACCTGGGAGTTCTTGAATGTGTTTATTTGTTAGATTTGTTTAATTTCATTCTCCCCTTATCTTTGATATTGCTCTAAAATTCTGTGGGAAGCGTTCTCCTTCTGATTTACCCTCTCCTAAATGCACACCAAAAGCGTTTGCATGGGTGAAACTTTCAATTTTTAATTGCCACTCCTGTGAGCTTCAATTAAATTCAAAACTCAGAATATAAGGGAGAGGTATGCTCAAACATGAACTGCCCGTCTGATTGAACCTAAAATAATCATATTAATCCATAGGATCTGTTCGTAATTCACTCACACAATAAAGCTCGGCCCCGATATACACTCAAATAAGCTAAGATAGACCCGCCCAGCTCACCTCCACTCTCAATACTTTAACACATCCGAATCGACAACATGAATGACATAGCTATACAAAAAATCCATATATTTTGTTTTTAATCCTTTTTCCTTGTTTGTCTACCTACCCACCCATATCTGTCTGCCTGCATACCCATGTCTGTCTGCCTACCCACCAAGAGCAAATAGAATGGATGCCAAGATACGGTGGAACTCTAAGGCCATTCCAAATGACACCAGCAGTAACCAATTTACCAGGCACCCACAACACGTCGTAGGCCAGCATGGCAGGGCATGACCCAACATTCCCCACAGTTCGTACAATGAAAATTATACCGGTCGTTCCTGTTTGGTCATCAGTCCTAAAAGGCCCAGCCACAATATTTGCCTTGTGTGGGAGTGATGTACTCCAACAGCGACCACCCAAACACCCCACAAAACCCTCACCAAAAGAACAACATGATACTTTAGTACCTACAGTGTCAGAACACTCTCAATAGACTCTCATCTAAATGAGCTAAAAAATGAAATCAGAAATAGCAAGTTGGACATTATCGGCATTAGCAAAATGAGAAGACTAGGGGAAGAACTAATAGAACTGAAAACAAACATCTTTACAACTATAGAAGAGAGAAATTAAAACAAATTGGAGCAGGTTTCCTCATCAATAAAGTGGTAAGCTTCAACACTGTTTCAGACTGCATAGCCAGCTCAAAGCGGTACAAACTGAGTATCATTTAAGTCTACGCTCCCACTTCGTAATCAGCCAAAGAAGAAATAGGCGACTTCTATGATGACTTGAACTCCTTTTAGGTACTAAAAATACTTCAATGTCATCATGGGAGACTTCAACGCACAGGTAGGACAAGGAAATGGACGTTGTGTTGGCGAGTTCAGATGCAAAGTACGGGGCTAGAGACGTAAAGATCTTGTAAACTTCTCAACCGTTACCGACTTCAAAATCATAAATACCCTCTTCAAAAAGAAACCCAATAGAAAATAGACTTGGAAGAGCCCCAACTACGAAACCAAGAACGAAATAAACTAAATCTTAACTGACAAAAGTGACACCATCAAAGACAATCAAGTCATAAATCAAGTAAACATAGGAAGTGACCACAGAATGGTCAGATGTGAGATACAAATAAACACGAATAAAGAATAAGGAAAAATGTTCTACACTTAATCACAACCGCTAAACCTGATACTTCAAGCTTCAATTGAAAAACAGATATAAAATTCTTACCGAAGAGAACGACACCAAAACCAACACAAAACCAACATCAACGAACTCCATAACAAAATAACAACCTCTCTAATAGAAGCTACGTCTATATTTAAACCAAGGAGCACAGAAACCATTTGTGAAATTTCAGATGAAACCAGGAGACTCATGAAAAATGAAGAAACCTCAAGCAACCGACAACAAAGGTCGGACGAGCGAGTCCTTGACAGAATACTGAGATATGGTTGATAGCCTTTGAGAGGTTTAGAATCCTTGAGTTGGGAAAATACTTTTGCACTAAAGTGTCGGGCAAACAAAGCCCTGGACAGATTACAGATATTTGATTATTAATTGCCTTTGTTGAGAAAATATCTCCAGTTTCAGGGCAGGTAAATTGTTTGCCAGGGGATCTAGCCCTACCTATCGCCTACGCAAAGGGTAAAATTATGGATTCCCAAAATTGGACAGATCAGAATGAAGATTACTTAGGCTAACATGATTTCAATATTTGCCAGTTGAGAAGGCAAGAAATCAATTATAAACACTTCAGCCAACGGCCCAAATCACAAGGGGAGCCGGCTATCTATAAGCCACCAATTTTTGAGTAGACAGAGTCGGGTGCAGTTAAGCCGCTGGGACACTGCATAGAATTCAACGGTCCAGGTCACCACGATATCCTGACCCCCAGAAGATTATATCTTTGTGTCAACAGATATACCAAGAGATATCAAGTAGATAACCCGAAAGACAGACTGATAGTCATTCCATAGTGTCCTCACCCACATCAGCGTATATTTTGACAAGTCAGCCTGTAATAATACCGGATGTAAACTTTGTTGCATATTCATCGTTACAACTGGTGCCGTGACGAAGGATTTTCGACCCAGTGAGACTACACAAAAGTAAGGGCCAACAGACTTTAGCCAAAGTGGCTATAGGCCCAGAAATTGTGCTTTGAAAAAAAAAAGAGACTGTGTTTTGGGAAAAAAAAGAAAAAAGTGAGACAAAGAGAGAAAGAGAAAGGAGCGAGGAGAAGGTACGTGCACTTTTTGTATCTCTATTGTTCATTTGAGTCAGTATTGCACCTCACCGCCAAATAGAATTATTAGGTTGTTTTATGTTTTTGTTTTGTTGTCTTATTGATTTTGTCTTGACCAGTTCTATTGCTTTTAATTATCAAAGTCAGTAAAGCAAGAATAGTTAGAATGCGTAGTCGGTACAAAGAAGCCAGCCATTCTAGAATTGAGTCAGAGGAACGGGAAATGTCTCCAGTGGAGGGGGCACTCAGAGATATGCTAAATGGACCAAAGCCAGCAGTATACTATGGGGCTCTATCAGACTTATAAGACTGGTTAGCAGTTATCTAAAAGGAAATGTTTATTTATAAACTGACAAATGCTGAAGCTATGTTATCAACTTATGGCCATACTATTGGGGATGCGTCAGAATTTGTGCAAAAAACTTAATGAAAGATGACAATCTAACTTGGGACTCCTTAGTGACCCTGATGTGGGAACTATAAGCGAATGAGATCTCGTCCGTAGCGGCCATGAGGGCATTAATGAAAACTTAACAAAGGAGCGACGAAACGCTCATAGAGTTTGGACATCGAATGGCCAGATTGGCAGCGCTGCCCGAGACGATTGCAGCGGTCCAAAATGGTCTGGCCATCCAGGCACAATTGGCGGATGTATATGTTGACGCTATATTAGACGAGGAAGTGAAGGCAGATACAGTACAGGAGGCCCCACGAACGCTGGATGCGGTAATAGAAACGGCGAAAGAGAAAGGAAGGGTTTAGATGAGGATTAGGGTCAGTATACTTACTTCAGAGTCAGTGAGGACAGAAATAGAATTATGATAAGTGGAGAGTCGCCTCCCCCAGCCCAGCAGGTGGGAAACGCCAATGGGTCACCCCAGAGATAGTGAAAGGGAGGGTGGCCCCAGTGAATTATAGATATAAGGAAAGAAAATGTTGGACCTGCAGAGAGACCGGTCATTATGCAGCAAGCTGTGTCCGAAGAAAATGTTGGGAGTATGGTAGATCAGACCATCTGAGACAAAATTGTCCCCGTGAGTATCGGAAGGATAGGAGAGGGAAACAACATTGGGCAAGAGCAAGAAGTTCCGTAGTGTATAGAGAGAATGAACAATATCTAACATCCACACTCTTATCAAGTAGAAGGATTGTGTCCGGAAGAGGGAACATCTGGACTAAACAAGAAAATAATAGTCATAGTTTTTGCGTTATTAACTCAGGAAAGAGTGCTTACATGCCAAGTAGTAGTGGAAGGAATAACCATGAAGGCATTAGTCGACACAGTTGGTAACCCTGATCAACTCTGTTCAATGTGCTAAGGTGGAAGAGTTGGGAAGACTCAGAAAATCTGACTTGAAGGTTAATCAAGCAGACGGCAAGGAAATGGCTTTTTCACGAATAGTGTACCTCCCAGTCATAGTGAAGGGTGGAGTTAATAGAATTCAGAAAGTATATGTGTTCCCAAACTTATGTAAACAGATGATATTGGGAGAAGGTTGGTTGTGATGACCAGCAAGAGAAATATGGAAGGCGGGTTGTTTCAGGTAACACCGATTGAGAGGGATTGTCCCAAAGAGGAGGAGGTTGCATAATGTGAAGCTGTAGTGAGAGGATCGGAGTAATACCCATGCTGATTGCAAAACGGTATGTGTAAAGAAAGTGGAAAAGGTGGGGAAGGCCCTGCCTATACTGAGTGTACAGAGGGTAAGGTATGAGAACAAAAAGTGTGGCAATAGGGAGATGGGTTGCATAGATCCAGCAGAAATCGAAGATAAATTCAGAAGAGAGGCAGAGCGTATGCTAAAAGCCAACTGTGATTTAATAGCGAATACAGATACAGATAGGCCTGACTAAAACAGTAAAAACGAAAGTAGACACGGGAGACCACCTGCCAATTAATTTAAGGCCCTACTGGATCCCTATTCATAGAAGGGGATTGGTGGAAGAAGTGGCAAGGGATATGCTAGAAGCAGGAATGATTGGGAGATCAAGGTTATCCTGGTGTTTACCGATATTGGTGGTAGATGAAAAGGATAGAGGTGACAGATTTTGTATTGATTTTCGTGCATTGAACGCTGTGTCCAGACTGTTAGCGTTTCCCCTTTAACTAATTGATGACATGTTTGCATTGCTGGGGAAAGCCGGGTATTTTCTGACCTTAGATTTTAGGTCTGGATACTGGCAGGTCGGCTTAGGTGAGGCTGACTGGGAGAAGACAACCTTTGCATGTCATGCAGGCCTATATCAGTTCCGGGTAATGCTGTTTGGTCTCGTAGGGGTACCCTGAGTGTTCCAGCAACTAATGTCAATTGTACTAAGTGAAATGTAAAATATCACTATTGCCTATTCAGACGATATACAGGTGTTCTCTGAGACACCAGAACAGGATTTTGACCACTTAAGGGAAGTGTTAGACTGATTGAGATGGTCTGTAGATATTGCCCGTTTAAGTTCACCATCAATGAAAAATGGATTGAGCCTGATACTGACAACATAGAAGTAATTAGGGCAATGGGATTCTGGATGAGATTCCACGTTCATTTCTTGTCTCATCAGCTGTCAGAGACCGAACAGAGGTGGCTGATACTTGAAAAAGAGACGTATGAAATAATCTATGCTCACCCAAAATTTGATTATCATCTAAATGGGTCACATTTACGATTAAGACGGATCACAAATTACTCCGATAGCTGTTCAAGGAAGATTGGATGAACAAAAAGATCCAGCAGTGTGGTCAGAAGCTAGGGGTTATAATTGTAAGATCGAACACCTAGAGGGGAAGGACAACAGATATACTGACCTGTTTCAAGAATTTCTAAGCAGTTAAAGAATGAATCGGTAATGGTAGAGCCCAGGATGGATGATAGAGCTTATCAAATCCATGTAATAAACTCCCATAAATTAGAAAACCGGTCAGAATTTGAACAAGGATCTGAAGAAGACACCTAGGTGGTGTATGACCCTCATTGGAGAACCTGATCAGTGAGAGTCAAAATGATGAGGAAATCGCTGGATTCAGAGCAAAGGTCGAAATAGGAACTATCACCAAGTATGTGGTTCATGACAACCTGCTGAGAAGTACTGGGGCATATGGGCACAGACAAGACCTATGAGCTAAGAGGCAGGAACTATTTTGGGCCAAATCTGTATAAGGAGGTGACAGCCTATGTGCAGGCGTGTATAGAATGTCAAGCCCAGATTAGGAGACAGGAGTTGGCTCCTCAGGATGAAACGGGTATTCCCTCCTACCCGTTCCAGAAAATATGTGTGGACATCTCGGGTCCATATGGCAAGACTCCAAGAGGGAATTTTATATATTGTGAGTTTTGTAGATTAGCTAACAAATTGGCCAGAGGCATATACTGTACCAGATGAGAAGGGTCAGACGGTGTCTGACCAAATACTGATGGAATTAATCCCTAGATATGGGGCCCCGTTACAGCTGGTAACGGACCAGAGAACATAAATAAGGCAATGAGAGAGACCTTTGAGGGGTTGAACATGACTCATAATACCACGACCTCCTATCATCCACAGAGTGATGCAAAGATCGTGAAATTCCGCAGAGCCCTATGCGATATCGTTGCGAAGTTAACAGGGGACGATACAGAAAATTGGGACCTGTATCTGACAGGTTCTAGCAGCAGTAAAGTTCTCAATGAATGAGACCTCGAAGTTCTCTTCCTATTTTATGCTGTTCTGCCGTTGGATAACCTATTAAGACCCGGCAGAAAGTATATAGGGGAGGACCACTATAAATTGATATTAGAACAGCAACTTAAAACCTTCGCCCAAGCTCAGAGAAGAGCAAGAAGGGCACAGAAAATGAAGAATGGGATTCAGTGGATGAAGTCCAGACCCCTGAAGTAGATACTCTCGATGAGGAGAAAAGTGAGGATGAGATACCCCTTTCTCAACCCTTAAGAGAAAATTAGAGGAAGTAAAAAGATGGAGGGAGGGCTAAAAGGAGATGGGACCCTCTGGTGTTGACACCAGCACCTAGTTCATTAGGAGAAAAGATTCAATTAGTGACCCAAAGCATAATGATGAGATTAGTAAAGAAACGAAAGAGAGGGTATCGAAAAGATTTTTCTTTACGCCAAATTGAATAATGATTCTTGCATTCATAGAAGAAATGGTTGGAAGAGACGTATTTATAGTGACACAACTGATGGTTTTGGCAGGGGCGTAGAAATACAGCCAGAATACGATTTCCAAAAAGATGAATGAAGTGATTATAACTAGGTCGAAGTGATTGATCACTTTGTGATTGATATGAGGCCAATTGATTTATTGTTGAATAGATTACAAGGAGAGGTATTCAAGTTGGATTCGGCCAGATCACGTGTGGTCAAGCATTATGTGCAAGATGAGAAATATTTGAGGTTATTGTTTTCCTTAGATCAGGGGACCACAGTAATGCAATTGCAATGGAAGCATACAAAAACTTTTTTGAGAGAGGTGGAATTATTGTGAACTAGAGATAAACGAGCAGTAGTACCTATAGTGGGAAAGGCGCTAAGCATATTATTTGGGACGGTGTCAGAGGAGGATGTAAAGACTACAGGACAGAAATTACAGCAGACAAAAAAGGAACAGAAGGTCCTAGCACAGTAAAAGAAAGTGTCTCTATTTTGAAGGTGACAAGGTTAGAGTTGTCTAGAAATAAATTAACCATAAGCAATCTGATCAAATATATGCTCGAGTTGGTACAAGAAGTTAGTAGCATGTTAGAGAATATCACTACAGAATTGCAGGAATTGGACTACTTTGGGCAACAGTCCTTACAACTAATAAACAAATAGTGTACGACAGACGAGTCAGTCCATAACGACCCCATTCGAACATGTTAGAGCACAGTTAAATATGTTATCGTTGGGACATCCATCCCCCAGCATAGTAACCCTGCATCATCAAAGGAATTCACTGTTAGGGATATAAGTCGAATCACCTCATCATTTAAGATTGCCTGTAGATCCCGCTGAGGAAATATTATAACTTCTCAGGATGTGTTACCTTATTGGAAGATGACAGGTTATTGGTGATAATGTCAGTACTATTGTTTGACCAGGATAGCGCATACGAAGTGTATGAGATATTAAATCTACCCATCCCTTACCCGGTGGTAGAACAGAAATTAAGGGCAGTGGATAGGTATAAGGTAGAGACGGAATTCATAACATCGATTTCGGCCCGAACAAAATTTATGATGTTGACTAAAGGTGCGACCGAGAAATGTAAAACCTCTGGACTTGTACGTCTGAAAGCCTGATCTATATTTCTGGAGGTCGCAAGTTGTGTTCTGGAATTGTTTCAAGATAATTGGGAAGGAATAAGGGAAAATTATCAGGTGTAAGTATTAATGGATGTCATGTTGTCACAGGCGATAAGTATCTCTGATGGATTCTGGGCCGTAGCTACCCCGAATGAGATCGAATTATCTTGCAGATGTAAAAGGAAGTCCACTGAGACAGTGAAAATAGTACCATCTTTATCTAAATTAAAAGGCCATCGGGAGGTTTTGCATTTGAGGTGTCCATCTCTGCCCCTCCCCCCATATTACCAGGCTGAAGAGAAATACGAAGAAAAGGATTCATTAATAAAGTTAATTGAAACTAGTTTCAGGAATGAGACGGAGCTCTGGTAGCCAATAGTAAAGGAATTCCCAGGGATAACTTTGAAGAAATTACCTCAGCTGTTAAGATCTGTGAAAATAATTGATTTGGAACGATTAGGGTCGGAATTGAGAGACCCAGGGAAAGACATTGGGACTTGGAATAATAAAAACACGACCATAATAAGTTGGTCCTCAATATTATCGTGTTTCTAGTGATGATAGCTTCTGTACGATGGGTACGGAGGAGATATATTTTGCACTAAAGTGTCAGGAAAATAAAACCCTGGACAGATTACAGATGTTTAATCATTAATTGCCTTTGTTAGGAAAATATAACTAGATTCCGGGTAGGTAAACTGATTTTCAGGGGACGTAGCCCTGCCTATCACCTATGCATATTTCCAAAGGGAAAATTATGAATTCCCAAATTTGGAGAGATTAGAATTAAGATTGCTCAGGTTAATATGATCTCAGTATTTGCCAGCTGAGACGTGAAAATGTCATCGGGCCCAAGCACGAGGGGGGTCAGCTATTACATTAACCACATACTTTTGAGTAGACAGAGTAGGGTTCAGTGAAGCTGTCAGGATACTGCATAGAATTCAACGGTCCTTGTCACCTCGATATCTTGACCCCCAGAAGATTATATCTTTGGTGATCGATATACCTAGAGACATCAAGTGGATTCCCTGAACGATTTATAATTTCGACACGAGAATTTTGTTGAAGCTATACCAACAGGCATACCAAGAGATATCAAGTAGATAACCCGAAAGACAGACTGACAGTCATTCCTTAGTGTCCTTACCCACATCAGCGTATATTTTGGCTTGTTAAACGGTAATATTACTGGCAAAATCTAGTTGCAAATTTACATCCAGTGTCGTGGGTCTTTGTTGAAGAACTGCTGAGTCTCTTAGTCGACAGCTGCACCCCTTCGGATCTGGACACAACGTAGGCGAGGTAGGGGTGACTTGAGGCGGAGATACAGCGATCAGTCAACTACAGCCTGATCCGCGTCGTAGCTCACCGACCAGCGAAAACTGGTTCGATGGTTCCGTTACATAGTCACATCAGCTCCTTTATCAGGCTATATAGAGACCCTGAGCCCTTCCAACTGAAGAAAGTATACCATTACATCTACCTAGGACAACAAATCTCGATGAAACCCACAAGAAGAAGAAATCAAGCGAAGAATCACTCGAGAACGGCAAACTTTCAGTAGGGCAAGTTCAAACTCCAAAAAGAAGAAAACTCCATTAATCCTGAGAGGAAAAGCATACAACCGATGCATCTTCCTGATAGCATAGAACCTAACCAATAGAATGACCAGCACACCGAGAAGTATGTAACCTGTACATGAAAGAATCATATAGAGAGATCGCAAGACGGTACAGTATATCAGGGAGAAAACAGGAGCCCGACACATCATAGAATACGATGTATAACTCGATTGGTAATGGGCTGGTCATGATGCAAGAATGGCAGACAACTGATGTATATTACGACTGACAACATGGATCCCCAGAGATCACATGCTCAACTGAGGCCGGCAGAATACAAGATGGAAAGACGACCTAGAAAATTTCAAAGAGTATTGGCTCTGCAACACCCACGATAGAGAAGTGCAGCTAACTCCAGGAGAAGATCTATGTCAAACAACAGATAGAAAACTGATGATGATGATGATGATGATGATGATGATGATGATGATGATGATGATGATGATGATGATGATGATGATGATGATGATTCCAAACATTTCCCCTCAACAGTCCACAGCAATTACATGAACTTGGGAGAGGTTGAAAGAGAAATCTATTTTAAATCCAGATCCCTTTATCTAGAGTCCCTTTTCTGTTAAATTATTTAAACGCATCTCGAACATTTCCCTTTGACAGTCAACGGCAATGACATGAACTTGAGAGTGATTGAAAGAGCTTTATCGTGTGAAGATAGATCCCTTTTCTTAGTGTCCCATTTTTAAGGTGAATTATTGAAGCCCATTTGGAAAATCTCTCCTTGACAGTCTTTGAAAGAGGTTAGAATGGCAGTTTTTTTTTAAAATCCTGGTGGCCGTTGCTTAGGTTAATTAGTTGGATGCATCTTGAACATTTCCTTTTGAGAATCGACGGCAATTACATGAGTTTGGAAGAGGTTAAATAGCATTTTCATGTTTAGCCAGATTCCTTTGCCTCATATCTCTGGTTTCAGGTTAATTGGTTAAATGCATTTCAACATTTCCTTGACAGTCCACGGCGATTACATGAACTTGGGAGAAGTTAAAAGAGCATTTTCATGTTAAGTTATATTTCTTTGTTTAGTATCTCTAGTTTCAGTCTAATTGGTTAAATGCATTTGAACATTTCTTCTTGACAGTACACGGCAATTACATGAACTTGGGAGAGGTTAAAAGAGCTCTTTCATGTAAAGTGAGATCCCTTTACTTATTTTGTCTATGAATTGTTCAAACGCCTTTCAAACATTTCCCTTTGACAGTGTACAGCTACTACATGAACTGAGGCGAGGTCAGAAGAGAATTGTCTTGTGAGGCTAGATCCCTTTGCCTAGAGTCTCTTTTAAGGTGGATTGTTTAAACGCTTTTCGAACATTTCCTCTTGACAGTTCACGACAATTACATGAACTTGGGAGAGGTTAAAAAGCCATTTTCATGTAAGTCGCATACATATATTATCTAGAACATAACTCCATACGATTTTTTCTTAACAAATACAAGCCCTTAACAAATACAAGACTAAATACTCTATCACTTTTCTTGTAGTAACTGATGCAAAGGATGATATAAAAGTTTTTTTGTTGCTTTCACCAAAAACGTGTTGGCATTGGTATTTATGCAATATGCAAGCCAAAGTGGTTTCTGTATCTCAGTCTATCTAACTATGTGTCTAGAAACGACAACTCTGGGATGCGTGAACATCGTCCTTGATTGGTTTCGTTGCTCAGTCCGAAATAAAACACAAAAAGTGAAAAATCTAATCGCAGTCGAATTCAGGTGTGTGCACACATGCACTCTCACAAATACGCACAAACATAGATAGCAAGGTATCTACATAGATTTTTAAATATGTGTGATTTTGTAATGTTCTGAAATGGGTTGTCAATCTTATGGAATCAAGTATTGTACTCTAACTAGAGAGACAACGGTTAACCTAATTCAAGTGGAGATTAATTAATAGGTGTGCTCTTGATTTCGCGAAGAAGCGACGCGTGAAATTCAATTATAGAACAAGTGCCCTTGTTATAGTCTTGATTGGTCTGGTAGCCGACACACACTAGAGAAGATAGGGAATAAGACATAGACTTTCTTGGATTACATGGCAGACTATCGATCATTAGATGCCAACGTGAACAGATGTTGATTTAAAGCAGGGTCTCTCAACCTTTTTCCATTTGTGATTCCTTACTCATTCTTTTAAAAGCAATAGGGACTAAATTCATCTATAATTCGTTTCCAACTGATTTCATCCACAACTAAGAATAAAAACAATTTACTTTCAAAAGAATTGATAAAAATTACAGCGTATTTATGATCTACATTAAGTTTTACGGTATTGACTTCGATGAAAAATGAATCATTTTTCTTTCAGAATTATTAAAGCGTAAAAAAAAATCGAAATTAAAAAAATATATAAGTGAATTGCAATAGACCATTCTACCATTTATATGTAAGCACCAAAAATACATTTTTGTATAGAGTTAATGAAAAATACTAGTTACATTATTTTTGCGATCCCCAATAATCTTTACATGACCCTTGGAGGGATCCCGACCCCTTCTTTGAGAAGCATTGGTCTAAAGAATAATTGGTTTTCTGTGTGTAGTCATAGTAGTAAAATCTGCATCGATTGGACTGTAATTGGAAATCATCTATTAATTGAAAAATGATTAGGTTTGAAGAGTGTAATTCTTTTCGTTTTGAATTAACATCCGAATTAGCAATAGACAAATGACGCTAAGATGGAGTGTGAAAGGTTGGCTGAATTGGATGATTATTTAGTTTCTGAAGGGAATGAAACAAACTTCATGGCATAAGAGAATAATAATGATTTAATAGAAAATGGTTAATTCAATCTCCGTTACTGTATAATTGGTGGCTATAGAAATGCCTAAAACGGGTCTGAGAATCAAGACGAGATTTGCTACGAGTTGTATCTTGCGTCCATTGAAATAACACAAATTTGGAGAAACATTTGTAGATATAACACGAGATGTTGTAACCTTGGTTTTGTGCAGCACGTGTATTCCACTTCAAATAAATAGATAAGCAATAACAATAATCTATTATCCAAGCAAATCACAATATACGCCTTTTCTTTTGCATTACCATGATTTTAAACAGAGGAACGATATGGATTTCTTTCTCGAAGGAGTTTGATGATCCTTTCCATTGTTTCAATCGACTCTTGTTTAAGCCATGCTTCAAATATGTAGTGGGAATATGGTTTATGAAATTGTGTCACACCAATCTTTTAAGGGAGGAGTTCCTACCAAGCAGGTTTCGAAATACTGGATAGCAGCTTCTGTCAGTGGAGGGAAATACGTAACTATTCCGTCCACGAAGCCAACCAATGTCGATATGACTCGATGGTCTCTTAGCGTTGAGGAAAAACAAGTGAATACATTAATCAAAGGACTGTAACCCTTTGCTTATTGCATAGATTCGTTCTGAACCTGATAAGCGCGCAGATAATTCCTCATCAAATAGATAGACAAGAAAATCGCATTAAGCGTCCTTCCATTGCAGTGCTTGGTTTTCAAAGATATAACTATTACCATGGTCACAAATATAGATTTAGTTAATATAGCCGTGAAGATTCCTTGTAAAATCCTGATTAAAGACTAATATCTATTCTCCAATAAAATTACAATATATATTATGGTAAACATTTCCCTGAAATAAAGTAGTTGAAGAATGTCAAACTGCGAATATCATCAAAATATACAACCCCTGGCAAAAATTATGGAATCACACTTGAAGGCTGTTCACTTTGCTTTATTAACTGAACATTCTTGTTCAATCAATTATACCTGAAACACAATGAATTAAATTATTCATTTTAATTAATGGCATATTCTTCCAGATCAGGTAGAGGAAAGAATTATGGAACCACTCAATGTTGAGGAAAAACTATAGAATTATCAATAAAAAATCACAATTAGTTCTTCGTTGCTCCTTCTCCAACTGATGATGGCCAGTATTCTTTGAGGCATAGACCTCTCCAATGAGAAAACAATATTCTGCATCAAGCTGATTACTAATTGCTCAAAAAGCGATTGACAGAATTTCGATTGGATCGAGATTCGGACTGTTCACTGGCCATGTCATTGATTGATATGTCTACCCTGAAGAAATGCTTTAACATTCTTGGCTCCGTGATAAGATGCATTATCATACTAAAAATTATTTCATCTTGACTGAATCTTTTTTCAGTGGATGAGGAAAGTATCCAAAAATGTGCATTGACTTTGATGTAATCATTGCCATCACATCTGATTTTTTACCTGTCATAAATGAGTGGGACATTTGTTCGGTTTTCTCGGGTAGTCATCTTTGGAAAGGTATTTTTTTGGAAATGTCTTGAAATGTTCTTCAAAATATCATCTGGATTCATTACGTGTCCATATCAACATTGTTTCTCTTATTTCAGACTGCTGATGTAGGATATATCCAAGTTGTAAAGTGAACAGTTCGTGGAAATTATGCTTCTGGATAGTTCTAGTAGTTCTTGTCGAAGAATGGGCGCTGGCTGTATTAGTGGGTCCACGTGGGCGCCAGTGGAAAATTGATGAAGGAAGGGAGATGTATAGAAAATATGCACGCCAAGTACAAATGTGGACGCAGATACGAGATGGAGTAAAAAGACACAAATATTTAGATGTGAAAAATGAGAGATACGTTTCATGCAAAAATGAAGAATTCAAACTAAATACATGGAATAGAAACATTAATAGATTCGATTAACCGTAGAATTCGATTAAGAGTAGAAGCCTGTCAGTTTTAGGTTATTCCTACGCGTAAAAATGAAATATAGGAAAGAATAAGAATTTAAGGGACACGCGACATAAAGGGTCTAAATTCGTTTCGTATACCTATCGAATGGAGCCTGATAAGTTGTGCCTGTTATAATGAGTTGAATAGTTTACCAAGCTACATTATAAAAAAGGTAGTTAGTCAGGATAGGTGCAAGAAGGAGCTAAAGAGACGAAATGATAAACACAGCGTTTGCGTGGTTGCCAAATATAGTAGTTGCAATATTTGCATTTAATAGCTAAAAAGTTCTTGCAAATACTCACATCGATGAAGATAAGCGACCAAACAATATATATATATATATATATATATATATATATATATATATATATATATATATATATATATATATATATAGTCACGGTCAAGGGCGAGTTTAGAGAGGATAAGATAACCGGTTCGAAAGCAGAGGCAAAAAAGCTACTGACCATGTGCATTCAGGGCTTTTATGGAGGGTCGTCGAAGGAAGTGACGTTTTAGATGCCTCGCTATAAAAAGGGTTCCGTATCTAATTCTTGACTAAGAATATAGGGGTCGCCACAGTAGCATTAAGTACATTCAAATGTCGAGTGTTATATTTTTAATCGCATAAAAAAGCCTGAATAGGGATTGCCATACGATGTAGGACTCTTTCTTGTATTCATTGCTTATAATGAAGCATTCATTACATGCATATAATGATGATATATTGTTTAGTGAAACAGCAAGGAAATTGGACATGCTTAATCCTACAACGAGAATAGTGACTACTAAAACGTAAGCATATGCTATTGTCAGACAATGACCACAGTTCGATCTGTTGAAAGCATAATTGCTTGGTAATTCAGTCATCTGATACAGACTTTCAGGAAGGTTAATTTGCCTTCTGCAGTACCCTAATTCACATTTTTTGCTTATTCTCGGTCTTTATCTGAACTAATCGTTTCTTTCGATGCGACACTTATGTATTAAAAAATCGATGTATGATCCGACAAAATGATTATGAATTGCGTTTTGTTATATTGATGCTTTTATTCGGGATGATATCCTGTCGTTACACGGTTGATATATCACTTGGCCTATACAACGTTAAGAGAATGAACAATTAAAGAAATAGGGGCTGCTGCAGATAAGAAAGAATTCGAATGGCTTAACTTCGCCAATGAAGTTGGAAGAGATTGCCAAATCAGTGAATTTTCTCTCCAGCATAGGGATTTGTAAGGTGAGTCCAGCTTACCCAGGGCCAACCGTAGCCTTTGAACCAAGGGTCAGCATCCTATGACCCACCAAAGTAGCACAGATAGGAGCAGAATTCCAAGGTTGTGGGTTTGACAGCAGTATCTTTTACTTGGCTGATGCTCACTCACTGTAGGGGTCTTTGTTCTTTGCAGGATTTCCAACAGCTTAACCAGGACCAACTGTAGCCTTTGAACCAAGGGTCAGCATCCTATGACCCACCAAAGTGGCACAGATAGGAGCAGGATTCCAAGGTTGTGGGTTTGACAGCAGTATCTTTTACTTGGCCGATGTGCATTCGCTGTAGGGGTCTTCGGTACTTTGTAGGATTATTCCAACAGCAGGACTTGCTTGAGTTTGGACCACAAGGTGCGAATAATTAGTTGTTGATTGAGTTCTACCATCCCTTTCGAGAAGAATTGGGACAGTACGCCAGTCTGTGACTTTAAACACAGAGCATCCAGATTATATCGCTGCCTACGATTTCTAGATACAGATACATCAGATAGTACAGCTGCCTGTAGCTACTAGCAGAGATCCCAGATGCTCTGACGAATGTGCGTTAGATTTTGAGGTATGCTACCCCTCAAAGTATTGTTCCAACAGTGTAGCAGGCTTAATGTGCAGGTGAATGCCCCGGGGGGAAGGAAAATGGGGTGAATGGTTGCTTGATAAGTTACTACTTATACTTAGTCTAGATTTTCTCTCCCTGCAAACACCATCTCCTGCTTATCTTGTTTTTCATAGCTTCTAACAGGGGAAACGCGGTTTGCTTGTAGAAACAATAAATTCGGGAAAATAGTAATAATACCAGTGATACTATTTGCAAAAATACAAATTCAAAAGTGAGTCAAGTTTGTACTTATCGGATGTAGAAGAGTCGATTCAGTTGCTGTTGGCAACGAGATGTTGGAACTAATACTTCACCTTTTTCACCCCTCAGACCTCTCCAGCTTATCTATTTAATCTTTTACAGGACACTTGTTCACCTGGTGGGGGTAGCTGGTTTTGATTTGATATATTCCTGATATCATATTGTTCTGTCTGTCTCTTTCAAAGAGTTATCATAGGCTTCCTCTATGCCAGAAGGAATAGAATCCCTTGATTTTCATTTGTTCATGCATTATTCCGGGATGCATCTAGACCTCAGTGTCAAAATTGATCAAGATTCGTTGAGGAATGGCAACGTTATTCAAAGACCTACAAACAGAGAGATAAATTTAATTCAATAATTGCTTAGGTGAACTTTTTGGATAAAATACCATAAAAATCATTTCTTATCAGTCAGTTAAAAATAAACAAAAAGACAAAGATCAAAGTGGAGGTTGTGCGTTATTCTATAACCCAATGACTAATTATGTCATTTTCTAAAAGGTAGCTGATGACTTTTACCCACTTATATAATTCTAAATGGGTATAAATACTGATTAAGCATACCAGTGAAACGTAGCGTGCTTCTTGACCATAATCAATACCTTTAACTTTTTTTCTCTCTCAAACTTTGATAATCTTGACAAGTCAATTCTGTTACCCTAGAAAAATAAAACTCTCAGTAGTTTTATATTAAGAAAAGAAGATCAGCTTAGGATGAATTGTTTTTCGCAAAAGGAAAAAATAAATTGGTCTTTTTAAAGTATCATGCCTATTATTACAAGTTATTTACTCAAAAGACGAGGAAGATGTCACTATCAATCAGTCATTGAGAATATTTTGATTCATCTTTTTATAACAGACCTTGACGTAATCGATACTTATTATCCCTTATAAACACTAGATTGAGAAACCCTAATGAACAAAAAATGAGTTCCCATGAATATTTGATGAAGTTAGTATTATTCGAGCACTCTAATCCTGCAGTCTGTAGTCAGACATCTCCCATGGTCAGGCAACTCCCGTAGACTGGTTTGTTCAGAATCTGTCGCCATTTGTTTGCTGATCAGCCACTAAAATTCTTTGATTCAGTTTCAAAACTGTTTAAAACTTTCGATGTTTATTTTAGCATTGAATTAGACGTATATTCATCATTTTTTTCTGAATCATAGGAATTATTCAAAACGTATAAGCAAACGCAAGTAATCTTTATTCATTACAATATGATTTATGTCGTGTGATATATATTAAAAATAAATTCTTTTATTTTTAACGCTATTTGAAAACTTGTTAAAAATCGATAAAATGCGTCAAAATTTCTTTATGAATTTCTGTTTTTCGACATTTTTGATGGTCTGACAATGGCGATGTCCTAAGATTGCCAGATTAAAAAGAAACAACAGAATTAATCTGAATTTTGCTGAGGTACATTGAAGTAAAAAGCAAGAATTAAAACAATTTTTGAATATCCAAACATTTTTCGATAATCCAACATGTTTTTCTTTTCACACAAATTACAACTGAGAAATCCAACAAAGTTGTATTTTATTTTGCAGTTATTCAATTCTTATTGTAAGACAGATGGATACCCGTCCAGTGCTTTTGACTAGAATTGTTTTCTTCCAAGAATTATATCTAAAATGCTTTGCATCACGTGTGACTGACAAATGATTCAGTGGAATTAATTTAGAAGAGCATTTACTTCAAAGAGAATATTTCCCTCAGATGTTATTACGAGGGAGTTTTTCATAAAAAAATTATTTAATAACTGATGAAATCAGTTCATAAAGTTGTTTGAAAGTGAGAAAATTCTTTGAATTTCCAAAGATTCAACAAAATTTAACATAATATCTGCCATTGATTTTCATTGGACGATTTTTTTCAAACAGACCAATACAAATGCACATTTTACATCAGAATTCTTTTCTCTTCTATGAAACAGATTATGAAATAAGTTACAAATCTTTTTTCCTGGAGGATTTCATCGTCCGTCATTTTTATATTGCACAAATTAAACATTAGTAAATACAAATACTATCACTTAAATATGAAATATTATTCAGGTAAACATCTTTCTCTCGTTCTCCCCCGCCCGCTTTCTCTCTTTCTCTCTCTGTATATATATATATATATATATATATATATATATATATATATATATATATATATATATATATATATATATATATATATGTGTGTGTGTGTGTGTGTGTGTGTGTAAGTGTGTGTGTGTGTGTCTATATATGTATATGAGGATTTTGTTTTTTTTTGTTCATTCGTACCTCTTTTCGAAAACTGCAAGGACCAGCGACCTAATATTCCGCATGTAGATTGAGGAGAAGCCAACTGTGAATGTGGAGTTGACCTCGGAGATCATTTAATGTCATAAGAGGTCAATCTTTGGCCATTTTAGCAAACTATCGGAGTCATGGGTCACAATTTAGCACCAAAGATGCTGAAATTTAGTATATAGATACATATTCACGCGACGAAGATAGCAATCTATGAGACGTTGACTTCTGACGTCATTCAACGCCAACAGTCAATCTTTTCTTGGAGAAGGTCAATATCAATACAATGCAAAAGTTTGTATAACGGCACATCTTTCCACGGTGAAAGTTACAAGCGATGAAGTTTGATGCTGGAAGTCACCAGAGATCAACTGAGGTAATTTCTGGAAATGACAGGTTTCACATCTGCGTGAATCATTTTTAAAAATAATTATCGAAATTGACATATTTATATATGGGTAGTTTGAATGATCAAACGTGTCAAAAGTAGTTTGTGAATTTTTCTACTGGAGTATTCTCACTAAACGATAATACACGGCCTGGGCAGGTGAGGTTAATTGCGTAATTGTGATCAAATCAAGACGAGATTACCTACTCAAAATAGCTTAATCAATTAACTACATTTGCATCAGTTTGATTATGTCTATTGCTTTAATGTCGGACATCCATAACAAATTACGCAAAAAACTACTTTCCATGTATAATTCATCACTTAAATGTAAGGAAAATATCCCGGTTCTAAAACAAATGATGGTGGACGATGGACAGATCGTGCATCAAGCTAAATGAACTTCCACTAACTGTACCTAAATAGGGTATTAATCAAAAGAAGGTAATTATTCAGTACTGGAGGATCAAATGATTGATTCGAACAAGTACCGCTTTCAATAAAAATGACTGTAGGTAGTAATCGACTAAGAGTGTCGAGGATTAATAGAGAAAGACTTATTCCATGACGCTACCACATGTTTCTTATCATCCGTGACTTATGATATTTTTTTGAATATACTGGGAAATGCATCCAGTATATATATATATATATATATATATATATATATATATATATATATATATATATATATATATATATATATATATATATATATATATGTATATATATATATATATATATATATATATATATATATATATATATATATATATATATATATATGTATATATATATATATATATATATATATATATATATATATATATATATATATATATATATATATATATGCGTGTGTGTTTGAATTCATATATTAGAATGAAATAAGCCATTGCTTATTTGTTACATAACTTTTTGAACTACGAATATACATTATCAGTTATTGGGGAAAATTATAGGATTGCTGCCAATAAAACTTATTGATGAATGAAAACAAACGTACGTGTATTTCCACATAGTGTTAAATAACTTTTCGTAGATATATAAGGATTGTCACTTTAGCTCATCGAATGAGAGAAGCGTGATCTGATTTCAAATCATGGTGGTTAATTTCATGTATATGTTTGAAATGACGGACAGACAAACAGTAATGAGCTCATTCCCCAAACTCGGTCAGGATTGTTTTTATGATTGACACGATAGACAAAAGTGGACAAATCCAGCCTCTGCCCGGTACAGAAGTTTGGGGTTGTAAAATTATAAACGAAAAAACGACAAGGGGGAAGTGAAGGGCTTACAAGGGAGAAGGAAGAAAAGAGCAGGAGGAATTGGAAAGTAGAAGTGAGGGAGGGTGGAGGAGGAGAGACAAGAGTTATACGTTGAAAGAATGAAAACGTAAAAATATGAAAGAGAACAAGAAAGATTAGAAAGGAAAGAGGAAGCAGAGAGAAGAGAAAAAAGAGGAGGGAAAGGAAAGAAAAGAGAAAACAGAGGGGAGCTGAAGGAAGATGAAAGAGAAAAAGAACCGGAGGAGGAGAAATGTGGGAAGAGAGAGAGAGAGGGAGAGAGAGAGAGAGAGAGAGAGAGAGTGTGTGTGTGTATGTGTGTGTGTGTGTTGATTTGTTTATTCAAAATTTAAACATTTAGTAACAGACAAAACTCAATGTAACTGACTCTTCAAATTTAATGTTTTTTAAACTTATCAGAAATTTCCTTTAACGAAAACTGTTCAGAAATTTTTTAACGTGACGCAAAAGCTTGTTCATTCCTACTTCCATACGTCGGTATTTTAAATCTTCACATTCTTATTTTTCCTGGGGGTTGAAGATGGCATTTGTACCCGATACCCAATGTTGGGTATTTGGACTCAATACTGATTTTGATTCGATACCCAGAGTTGGGAATTCTGACACGATACCCAGAGTTGCGAATTCTGACCCGGTACCCAGAGATGTGAATTCTGACCCAGTACCCAGACTTGGGAATTCTGACCCCGTACCCAGGGTTGAGTATTGGTATCCAATATAAAGCCATAAATACAAGAATTTTCTCAATTTATATCTAAAGGTAAAAGTGTCTGTTTTCCAGTTAAAATCAGATCACCTAACACAATTAGGAGACAAATTCTATAAACAATATATCTATGAATGACACTTCGTAGACACTTAGGGATATTCACTTTCAGTTATATTAAATGCTTTAAATGCATCTAATCATTAACCACTTTGTTGAATCATACCAAAAACCTTTCAAAGAAATGGTATTCAATGCCTCCCTACTAATTTCTCAGTACTAGGACTAGAGAAACATCTTCCTAGAACTGTTAGATTACGGCTAAAACTCGTTGGATTCACCTGTTCTTGAAGTAAAGCAACGTTGAGCCGACTAAGTACCTACATTGGTCACCGGATTTGGGTCTTACTCCCAATTGCCTGTGTGTACTTGATCCAACAACAGGTATAAGTGGAGAACGACGGAACACACATACCGATTAAATCAGAGAATGTAGAAGTCAGAGAAAGTTAGAGAGATGTAGACCGTGCTTGTTATACAAAAAAAGCAACAAAAACATTTTTCAAAATAAGATAAAGCTCAGTGTTTATTGGTTTGCTTGTTTGAATACAACTTTAAAACTAAGAAAGGCACAGTTTAGATGGCAGGATGTCTATAGAGTTGGTTGGTCGAATAGCGAAGTAAAACACTTTCCCTCGATATCTATAAAACATTATTTTTCTCTATTCAGTAAAATCTAATTGAACTAGATGACAGGGTGAAATCTGAAAATGGCGAATTTTCTAAAATGCAGACTTCATTCATAAAGAGTCGGGAATAATGATTTTGATGTGACAATGAATGGAACACGGGTTTCTAGAAAAAAGTTGTGAAGTTTGTGTTGAGTCTCTTGAATTGTTGAATTCAGCTGTATTCATGAGTTGTGAATTCAATCTGAATTCTCGACTCAGAAATGACATTCATTTTTAGGGAATTGATTCCTGAGACTCCGTGTACATCTAATCTTGATTTCTTCAAAAGGAAGATGGAATTGACGCTCGCTATTATCTCCCCTGTCAGTCTAATATGTTTCAATATTTACGAAGTCGAATTTTGCCGAAAGAAGACCTTATATGAAATTGGTTAAACTTTGATGCTTTTTTATGCATATAATCTCGTGAATCTATGACAGAATTTTCTTGGCTCGAGTAAAGTTTGCTGTGCGTAAGTTAAAAGCTTTCGAAATTATCAAAACATTTTGGAGAAACACAAAATCTTAAATATTCATATATTTCATAACAATTGAAAAAGATTTGTTAACAGAAGAAAAGTAATCAATACATTGAAAATGTTATTTATTGTCCTGTGCTTTACATTCTGTCTTTTGCTTTATATTCTGTCTTTTGCTTAATATTCTGCCATTTGTTTTGAATTTTGTTCTTTGCTTGATACTCTGAATTTTTGTTTACTTTCTGTCCTTTGTTTTATATTTTATTTTTTGCTTTATATCCTGTCATTTTTTTTTCATATTCTGTCATTTGCTTTATATTTCATTCTTTGCTTTTTATTTAAACTTTTGCTTTATATTCTGCCCTTTCGTTTATTTTCCGTCCTTTGATTTGTATTCTGACATCTACTTTGAGTTCTGTCATTTGCTGTATATTTTGTCATTTACTTCATCTTCTATCATTCGCTTTACATTCCGCCCTTTGTTCTATACTATGACCTTTGATTTCTATTCTGTCATTTACTATGTATTCCGCCTTCCGTTTTCTATTTTGTCGTTTGCTTTATATTCCACCCTTTGCTTTATATTTTCTTATTTGCTTTATACTCTGCTCTTTGCTTTACATTCAGTTACTTTGTATTCTATTTTTGGTTTATATTCCCTCATTCTCTTTACATTCTGTCATTTGCTTTAAAGTCGGCCTTTTACTTTATATCCCATTCTTGCTTTAAATTCTGTCATTCGCTTTGTATTCTATTTTTGGTTTATATTCCCTCATTCTCTTTACATTCTGTCATTTGCTTTAAAGTCGGCCTTTTACTTTATATCCCATTCTTGCTTTAAATTCTGTCATTCGCTTTGTATTCTATTTTTGGTTTATATTCCCTCATTCTCTTTACATTCTGTCATTTGCTTTAAAGTCGGCCTTTTACTTTATATCCCATTCTTGCTTTAAATTCTGTCAATCGCTTTGTATTCTGTTTTTGGTTTATATTCCCTCATTCTCTTTACATTCTGTCATTTGCTTTAAAGTCTGCCTTTTACTTTATATCCCATTCTTGCTTTAAATTCTGTCATTCGCTTTGTATTCTATTTTTGGTTTATATTCCGCCATTTGCTTTATATTCTGACATATGTTTTGTGTTCCATCCTTTGCTTCACATTCAGCACTTTGCATTATATTTTATCATTTGCTTTATTTCTTGTCATTTGTTTCATGTTCTGCCCTTCCCTTTATACTCTGCTTTTTGCTTTACATTCTCTCCTTATATTCTCTTATTCGCTCAATATTCTCTTATCTGCTTTAGATTCAGTCATATGTTTTATATTCTATAATTCACTCTATATTTTGCCCTTTGCATCATATTCAATGATTTTCATTACATTCTATCATTAGCTTTATATGCCATCATTTGCATTATGTTATATCTCTTGCTTTATATTCTGACTTTTGCTTTTCATTTGGTTATTTGCTATACATTCAGCTATTTCTTTATATTCGATTATGTGTTTTACATCCTGTTGTTTGCTTTATAGTCAGTCCTTTGCTTTATATTCTGACATCTGTTTTCAATTCCACCCTTTGCTTTATATTCAGCTATTTGCATAATATTTTATTATTCGTTTTATATTCCATCATTTGCTTTATATCCTGTCCTTTGTTTTATATTCTGTTCTCTTCATACTCTGCTCTCTGCCTCACATTCTGTCCTTTCCTTCATGGCCTGTTTTTACTTTATATTCTGTCATCTGATTTATATTCTGTCAATCGTTTCATATTCCACCCTTTGCTTTATATTCATTAATTTTATTTACATTCTGTCATTTGTTTTATATTTTACATTTTGCTTCATTTTCTGTGCCTTATATTCGGTTCTTTGCAATACACAATGACATTTGTTTTATAATCTGTCCACTTTTTATATTCTATTTGCTTTACATTCTATCATTTGCTTCATATTCAGTACTTTGCTTGATATCCTGTCATTGGCCTTATATTCTACCCTCTGCTTTATAATGCCATTTACTTTATATTCTGTCATCAGCTTTTATTCTTTGTTTTATATTCTGACCATTGCTTTATTATTTGCTGTTTGCCTTACATTCTTTCCTTTGTTTTATATTTTGCCATTTGCTCAACATTTCGTCGTTAGCTCTAAATTCTGTCGTTTGTTCTATCCACATTCCACCGATTGTTCTCTATAATGTTGTTTGCTTTATATTCCGTCATTTGCTTTATACTCTACTCTTTGTTTTACATTCTGTCTTTTGTTTTGTATTCTATTTTGGTTTACATTCCGTCATTTGCTCTATATTATGTTCTTTGCTTCATATACTGCTATTCGTTATATATTGTCATCTACTGTATATTCTGCCATTTGCATTTATTCTCGTCTGTCATTTGCTTTATGATCTGTTTTTTTTACTTTATGTTCTGTCCGTTGCTTCACATTTCGCCTTTTGCTTTATATTCTATCATCTGCTCTTCATTCTGTTCTTTGCTTTACATTCTTGTCAACATTTTGTATCCTGTCATTTGATTTGATATCATTGGATTTTGACAGGAAATATTATCCTTGAAAATTATAAGTTTTTTCAATATGCGACTTATTGTTAGTTAATAATCATAGGAATATGGCCTGTTGCCAGGAGAAAACGAGAACAAATATTGTAAATATATGTATGACAATGTATTCAGAGAGAGAGAGGGGGGGGCAGTTCACATAAAATTTTCTTTCAGTCAATAGTTTAATCTGAAAGGAAGCTGCATTTGAAAAAACTAAACATTCAATTGGAAAAGAGTTGGAGAAATGTTGTCGATGGTCATACGCCATGGCTCTGCCTCTGGAGATCATAATTAGTCAAATCTTTTCCACCGATTCTTTGGAACAGTTTGGTTGGAAAGAAAACTAATCTACAAAACAGAAGATGAAAGTTGTAGAACATATTTGTTTCTCTTTGAACAACACAGTCGTATCGGCGGCAAAATACAAGCGCCAGTTCGAGAGAGAAATACAATCAAGTTGAGTTTGATCTCTTGGTTCGGGGATGGGTCAAACTGTCGGCAACTCACCTCAAGAATGATCAGAAGATTCAACAAGAGGAATTCAGTTTCTCTTTTTACTCATATGACTTACTTGAGAAGGATATTACTGCGTTCTATTAATGAAGATTATCTTTAAGGCTTTTTAGAATCATAACAATTGATTTTCTTTTCTTTTTCTTTTGTATTTCTTCTCTTTGTAGTGGAGGGAGCTCTACGTTTTCAAAAAAAGGAATACAATGATTCATAGATGCAAACTCTAAGTATTTTATTCTAGCTTCGTTAAAGCAACGCCAAACTGAATTGAGTAAAAATGATCGACCAATCATTCACAATGCCCTTTATTTAGTAGAGAGTGTGCGGTCGTGAATGGTGAGAGAAAGCAAATGATTGACCTGATCGAGAGATCGAAGCAGCTTTGTGGGAGGGATAATTCGACTAGATTAATGGGAACAAGTGACAACATCAAAGATGAAAACAATATTCACTCATTGAACAGAATTATAGTTTAGCCAGAAATTTCTAGATGGTAACTTGAATGTAATTACATGCAGACAATGAACGAAATGGGTTACCGGATTTTTAGCCACACTGTAATTAGTACCAGGGTATTTGGTAATCTACTGTAACAAAGAAAACTCAATAATTCAGATACTTAGTTTGGAACTATCAACTAAAACCTCCTTCAAAAGTATCAACATTGACTTCTTCAGTTTTTAAGTTGACTGGCTTGCTATGCATGTATTGTGCGTACAAACCACACCAATGGAGCAAGAGGGCTGACAAATTAAACACTTCCTCTTTATTATGTCTAGAAAAAAGCCCCTCACCTCCTAAGTATTATTCGGGAGAGAATTAATTCACAATCCGTTCCTTGTTTAGTGTCACGCTTGTTTTGTTTTGTTTTGTTTCTTCAATTTATCATCTCTTTTCCAAATTTTTCAATGATCACTCCTAACACAACATGGTGCCAAGAGATATTGATAAACTATTGATTGACTAACCATACCTGCTTTTATATTAACGATTCAAATAGTAGAACTGTAAGGAGCGCACGTCTCTTTTATCAACCCTTCCTGTATTTCTGATTGTTATTCGATTCATTTAATCTCTCTAAGGATAATCTCTTCTTTTTCATTCTGGGTATTTAACGACTTTTATGAAATAGATTTTAACAACAAAACTCTAGATCCACATCTCCTTTTGTACTAATTCGTATTGAAGCATTAACCTGGACATTTCCCATTGTGTCTTATGTATGGGTTAACATGAATCGAAATTTCTAGAAAAAGATCATAAGATGGGAGTCAGGAAAAGAGGTAAAATAAACAAGAGGAGTAGATTTTCCAACTCATAACAGAATAACACATGGATAAGGGTCAACCATTTATAGATTAGGCACACAGTTACTTAATATTTATGATAACGGAATAAGAAAGATAAAAAGAAAGAAGGATAGGGGGGACAAAGAGCAAAATACAAAAAGATCAAAAGGAAGAAGGAAGAAAGAAAAAAGATGAAAATGTGAAAAATGAAAACCAATGAATGAGAAGGTAGAAGATGAAGGAAACAGGAAAAGAAGATAGAAGAAAGGAAGAAAGGGCGGAAGAAGGGAAAAGGGAAAGAGGAAAAGGGAAAGAGGAAGGAAGACTGTCAGGAAACAAAATAAGTAAATACAGAGAATTAAGGAAGAGAAAATAAAAAAAAGCGACGGAAAAGGGGAGAGGGTTAACGATGGATAAAGAAAATTGAAAGACCAAAAAGAAAGAAGGAAAAAAGAGAAAAAAAGAGAAAAGGTAGGAAGGAAGTAAAGAAGGAAAGCAACTGATCGTTCGAAATCAAGAACCAAATGAATGAAAGTAAACGCTGGTGGAATGTGCATTATTGAGTGTTGCAGAGGAAGACAGCAACAACAATAAACATAGATGACGTTAGATTTATTCTTGCATAACTAAATGACACAATATGAAGGCTGTTGTTGTTGGAAACAGGACAAAATGGCTGAGGATCCATTGGTATATATTTGGTCGGGGGTGAATGTGAGGTCAAAACATGGATATGTAAATATTCGTTCGGGTACTGCAGATTTTATACTATAACTATTGTCAGTCCTTTGGTATTGATATACTTCGTATATCCTAAAAATTATGGTATATATCCGTAAATCCTAAAAATTTACATGTTTAATGAATATGATAAAACAGTCATCATCAGTCTGTGGTTGGTCATAGAACTTCTCCAAGATTCGCCATACTTCTTCATCATGAGCGTCGCGGAGCCAATACTTTCTAAATTTGTCTAGTTCTTCTCTCCATCTTGTATTCTGCCGGCCTGAATTGTGCATATGATCTCTGGTGATCCACGTTGTGAGTCGTGATGTCCATCGGTTGTCTGCCATTCTTGCAACATAACCAGCCCATCGCCATTTGAGTTTTCAAATAGATTATATGATGTTTTGAACTCCAGTTTTCCCTCTGATACATTGCGATGTCTTGTGATCTTGTGAGGTTAAGCATGAGTGGTCTCTTGGTTAGATTCCATGTTTCAGCTCCATAGGTGACTAACTGGAGGATGCATTGGTTATATAACTTTCTTTTTAGGACTCATGCAATCTTCTCATTTTTAAAGGTTGAGCTTGCTCTGCCGAAGGCCTGTCATTCTTGAGTGATTCTTTGCTTGAGAACCCAATACCTTTTCGCTAAGCATTCAGCACAAAATTGAGGAACCTCTCCCCAAAATTAGAGGGTTACGGCCAGATCACATTGGAACATTGGAGTTAAGCAATGTCCAGCCTGGTCAGTGCCTAGGTTGTGACCATTGGAGAATACAAGGTGAAGGAAGCAGGACAAGGCTGCGGCAGTCCTGGTAAGCCAGAAGTGGTTCTTACCAACAGTTGCCCTTGTATACCTAAAATTGTGACACCCTCAATGAGAGTATAAACGGGGAACAATGATTCATACATACATACTCTATGGACGTCTCTCTGTTGATTGTCTTTTTTTTAACCTCCCCTGCTTTTCTTGTCTACATCACTTTTCTTACTGACGACAATTATGTCTTTACCATTACCTCTGCTGAACGCAGTTACAGAGGCGGGTCCATATCGCATTCCCGAATTTCTTTTGGCCGATGGATTTTTCGCCTCATTTTAAGATCTGAAAGCTCATTTCCCTTAGTCATCATGTTACTGTGAACAAATTACCTAGAAGCCTAATGAGTCAATTTCAGGACTTTCTCCAATTTTTCATTGGATTTTTTAAAAAAACGATTGACTTTTCATTTTCTATGATTTGTGCAATAGGATTATTTCCACGGAACTCTTGTTTAACAATTTATTGAAGTAAATTGTCAAATGTGTACTATTTGTTCTGTATATATACGATAAGATTTAGTATTTGAAATGTCGTGTATGATATTCATAGAGAAAAATAAGACACATTTGCTCGTTTGTTAAAAGAGGGCGAAAATGTAACTGAAAAAGAAATAATAATTTACATACATATTTGCTTGTCTTTGATGAATTCCATAATTTTCCTTTGATTTTATTTACGATTGTATGTGTACAGACACACTATATACGATATGGTTTAGTCATTGGCGAAAATTATTGAAGTGAAGAAGTAATAATATAATTCATGCATTTTCTTGTTTTTCTTCGATGAATTTTCTCACGCTTTAAAAAAAATTTTTTTTACCATTTGTAACTTTAATCAAGAAAATGCCAACATCTTTTTTAATTATATTCCCCAAAATATCGGTTGACTTTTTATTTCCTATAACTAATACGATGTGGTTATTTTACGGGACGCTATTTTGACAATTTATGGAAAAAAATATGTTGTAAAATGAAATTATAAGTTTTATTTATGAAAGATAAGATTTAGTATTTAATACATTTATCAGGCACCTTACATACTAGGCATAAACAGTTTTGAGCAAAGAAGAATTACAATCTATATTACAACATGAGTACATATGATTAATACGACAAAAATGGAGATTTTAATGGCACAATGTTTACTCACCTTTGCTGAGTTCATTTCTGAATTTGAATGTTTTTAATCTTATCATATGGAAATTTGTAAAGTGGAAATTTACAAAGGGCGTGAATACAGATTAAATGAAACAAGTAAATAAAATAATTTTAAGCTATTGTTGCCTTAGATTTCGCGGCACCACAGTAATTTTTCTTCACGAATTTTGAAATTGAAATGGAAAAAGGATAGTGTTTACGGTTAATTTGGATTTTTCATTCTTATTTTTAAATGTTGAATTGGATTTTAATTTGCACCCGATATGTTTGTGATAACCATTGAAAACAGAGAAATAGTTAGAGATTACAAAACTTAGAAGAATTGAAAATTCGCTGCATAAAAAAGGTTTTCTCATTTTATTAAAAAAAGATTTCAATTAAAACAATATTGATTCTTTCTTCATTAGGCTTACAAATGGCAAAAATGTAGAGAAATTAAGGAATTTGTCAAAGAATAACAAGTAAATATATATGTTACTCCTTTTCCATAAGTTCTTAAAATAGGTTCCCGTTAAAATAACCCTATTGCACTAACTGTAGACAATAAAAAGTCAATCAGCCTTTTTGGAAGTTCAACAGGAGATTAAGGAAAACCCTAAAATTGATTCCTTTTGTTTCTGGTTAATTTGCTACGTCGTAACTTGATGACTAAAAGATCATTCAGTCAACGGAGACTCAGCAAATAAACCGGTGGTCAAAGGAAACTTGGGAAAATGAACGCCACTTTCTGTTAGTCTCTCCGTTTGTCTGTCCACACGATATTTCCCAAATTGCTAAATAATTTTCTATTAAATTTCCTGAAAGCGTGGCCAATGGGGCGAGGAAGAGTTCAATTTGTGGTGGTTCCAGGAATTTTCAATTGAGAGATATTTTCTTTTTTTGCTCTTCATATATTTTGATATATACTTATGACTTTCCACAATATTTCCAGAAATTTTCAACGAATTTCTATGAAATGTTGTGTGAGTATAGATAATAGGCTCTGAGGGAAGTGAATGAATATTTGGGCAGATCCATACACGATAACCTTGGCTACATCGTAGTTATATGGCCAGATCATATCGCCAAAATACCATGTCTGTCCACATGATCTCTGCGAAAGTTCTCAATGAATTTCTGTGAAATTCTGAGGTAAGCAGGGCCATAGGCTATGAAAGAAGTGATTAAATCTTTTGGTGTGGATCCATGCATAATTAATACCCTGACAATGGCGTTGCAAAAACTATGAGCTTTTTTCTTCTGCCTTGATTTCTTTTTTATACCCCTACTTTCTTGTTTTTTTGGATTTTAACTTTTGTTTCCTTTTACCTCAACTTTCCCACCCCTCCATATTTATTCAAAATGATGCAATTTTTGAAAATATCTTTTTTCTTTCATGATTATTTATTTTCTTCACTTGCTTTATCTTCATCTATCTTGTTCGTCCCTTCATTGCTGATCCTTTCTTTTCATTTCTTGCTCTCTCCCTTTAGATCATTTTTCTGTTCTCTTCCAATTTCAGTTCGAACTTTTTCTCTTTCCATTAATCACTTTCACTTTCATTCTTATTTTCCTGTATTTCGCACCATTTTCTCTCAAGCATGAGCGCTGATGGATTGCTTTCGGCAACAAGACGAGAAAATCTAAGCAACTTCTTTTTTTTTTTTTTCTAGATGTGAATTGAGATTGTGACTCTCTGAGCTTCGGTGCAGATGTTTGTTCGTTTCTGTCTCTGTGAAAAGTGATTATTTTGTTCTAGTTCGTCATTGTACATCTTGATGAACCTTTATGCTGCAAAGAAGTCTGTTTTTGTTGGCATTTGTATGTACGTGTATGTGCATGCATACGTGTGTGAATGTATGTGTGTGTGTAAAAGAGAGAGTGTACTTCTAAAACTGTTGTTTTCACGTGTGTATTATTGTTGCAGTTATTGTCTTCTTGGTATACATATCAATAAAGTCTGTTTCATTGTGCATTTTTATAGATCAATTTTGGTACATTTTCATGCATACAAATATAATATATGCATGAGCTGCTCGCTTTGTGTAATGGTTAGCACGTCAGCCTCACATGCAGAAGATCATAGGTTCGTTTACCGATACGAGCGAACAGTGTTGAAAACTCTCGACAAGTTTCCTGTTGCACTCAGCAGCTAATTGAGTACACAACAAACTGTGAAAAGCATGTATCAGTGTATTGTTACAGTGTCCCAAGGACCAAAAATGAGCATACCTTCCCCCATCTTTCAAGATGTCTGGCCAACATGGAAGATTGGGGCTGACTGTAACATCGCACGGCAAGCGTTTCTGATAGAAAATGATAACCTTGGGTGTTTACATTTATAAGTACATACATACATATGATCGTATACATTCTTATTTTCTATGATTCCCATGAGTTTTTGTGTATATTCAGTGTTATACTAAGTACACAATACGAGTGCAATATTAAGTAATAAGTACACAATATAAGTGCAATACTAAGTACTAAGTACACAATATAAGTGCAATACTAAGTACTAAGTACACAATATAAGTGCAATACTAAGTACTAAGTACACAATATAAGTGCAATACTAAGTACTAAGTACACAATATAAGTGCAATACTAAGTACTAAGTACACAATATAAGTGCAATACTAAGTACTAAGTACACAATATAAGTGCAATACTAAGTACTAAGTACACAATATAAGTGCAATACTAAGTACTAAGTACACAATATAAGTGCAATACTAAGTACTAAGTACACAATATAAGTGCAATACTAAGTATCAAGTACACAATACAAGTGCAATACTAAGTACTAAGTACACAATACAAGTGCAATACTAAGTACTAAGTACACAATACAAGTGCAATACTAAGTACTGAAGCTATGCCCTGATATTGCAAGAAGCTACGCAATTATCATTTTGATCTTGTAGAAAGTTACAGTAAGCATATGATGCAAGAGTGAATAGAAATTGAACCATTATACAAATAATAAAGAGTTGCTTCATTAACAATCTGAATCTGATTTAATGTTTTAAGCTGATAACTAAAATTATTTTCTCGATTCCATAAAAACTAAAATGTAGTAGGGACAGAGTGATTTGTTGAGAATGTCTTTACGCGGTAAGAAGAAAGGGAAAAAGAAAATAAAAGCGAGCGACTAATTGTCCTTTGTCGAATTGCCGGGCTAGGGCCTTGGGATGCTTGTACACCCTCCTTCTGAGCTCCTGCTCTTCTGAGCCCCTGTCCTTTGGAAAATCTGTGCATGTCACTGGAAGAGATCATACAGATGCTTAAGTGGAAGAGCTGTTGGTTTGTAGATCTTAGGTTATGTCTCTCATTCCGGCCATAAAAGCGTTCTAAAATGTTGTATGAATTCTGTTCATGTTCCAACTTGCAATTCCAAAAATAATAATTCAATGCTTGACCATTACTTGGATGTTGCATGTAATATAGATCTTTTAAAAGTTATGTTTTTTGTGTGCCCATGCCTCGCCTTCTATACTATCTTTTCATACGCATTTTAAGCACAGATTTATCCACTATGAGTTGTGTCGTTATTCTCTCCTGTCGATAAACACAGATTTTTTCTGCTTCAACAAAATAAAAGTAAAATAGATCGAGGCTCGCCAACCAACCATCCCAAGTAAAATAAAGCCCTCTTGTCTTTTGGCTTTCTCACTGTCAAACATTTATTATACATTTACAAGTTACTGGCTAATCTAAAGACGCTGATTGGCGAGATACATCTAATCAAATTACGTTGCAATACACAAAATGTCCCTTTCAATCTCGGTTGATTTGCTTAGATTTGTTTGCTTGTGGGTTTACATGCATCGTCCTTCAGAGATGCAATGACTTTTGTGGTGGCAAACTATTGTTTGACATTTGAATTGGCTGAGATGTTAGACTATCTATCATGCATGCGATCAGAAAAGTCCGCTGCAATATGATAAAGAAAAGAAAATATACTTTCTCTTAGCACTCTCCTCTTACATAGCCAGACACCTCATATACTGTCACTATGGTCTTCTGTTCATAGTATTCCATTCGAAGAATTGATTGTTGATGAATACCATACAATTCACAGTGGGCAACAATATACCCCATAGAGCAAATCTCTATCGCAGACAATTTCATCACTAATCCACTTTTTTGTTCATTTGCTTATTGACAACAAAGAGTGACATGGTTCTCTTTTCGATGATCTTCAGTTTGCGAAAATCAACAATCGCTTACCTATCTGAGGTTGATGTAGCCTTTGACTCTTTCGACCTATTCTGTGATATCGATTAGTATTGGAATATTTTGCAACTGTTTCTTGGAGAGCCCTGCTGGTTCAATTTTTTGAATCCCCCCCCCCCTTTTGAGAGTTATAAAAAAAATGGACTTTATGGTGAAGCCATCGTCCGTACTATATATTGTTGAGAAAAAAAAACTGTCTACTGTGTAAGGCTCATTTGAAAAATTAAATCTCAACTATAGTAACAACTTGGATGTAATTTTGTAACTTATTCCTTTCTTTACAAGAGATGGACCATAATGAATCGATTAAGTATGTAATTTCTTCAAGATAAATTCGTTGCAAGACAAAACTTTCTTTTTTAAATCCAGGAATCTCTACAAAAACAATGAGATCGATGGACTTTCTGATCTTTTGAGAATTTATTACTTTGTATGTTTTTGAAACAACCCATAGAATAATGTAATGCAAGAGAAGAGTTCATGCGGCAGAAAAGCTTGGGGAAAAGGCTTGTCAGTCACTGACTATCCCACTCATAACCCGTTAATATTAATGTTAACTCTTTCATCAAAAGAATCCATCCGTCAGTTACACCCCCATCCATCATGATAAATACATTCGTCAGTTACACCCATTCATCATAATAAATCCATACATCAGTTACATACTTCCCATTCGCCCAAAAAAATATATGCAACCTTAATTATTTCTCACCATATTCAAAAAGTTGTCATATGCAATGATGGCGAGAGAAAATGCTCTATTAAATATATTAATCGAAAAGTGGGAAATTAGCTTGAGACGCACTCTTTCCTGTACATCGTATTCTAGATGACGATGATATAGATAGATGCTTTACATCTGTGTGATTAACTCTCTCATGCCAAGAACAAGCTAGAGGAAAAATGTGATGAAAAAAAGGAGAGGAAAAAGTCTTCAAGACAAGGAAACGAAAAAGTAGTCAAAAGAGTATAAAGGTTTCTTTTGTTTTTTCGAGTGTCGAATATTGACTGTTTATATGCAAGTTACTGGCCAACTTGGAGACGTTGATTGGTGAGAATCAGATTACGACACACTGCACAGAATATTTAATTCAAACTTGGTTGGTCTCGATTTGTTCTTTTCCAAGGAAGCGCTCCTTTCTAAGATTTGGCATTCCTTAGAGCATCACTGTGCAGCATGAAAGTTGTAATAGTAAAATTCATCTCGGATCATAATTATATTTAAATATCTTTGTGCATAACTGTATTCCTATTTCTCTTTTGATTCTGTGTAAGCTAAGTGTAAGTTGCAGGAATATTGCATTGCTATTTCCACAACGGCTATTTTGCCCTCTCGAAATTCTGTCTTTACCCTTCTGTTTAGTTTGATTTTTATCATGTAGAGTTTCCTTATGTTCTACATATCTAGTCTATAATAATTATCAATACAGGATTACGTAGGCACCTGGCAGGAATCTTTAATGCTAGTGCATATATGTATTCAATTATTAATGCTGGAAAATCTATGAATAAATAACTGATCGCCTTACTGTGGCAATAGTAATTAATTTGTCTGTGGAGCCCTTCTAATAAAATGACAAGTCTGTTCAGCAGTTAGCCACAACCGTGGACGGTTTTGAAAATTCCATTCGTTCCGGGTCTAAATTCTATTTGCCATAATTCTTGAAAGGATTCATCACACACGCGCATGCGCATATGCAAGAAATTATCAGACGAAAATTTCGTCCATCTTCGCTCGCGTTTCCATTTGACGAAGTTAGAAATTTATCGATCGAAATACTGAGAAGAAAAAGTTTGCAGGCAGAGAAAAAATAAAATTACGTTTCTCTCAGCATTCTATCAATTCTTTCTGCCTCTCCTCTAACCTCACTTATTTCTTTTTATGTGTTAGTGTGGTATGAGTGAGCCTTCAATTCACACACACACACACACGCACGCACGCACGCACACACACACACACACACACACACCGAAGCAAGCAATATGTTGCAGCTTGTAAAAGAAACAGTCTTCTATTTTTCTACAATGAAAGCTAGCCAGCACGTACAAATGCATTTGTTATGCCCCTGCACATGCATGATGGAATATACGCCATTTTTCTTTACTTGGACTTGTCGATCGAGCAAGTATATCTGGCTGGTAGTACGAAGCTTTACAGGGTATCTTTTTCTAAAATTTTAATTTAGCTACATGATATTTTTCACTTGTGACCTCATAAAACTTTGATTGATTTGTTAGTAATGAACAACTCGTAGAGTTTGGCTAATTGGTTCACTCAATTATTGCATTAAGTAAAATTTCATAAATTATCTTCAAAAGTAGATTGAGGATTCTTTATGGAGTTAATAACGCTAATCTAGGAGTAATCCACCTTACTTCCTTTTTGTTGTTTCTTAGGAAGAAAATGCAGAGCAGCAGAATGTTTTTTTATTTTTAGATACAGTGCAATTGCAAAACTATTTGATTAATGCCGTCATTTTTATTGTATATGTATATATATATATATATATATATATATATATATATATATATATATATATATATATATATATATACGACACATATCAGGATGCCTCCAGCAGCCTGATAACAAATTTTTTACTCACAAGGCAATGCTCCTGATGGTGGACTGAGGTTCTACATCAAAGCTTTAACCCCTAAAAGCATGTACTCACACAGCACCCACCACTGAAGATGGGAATACATCCCAAAACATGTCTGGACCATTAACAAAAAAATATCTACGAATAAGTGAACCTTACTTCAAACCACTTTATTCCCGAGTCTGTCTCACTCTTTATAGTTACTATATATATATATATGTATGTGTGCATGTGTGTGTGTGCGTGTGTGTGTGACAGGTATTTTAAAATAAAGCAATATAAGTGAACTCAAATTAAAAATGAATGTGATAATGGAGCAATATCTCCGGCATAGCTGCAGTAATAATTTGCTAAATCATTGCATTCAGTATTCATAAATTTCCTTGGTGATATTTAAAAAAGAATGATTTTAAAGAAAATTCTCTTATGTCATAAACACAGCAACCAAAGAAGCTTCATGAAAAGAGTTTTTAGTCCTGTATTTGTGAAATTGGTTTTAAAATCGACAAACATTCGATTTTGTGGTTCGTATTTGATCGCTTGCCTCAAGTAGCAAATTCTTTGATCAGTTCCCAATCGAAAGCTCCAATTTCTCTCAGTTGAAAAAAATCTAATTATACTTCTGACTGAAAAAGCTATTTCATTTCACAGTTCAATCTCGGAACTGTATGAAGTCAAAGAAGCAACAATCATAAATATCTGTGATAAAAATGTTTTATCAAATGTCGACACTCTAAAACCCATCAGAAGTATACCTTATTGAAAACAAGGTTCTCATAAAAAAAAAACTGTCTTTGGAATATAGCAAAGCGAATGGAAATTTAATTTAAAGCTAAAAAAATGAATTTCCAGAGATAATATGATTTGTTTATGAAAAGGCTAATTGATTATTGTAAAATCCGCTCAAACCAAGTGATAGTCATTCTTATTCATTAATGTCACACAGCACTGTAAGTTCTCAGTGTGGAGATCAAAGGTTACATTTTGAATTATGACTTTCTGATACCATCTTTTTCCTTTTTTTTTTCTTTTAGTCTCTTCCTAAATGCACCATCATTATTTTCCTCCGTTTGTTTTTTCGAGTCTTTTCATTGTGTCATGGGAACACATAGGCTCACGGTATCAGGCTTTCTCACCGACGGTAGGACCGGAAGTTAGAAACATAGAGTCAATAAAGGATAATGATGCAGTACAATCGTTTTATGTAAGTCCAACTTGATGTTCCCATTTATAAGAAATACTGCAGTATCATCCGCTGATGACAGGTTACCTGAGTCAGTCTGTCATGGAAGTCGGTTGATTCCATCTGGTCCTTGTGCTTCCCAATCGACCATTTCCGAATCGCCTTCTGAGTAGCTTCACATCAGTCGCTGAGTGTTCATCATAAGTCTCCTCAATTATTATTATTCTTATTATTTGCAATCTCACACCAGTTAATAATTATAATTATTATTTAATTATAATAATTATAATATTATTATTAAAATAATAATAATAATAATAATAATAATAATAATAATTATTATTATTATTATTATTATTATTATTATTATTATTATTATTATTATTATTATTATTATTTCGGAATCTCACACCAGTTGCCTGGTGGTAACCGCTGGAGTTTGAGTGACAGCAAGTCTCCTCAAGTCTCCAGCCCTCCTCTCCTCGTACTCATAGATCGCAGTAATTCTGCGATTTACAGTTTCACACCGGTTGCCCAGTGGTTATCGCTGAAGGCTGAGTGACAATAAGTCTCCCCAGGTCTTCAGCTAACGTCTCCTCTCTCTTTCGCATATCATGACAGAGCTACGCTTCGTTGCAGTCCTTATATCTCTAGCACCTTCCTCAGTATCCGTCCAGTGCCCAGCAGTGCTGTGGTCTGTACGGTCTCTATCCTCCCCCTAATCCCGATCTCCTCCAGTCTCTCCCTCAGCGTTTTGGGGACAGTTCCTAGTGCGCCCACTATGACCGGTACTACCCTGGTTTTCATGTTCCACATTTTCTTTAACTCCCTTGCTAGGTCCTGGTATTTTTCCCTTTTCTCACCCTCCTTCTTTTTTACTCTATGGTCTGCAGGTACAGCAACGTCTACTATTTGGCAGGCCCTCCTTTTTTTGTCTACTATTACTAAGTCCGGCCTTCTTGCCTGGATGAGGTGGTCAGTTTGGATGTCAAAGTCCCACAGTAGTTTGTGGTTGTCATTCTCCAAAACTGCCTCTGGCTTGTGCTGATACCACTTTTCCCCATGGTTGAATCCCATTTGTTTACTTAGTTCCCAGTGTATCATCGTTGCTACTCTATCGTGTCTATGCTTATACTCCTTCTGGGCGAGTTGGCTACATTCACTAGTTATGTGGTTTACTGTCTCATCTCTTTCACCGCACATGCGGCATTTGCTGTTTGTCTGTGTTCTGTCGATTTTTGCTTTTATGTAGTTTGTCCTTATGCTTTTGTTTTGGGCTGCCATGATGAGCGATTCTGTTTCTCTCTTAAGGTTTCCCTTTCGTAACCACGTCCATGATTTCTCGTCTGCTATTTCTTTTATCTGTCTTTTAAACTCGCCGTACAATTTTTTCCCTTCCCACTTTTCTTTTCTAGTTTGCTGTACTGTTCCATTGTTTTCTACTTTATTGTTTGTCGCACTATCCCTCGCGCTCTTTATGATTTCTTCACTATTTGTTTGCACATATCTATTTAGGACTACTTTAGCTCTCTGGACACAATCTTCTATGCTGATGAGCCCCCTACCACCTTCTTTTCTCTTAACGTATAGCCTATCTGTATCATCCCTAGGATGTAATGCTTTATGCATCGTCATAAGTTTCCTTGTTCGCCTATCCATTGATTGGAGCTCTTCCTTTGTCCATCCTAGGAATGGTCCTGTATACCTAATTACTGACACAGCCCAGGTGTTCATTCCTTTTATTAGATTTCTGCTATTTAATTTGGTTTCTAATATTTTCCTTATCCTTCTGAGGTATTCTCTCTTAATTTTCTCCTTCATCTCTTCCCGTTTTATCGTGTCACATTCAAGGACACCTAGGTACTTGTATCGGTCTTGTGCAGTCAATGCCCTAATCTTGTTGTTGTCCGGAAGTTCAATTCCCTCAGTCATTGAAAGCCTTCCTTTATGCATCACCATGATTGCGCATTTTTCTATCCCAAACTCCATTCCTATGTCCTCACTATATTCCCTTACTTCGTTGAACAGAGTCTCAAGCTCTCCCCTGTTTTTTGCAAACAATTTAATATCGTCCATGTACATTAAGTGGTTGACCTTACCTTTTGTTTTAGAGAAGTGGTATCCTTTGCTGTTTCTCAGGATTCTGTTAAGCGGTATCATTGTTAGAACAAATAATAGTGGGGACAACGAGTCTCCTTGGAAGATTCCCCTTTTTATCCCTACCTCGGCTAGTTTGTCCCCTGCGGCTGTCAAATCTACTTTCCAGTTTTTCATCGAATTACCAATGAATTTAACCACCGGTTCGCTAATTTTGAACATTCTAAGGCATTCAAGTATCCAGCTATGTGGAATCATATCGTATGCCTTTTTGTAATCTATCCATCCCATTGCGATATTCTTTCTCCTTTTCCTTACTTCTTTTGAGATCATCTGGTCTATGTAGAGTAAATCGTTTGCCCCTTTGGTTCCTATCCTACACCCTTTCTGTTCTTCTGGTAGTAGCCCCCTTCTATCCATTGACATGTATATTCTCTCTGCTATTTGCCCGGTCAGGATTTTCCACATAAGTGGTAGGCAAGTGATTGGTCTATAGTTGCTTGCTATGTTCCCCTTCCCCAGGTCTTTTTGGATGAGGGTGGTTCTGCCTTTAGTCATCCATTCTGGTGCTTTGCCTTCATTTAGACAATTTTGGAGTAGGTGGGTGAGTCTACCGTGTAACGCGGTGAACTTTTTGAACCAATACCCATGGATCCCGTCGGGACCCGGTGCTTTCCAGTTGGCTACTTTCCTAAGAGTATGTTTCAATGTGGTCTCATTCAGTACTATTGGTTCTCCCTTGTCTATATCTTCTAGTTCTTTTCTCATGTTTCCTAGCCATTGCGGTGTTACATTGTGTCTTTTTGGGTGCCCCCATATGCTATTCCAATAGTTCTTGGCCTCTGTGGCATCTGGTTTTATGTCCTGCCTTCTTTCCCCATTTAAATCTTGGTAAAACTTTTTCTCATTGTTTTGGAATGTGCGGTTTTGTGTGTATTGGGCCGATCTTAGTCTGTATCTTTTTAGTCTTGCCTCTTTAGCTAGTCTTTTCTGGTGTAACTCTTCGACTACAGTTGCGATGCCTTTTTGCGCTACCTTATATTTGTTATAAAGTCTTACTCGTGGTCTGTCTGTGTGTGGTGTATTTCTAAGCAGTACTTCGTCTCTCTGTAGTTGGGAGATCTGCCTTTGTAACCTTCTCTCCCAGTTAGGTTTCCCTTCCCTATTATTGCTCAGGTTCCTATCTTGTGTTGTGAAACTTTGTGCTACCATTTTCGCCCCTGCATAAATTAGGTTGTCGAGTTCTAGGAGGGTGTCTGTTTCTATGTGCTGTAAGAGGCAGTTGACCTGTTCGGTCACTTCTCCGACTTTCTTTCTGTCTTTGTCTCTTAGGGAGGGGAGTGTTGTTTTCTCTCCTCGCATGATCTCTTTCAAAGCTTGTATTTTGCTTTTCTCTTCTTCCGTTGGTGCCTCGTCATCACCCTCTGGTGCATAGCTTACTGTGGGGGTCTCATGGGGGATTATTCTAGTTTTGTTATTGGTACTAGTTGTGCTGGGGGGGCATTTTTCAGATGTGTCACCTGAATCTCTCTCTACATTAATGCGAATCTCTAGTAGTTCAGTCTCAGACAACCATTTCTTCTTTTGAATTTGCTTTACTTGGTCAGCAAGGCGTTGGTTCGATACTTCCACAGCAGATTTTTCCCTCCATATTTGGAGCATACGCTCTCTATAAGATCGCACTGAAGGCTTGCTTTTATAGTAACAGTACATAACTAGTCTATTCTCTTCCCTTGTCCATCTCTTTCTCTTTATAGCAGTCGCCCCATGAGGACTGCGCTTCCCCTGGATATCGCTAGTGGTATACGAGTTTTGGCCAACAGTAGCTGTGTGACGACTGTGTCCCTCCTGAAGGCCATTAAGGGTACACGAGCCGAGATTTTGGCCAGCAGTCACAGGATGACGACCGGGTCCCTCCTGGTGGCTAACAAGGGAACACCTGCCGGTTACGACACACAGGTCTTGGATCTGTGCCCCGTTTTTTGCGGTAAAATGGTTTGGTTGTACTGTCATGATTGGGGTTTTTGGTTCTTTGGAGGTAGTACCAGACCTTGGTGGGTTGGTTAAGACCGATGTGAGTCGGAAATAGCCCAAGGGCCCCACCGGCCCTTTTGGTTCTTTTAAGGTAGCACCATACCTTGGTAGGTTCATTGAGACCTATGCGCACAGTGGTAGTCAAAGAGCCCCACCAGCTCCTACCACCCAGGGTATGGCCTCACAAGGACAAGCCATTCAGGCTTGCAGAGATATCTATCTAGTGATATGATATTTGCCTGATTGTTGAACTAAAGAAATAACACTAAGCCTTTTTCTTGGGGAGGGGGGGGGTTTGCATACATAAAAGATCATATGTCTCCCTTAAATGTTATAAGTCTTGACTTAGTATAAGTCAAGATATTCGTTGTTTTTTTCTTCTTCTTCTTTTTCCAATGCCCGCTGGGTACATGGCCAAGCGACGACCACCGCCAATTTATACTATACTAATCTCGGGGGCGGGGGGGAGGAGGTTGCAAGTGGAAAAGTTCATTCACACACACACATATATATATATACTCGCCCCTCGCTTTTCTATACTTCTATGGGACAACTCATTTTGAATTATAAATTATAAATATAATAATTTTAAATTTAATTTTAATTCCACTTACCCACGTGCAGGTCTAAAAAAACAACTTTTTTCAACTCGGCAGTGGCCTTCTCATTGCAAGATTATTATTATATATTGATGTCTCGTAGTATTCGTTTCATACAGAGTTTCGGCCAGAAACTTAGGGCTGGCAACGATGTTAAGACTTGGTAGGGAGTGGTATTTTTCTCATTTAATATATGCAAAAGAAGGGGGTCAATACAGGAGGCCACACAGGAAACAGTTCATAGTTGTATAAAGGACAAAATATTTACAAGGACAATGCTTTGTAAAGGATATGGGTGATGCCTGTGAGGACAATTTCCTGTATCTCGTAGATGCTTAGGTTTTCTGTTATTCTAATTAGGTATTTGTCGACGCCCTTTTTTATGACCCCAACGGCTCCTATAACAACAGGTATTGTTTCAGTCTTGGTTTGTCACATTTTTATTTTCTCAATTTCCAGATATTTGATCTTAGACAATTTTTCAGAAACTTTTAATCTGATGGAATGGTTATATCTATTAACAGGTGTCCTTTTTCCATTCAGTCTTTAATAATTATGTCTTGAGTTGGCTTTGATGGTTCGATCGGTGTTCTTTCTGTTATAGTAGTGTGTGTGATTCACCATCTTACAGACTATCCAATGGATGCACTGGTCCACTCTATTAATTGTGGGCTGAGAAAGAACATCCAGATATGATGCAGTCGATAGTTTCAGCTATGCTGTCACAGAACCTACAGTGGGGGTCAGTCCCGTATTTGATGACGTGTCTTAGATAGTTCCTGGTTGGAAGGATTTGGCCTGGGTCAACAAGGATGAAGCTTTTTGTTTCGGCTTTTAACCCTGATCTTCGTAGCGACTGATGGGTTTTAGTATTACCTTCATCAGCGTTTTGGGTGCAAAGTGGGTATTGGCTGTGTTCCCATCAATCTTATAACGTGGATATTCCTCGTCGCTTGGCTGTAGTTTTATTTTCCTTGCAACCTTAGTTGTAGCTTGTGTTTAGGCCAATGGTTATAGATTTATACGACCAATCATACCTCTACTGCCTTCTTTTCTGGGGAGGTAGTGTTGATCTACGTCTGCTTTTGGCTGATGAATACTGTTGGTGGTGGTGAGAGGTTTCTCAACAACATTATTATTATTATTATTATTATTATTATTATTATTATTATTATTATTATTATTATTATTATTATTATTATTATGGGGGAAGGGGCGTAATTATAACAACGTCAATTTTAAAGGCCAAATCACCGAAATAAGATCTATTTGTCAACCTCTTTTTTTTCGATGCTAAAGGTGAAAAAATTGCGTCTTCATGTGCTTCTCTAACGACGTTCTTGCTTTCATTTTAAAGAATAATATAATTTCATTAAATTCATCTATATATGTTATTGAGAAATGGACGTATAAACCGACAAAATAATTATAAATGAGTTATATCCTTCAAAATGGCCTCCTATTATTACAGGGAGAATGTTTCGTTTGGCCAAGACAGCGTAAATAAAGAAATCGGATGCTTCCGTAATTGAACCTGCAATGGATAGGAAGCTGCCATGACATTGAGCTAAATAGCTGAGTGGTAAGTTGAACTCTAAATGACTGCTATATGGCCATTTATAATTATTCTGTCGGATTATATATTTTTTTCTTAATAACATAATTGTCTGCGTAAAGAAACAATAATGCAGATATGGACAATGAATGAACAAGATAAGATCTGGACATAAAACAGTTATCTATTTAGGTATTTTGAATGAGAAAAATTGGAAATCCTCATCTTTATTAACAAAACGAAGAACTAAAAGCAGAATTATTAAATAGAAAAAGTATAGTAGAATTAAAATACCGACAGAGCACAAAATTTCTATTAAACAACATGGTTTAACAACCAACATGCAGGTTTATATAGATTAACCACCATAGCTATCTCACCCCGATCCCCTGTTAATATCAGCATTACTATCAAGATTAACATAATTTTTATTTCATACCCTCAGTCACTTTAGGACCAACCCAATTACCTTTTCATAATAATCTCAGATACATAGAAACATACCAAATCTATAATAAATAAAACAATTGAACTAACAACTAAGTTCATGTAACAGTGATCCCAACATTGGGGAAAAATTGAAGTAAGAATAAGACACTTTCTGAGAGGAAACATATCACAAATAGCTGATGTTTTAACAACATACTGATAAAGGAAGTGTCTACAATATCCCTCACTAATTCATAATTACCAGACAGTAAAGAATCTCCACTATGTAAAACAGGGAAACATAAGAAGTGACCAACAAGTAAGCAAAGAAAATTAAAAAGAAAAGATATATAAATAGAATAAGAGGAAGGTTCTTCATCCTAGAAAAATAGACACACCCAAAACGTCCTGAATAGGGATCTAAAATTCGCCTGAAAAAGCCTAAACAGGACATACCTCTCTCACAAAAAGAATGAAAAAAGAAAGGAAAAAAGAATCATAATACAAATTCTTTTTTAGTTTCCATTATGTCAAAGTGCTGAAGTACAAGATTGTACTCACCAAAGATGGTCATAACTCACTAAAAGACCCTGAAAAAGAATGATAAAATTAAAAGCCAATTTCTTTGAAAGGAATGTAGAATCTTTTGTGTTGCAATGCTTTTATTTAGCAACATCGTTTGCTACTAAATTTGTCATTCTGGCACCCAAGTTCTAGTTAAGCGACTAAAGTTCCGAAAAGATGTCTGTTGGACCAATTTAGCAGACATGTAACATCTTCATTTTTTTCTATTTCAGCGCAGAGAAGATACACTTTTCTCACTCAAATGCTGTCTCGTAATAAACGAGCAGCATTTGACTTTATTATGCATAATTATTTTCAAATGTGAATTGATCTTCTTAGTAATCGATCAAAAAACAGATCTATTTGTTCAGACATTCAATATAAATTGTCACATGCCCAACGTCTTTTGTCAGAATACTGTGTTTCGGTGAACAATTAAAATTTGGGAAAAGAGGTGATCAATGAATTAGTTACTTCTCTAGCTTTCTATTGAACGGTAAACAGTCTGAATTATTGAGAGAAAAAACAAGTGTAAACGCAGCTAGACATAAACTGGGGATCATTTTTGCATAAATTCACATTTAAATTGACCCCCCCCCTCTGATAGAAGTATTTTTGAAGATTTGAAAATTGAAAGGGTGTTTATCCAGACATAATAAGGAATAAATGATTTGATCTTAAACTCCCTAGCTTCAATGGTGCGGCCTATACGCATTATATATATATATATATATATACATATATATATATATATATATATATATATATATATATATATATATATATATATATACATATATATATATATATATATATATATATATATATATTATATATATATATATATATATATATATATATATATATATATATACCCAAACATCCAGCCAGACCAACTTGAAAACTCAAGAAACCTATGTTGACTGTTTTGTTGATACTTTTGATTGACAGTTTCGAGTACAATCCGAAAAATAAGATAAATGGTCTGCAGATGCGTTACTTCCCATCAAGATCAAAGGTCGTTTTTCGAGCCGAGATGAAATCCAGAAATTCGAATGCTGACTTTTCAAGGTAAGTAGCTCCCACATGAAGGACTGGCGCAATACAATCTTCTCATCCACCTTTCTTCCCTATTTGGTCCTGTGCCGAACCAAGCTAAATAGCAAATATCAATTAGATATTAATTAACACTTACGAAATTATGTGACCAGATTTGAACTCATAAAAAACATCTTTGATATTTCTAAGTGAGGTTTCCAATTCTCCATCTTTCCGTTCACTTCCCTTTGACCCTTTTTAGAAATTGTCAACCAAAACTGTCAACAAAGGTTTCTTCAGCCATGTATTTATTATGACACTTACGGTCAGCACCAAGGTTAGCGGTCTAAAAAAAATTCAACATTTACACCTTATTGTGTTTAGATTTCTACTATTTTAGTGATCACTGCCTAACAAAAGGCAAGAGAAGTAATTTATCCATTGATCACCCCTTTTCGATTGTTTGATTGATTACCCCAACACGGTGCACTGCCAAAAGACGGTTTCTAATGAGTGACTAACCAGACCTGTCTTTTTCCTGTCATTTCATTGGTTGGTGCTGACCGTCTTGAATTTGAAATGGGAAACAATGTGAATTATCACTGCTTGTTTATTCTGACACGGTACAGGGGGGGGGGTAGAAGAAAGAAACGAGGAAATGACATACAACGGGAGAATGCTGGAGAGTGTGCCGACTGGAATTGGATGAAAATAACCTGACATGCTAAATCGGAAAAGTCAATTATTATAACATTGACAAACTTTAAACAAATTATCGATTCAGTGAATTAAAGATGTGTGTGCGTATATGAAAGAAATGGACACTATTTGGTCCAACAGAATTAATTTTAAACTGTGTTATATATTTACAAAACTCATCTGAAATGATTTCCCGTCATTACACGGTTGATATATCATTCAATTTAGACAACGTAAATAGAATAAACAATTAGAGAAAATTGGCCAGCTGCAGGAATCAAACCTGTCACCGATAGGTAGCAGCTTCATCGTGATGATGCACTGACAGACTCTGATTTATTGGTTGTCGGTTGTAGATTATCTTAGAAGTCATACAGCCAAATCAATGTTGATTTTTTCTATCTCTTGGAGTTATCTCTAGCATTGTTCTTTCCACAGCTCTCTTCAATGATTTTAATATATTTCTTATGATATGACGTTGCTCGTGTCGTCTCATACTCGTTCAGTTGAGTGTTCACCCATGTGAATATTGAATCTCTTAAGTCGGTTTTAGTCTCAGACTATATGCAAACCAACTGATGATGTCATCTTTAAGAATAGTAAGTCAGATAAATTTTCTACCAATATATTCATGCGAAGAATATGTCTATGTGTGTGTGCGTGTGTGTGAATGCGTCTGTAATGAGGCAACAAAAATGAAGCTCTAGAGGAAGGCCATCAGTTGCTTGGATACGAGTTGCAAACTTCAGATAAAGATGTAATAAGGAAGAGTGAGAGCTCTCCTTCTTCTCTCTTCTCTCTGCGTCATAAATACCGCTGTATAGATGAACAAGCAAGGATACAACACAGCTGAATGACCTCTACCAAATTTCCGAAGCGCAAATTCACAAGTCGCTTACCAATAAATAACTATAACGCTGATCGTAAAGAAAGAAAGACGGACAGATTGAAGCGCACACGCACACAAACGCATGCATTATTTCACGCACACACACACACACACACACACACACACACAGCGTTAACAATCTTATGCACGAGAGTAGAGACCCGTATTTACTCTAACTCAACATCCCCACAGATAGGCACCATTCAAACTAATCCACAGAAAGGAGTCCAAGCCGGGTCAGATTAAACTTTATAGTGGCCTGAGGCACAAGTCAACTTGGGACCCCTTCCCCTAAAGATACATATATATATGTATGATGAGTATGTTGATACGATATATCCGACAATATGTACTGAATTAATAAAAAGGAAAATTGTATTTAAATCAAATTTATTATACAAACATATGACTTCGGCTAACTCAAATTAAAATTACTTCTTTGACCAAGCCGAAAGGCGAAATATGTCGGTAGGATGAATTCAACTCAAATACAACTATTTTCCTTATTGTCGACTGTATATATATTATAAATGGGTTATATTATTTTGAAATTCTATTTGAAATGATCTCCTGTTAATGCACGATGATTGTATCATTCGGCCTAGACCACGTGAATAGAATGAACAAATTAAGAAAATAGATCTGCTGCAGGAATCGAACCGGAGACCGATGGGTGGCTGTTTCAATTTAGCGTTGAGCTAAACAGAAGTCGGTAATGCACAAACCCGAATTACTGCTTCAACTCTGAATTCATTCACTGCCTATGTCTACTCTATATGCTTCTCAACGGGAACAATTATTTTATTAAGAAACGGATACACAATCCAACAGAAATAATTACAAATGCAGTGCTATTTTGCGCCTTGGACACTTATGAAAAATAACAGCGTTTTAATAATCGAAAAATGAAAGCTTAACAAAATCCAATGGACGTATCTTTTTAGATAGGAAATTTTAATTTTTCTTTCACGTAATCATTTTTTTTACCAACAGCGATCGAAAAATTGGTGTAAAGCAAAATTTCGGAAAGCAGAGAAAACCTGTATAAGTCATTTCATAATACTACACACAACTACTTCACGTAGTCTCGAGAGTATCTTCGCACTAAATCTGTGACATTTGCAGGCATTTCATTGTGCCTGGCCTTTGGGTTTCTGGCGCCCCAGGCAAGCTGAAGTTGATCACCCCTTTAAAGCCCGGCTGAGCTTGTCGTCACTAGAATTTCCTTTGCCAATTGTTTCTCTTGGTTTCATTAGCACACTGTTTGATTTTCCTGAAAAATTTAAATTCAGTTTCTTTATCTTGGCTGTTTTTATTCTGTTTAATTTGTTCATTTTCCCATTTCCCATTTGATTTTGAAAGTCCTATTGTCCCAGACACATGATGGGCATCCCCCAACACATGGCACCTAGGACTATGGCTGGTGTTACTGCTATCATGGGCTGGTCCTCATTCCAATGTCTGAAGAAGAGAAAACGAAAATAAACGAGTGATCATGTAATTAAAGACACCAATGTGCAGCTTGGTGTAACCTGGAAGAATGAAGAGAATGATGAAGTGCTGAAGGCTGATTTGGAACAGTCATCAAGAAGTAAGTGTCTTGAAATCTTTGCAGCGGGAGAAGACTACATGAGAGAGTGAGGAGAATGGCAAGGGAAAACTCTATTTGCATTCATTAAGAGTAATACTCACCATTTTCAACAACAGACTAGTTTAAACACTGTTGCTGAATTTAGGTTATTCATGTCTTCTACGCCTTTTTAGTTATCAAATGCCAAAAAAAAAAAAAAAAAAACGAGAGAGGTAACATTCATTGATCATCCTCTTTTCTAATTTTTTAATTGATAATCCCAAATACGGCATTCTGCCAAAAGATATCGGCCACGTGAAGGTTTCTATTGTGTTACTAACCAGACCTGTTTTTGTTGTTTTTAAATCATGAATTTCAAACCATAGTATTTTCATCTAAGTAACTTGATTTTACCACCCACCACTGTTTAATTTACGAGGTAAAAAGAAGCATATATAGGTGGCGGTGATTCATAATCTCCCTTTGAATGCTGGTGTCTTTTGAAATGGATAAACATGGTAATTGCTTGTTTTAGGGGAGGGGATAAATATTAGGGTTAACAAAAAAGAAAGCTTAATTCAGTTGAATCATTTTCTATGCATAAAACGTGTCTTTGCGTTAGATTTCGCCAGAATCTGTGTTGCCTCAAAATTTGCCAGTATTCACAAAAAAAAACCCAGATCTGCACCAAAAATCCTTGGAAATTGACACATCATTTACAAAATATTGAGCAAGTGGATCTATCCGTTGACAGGAAGAAAGGAAAGAAAATATATTTGTTATCGGAAAGAAAAGAAAGATACAGAATTCAAACAAAATTGATTAAGAGGTACAAAATGGAAAAGCCTCAAAATAGATTCAAATTGAAATGGAAAATAGAATTAACAAAAGAATTGATAAAAGTGATTTTATGGTACGTCGTGTTGCATCCAGTGGTTGGGTAAAGACCGTGGGGAAAGACATCAAGTTTATTCCTAAAATATTTACATTGTTAAACGAATAATCCATGGCCAAATGTCATTTCACAACTTTAAATCAATATTTCCAAAAGTTCATGCATGTGCATAATTTTTAAGATAATATTGTCAGTTTTGTCAAGAGACAAGTGACAAATAGTTCCAGGATTTTCACACATTTCTAAAACACAGAAAAATACTATTTATCACGCATTGAAATATCTCAGCCTATACATGTAAAACGATCTTGAGTTGTCGCAAAAAAGCAAACCTCTGGGTTATGGGTCGAATGTTGTGTAAATGACCTGAAGATCAGCCCTGAACTCATGGCAATTTCAAAATTCTTCCATTTCTTTTCACAGTTCTAATGAGCCTCACAGACGCATTTTATACTCAGGACTCATGGGGAGAGCTCTTTAGACTGCATGAGCGTGGAATAAGTGACATTAAAAGAAATGAAAAGATTTTTCTCATTCAATCAACTGAAAAGATTGCTTTCATTATAAGTGACCACTGAAAGATTAAATAACAATGGAAGGTTGATTCCTGGATGATCGGGGTTAAAGCGATCGACTTGTTCGGAAAACGATAAAAGCAGACGACATTTAGGTTTTACATTGTCAACGAAATCATGGCCATTCAATAGAGATTTGTTTGAAGAAATTCTTTTATTGGCAGCCATTTTATAATATGAATATGAATTAAATCGTTCACTGGTACAGCGTGTTGAATGATTTAAAAAATGCAATCGATCGATTGATCTTAATTGAAATAAGAATATAATCATTAGAATGAAGTGATCATGTTAATGATATCACCGTCGATTTCCTTTGAAGATTGTTTATTTTAGGAATTATAGGAAGAAATTTATCTATTAACATCTTCAAAGTTGTGTATCATTAAAGTAAGTTAAAGAATGAAAGTAAGTTAGAGAATGTGAAGAAACTGCTCGAACACCTCAGAAACATAGGTACATATCTTTAACAAATATGTTACAGCTGCAAGTATATATATATATATATATATATATATATATATATATATATATATATATATATATATATATATATATATATATATATATATATATATATATATATATATGTATATATACATACTGAGAATAAGGAAAATAGTTGTATTTGAATTGAATTTATTATACTAACAATGTTTTGCCTTTCGGCGTCGGCAAAGTCTAAATTTTAAATGAAACAATATTGAAATGTCTGTTAATTTCAAATAACAATGTCTCATCAAATTTATTAATTTATCATTTGAAATTACGACTTTGACAAAGCCGAAAGGCAAAGCATGTTATTAGGATAAATTTATTTCAAATACAATTATTGTCCTTGTTGTCAACCTGATCTTTTTGACGAATAATAACAATATAAAATATTTTTTTACGCATAATAGTTGTAAAAAGTGATCTGAATTTTCTGTTACTTCTATCAATTAGCTACTTCAAAATCTATAAAGCAATACAAATTATAAATACGGAATATCTATCAAAAGTTAAGATCCAAAGAATATTCACGATTTCAGGGTTAACCCTCAGAATTTAAAAAAAAACTGCCTCCATATTATTAAACAGTGATGTTGACAGATAAATTTGCAGGGAGTGAGTTTCGTGAAACTTGCTTTTCGAGCGTTCTGAAAAAACACATGAGAATTTGAAATTAGTATTTCGACCAATGACTCACTAGTCTTCATCCGGTGGAAACATTAACATTATAAAAATATTCTCTCTTTCTTTCTCTTTTTATATGTCTATCAAATTCTTGTAACTTCTGTCTCTTCCAGTCAATTCATATTTATTCTTTAGGGGTCTTTTGTGTCGTTCTTTTCTATAAAGTCACTGAATTCAGTCCATATTTGATGTAATGGTTGCTACTGCATTCATATTTAATTTTAGTAGATGCTACGTTCAACAAAATTCAATACGTTATAATCATATAATAATTTCTATTGAACTCCGACCTGCATATGTCTAGAATAGACTGAAAGACTCAAAAGAAAAATTCCCAGAAGTTAAATTTAAATTAACCATAAACTAAAAAGGAAATGGAAAAACCTAATTAGTTAATCAATATTTTTATTTCATGATTTTTTTATATTCAGCGTCTGCTGCTTTCAGCCAAGCTTGTCACAGAAAGCTCAGCGTTCTTCGATAGTTGCGCATGCGTGAGTTGGCGCAGAAGTTTGCTTAATTGATTGATGGCCATTTTCCTTTTCGTCTCTCCAATATCTGCTTCCTTATGTATTGTGTACATAGCTAAGCAGCTGTGAATGAATGCAGGATGTTTGTATCGATGTTCGGGAATGCTACGCCGAATCGGTGAAATTACCTAATTGGCGAAATTTAATTCTTTTTAGTCAAAAACTTTTATTTCACTTTGATTACATAAACTTTTGATTGAAAAAAATAGTTGTTTTACATCCTCTTCTGGGATAAATAAACTTTTGATCAAATCAAAACTACTTATTTATTCATTCATTTATTGTTATTTTTTTAAGTAAAAATTCGGCGTAATATTTAAACAGTAAATTTTAATACCTCTTTTTTTCCAAACTGTTCTTTTTCTCTCTTTCTCCACCTCTCTGTCTGTCTGTCTCTCCTTCTCTCTCTCTCTCTCTCTATCTATCTCTCTCTTATACGTGCATACATAAGAACATAAAGTGAATATACATACGCATTCACAGGGAGTTTATTAGCTATTGAGATAAAATTCCACCATTTGACGATCCAACGCTTCATAGTTTATATTGTTTTCTACTGGAACCTCATCTGCTTACGGCATCCAGTATTTCCAGTCGGTCATCCACTCAGGTACTGACCAGGCTCGATGTTGCTTAACTTTTGTGAACATATGAGAAATGATGTGTCCAACGCGATTTGCTCGTCACAAAGAATATAAAGCAGTGTAAAAAGTAAATGTAAAGAGCAAATTAGAAAAAAGGAAAGATGGCGACGACCGGAAACGAAAAGAATCAGAGGATATGAAAATGACGACTTTATCCTTAATCCTACATTAATCGAGAGAAGAATATAAGAGACAGAAATGAAATCGAAATTATTGTTCAACCAAAGACAGCAAGGATGTTGGAGAAGTTGTTCTTGGGGTGCAACGGCAACTTGGCATCAGTGGAGTTGCTGATGGACCCACTAAATATCGCTAATGGAAATAGTTATAATGATAATGGAACTAAGCAAGGAGACCATACCAAGTTGGTGTCGACAAGGAAACATCTGACGTCAACTGAGAAGTTCATGTGCCATTCCCGTGTCAAATGAACAATTTGAAAATGTTAACAATAATTATCAAATTTTGAGTATATACCAAACCATAGTTCAAAGGAGAATCATTTGATCTTTGAATTATACTAAAATTTAAGGAGTATAGCAAAATAGAGATTTTGTCCTCAATCTGTGCACCTCACTAACTAAAATGCATGCATCAGATTAAATCAAAACACTTGATAAAATCCATGTATTCGTCATGACGACTAATCATAGTATTGAGAGAGAATAGATCATTAATCTCCCTCTCTTATTCATTCTTTCTTTCTTCCTCTTCGTTTCTTTCATCGGCTTTGGTTACATTAATGCATTTCTAGTCGTTATTTAATCAGATGCTTAATCAGATGTAAATACGTAAGTTTTCAAAAAAATAAATTATTTTCATTTCATATTTTCATGAAATAAACACTACATATGTATACAGATATATTGTTAACGCAAATGTTTCAAGTATTATTTGAAATAATCTTTAATCCATATAGATTCATAGCATAATTATCCAGTATTTACCTCTTTCCTCGACGGACGTTCCAGCAACAACCCTCCTTCCTACTCAGAACACTCACCAACAATTGGAATTCTATGACACCCATGGAATTTTAACTCAAATCAAGATTAATGTACAAATTACCCGAAACAGCCCCCATTTGCTGGACAGTGGAAAGTAATGTCCACAAACACTACTCTTGTCTTCTGAAGATATATACGATACCGTTAACCGATTTATCAAAAAATATCATACATACATAACTAAAAAGTTTGGCTTTTCTTTTTTCTTAATTTTATTCAACCTTCAATGCAGAATATACTTACTTCATACATAGAAAGTGAGATCTCTCTCTCTCTCCCTCTCTCTCTCCCTCTCAATCCCTCTCTCTCTCCCTCTCTCTTTCTCTCTCTCTCTCTTCCTCTCCCTTTCACTCTCTCCCTCTCTCTTTCTCTCTCTCCCTCTCTCTTGTGTTTGTATGTGACCAAATAATGTCTAGAAAATCAGGGTTCGGGTGTTTGAGAGACGTTTGTGGACAATGTATGAAAATGTTCGTTGAGATGGGAAACTTGCAGTTCCTCGGGGAAAACATGTTTCACATTTATGAATTTATTCACGGAGACGCGAAACCAGTTTCAGAATTCTGGAACATCATTAACCAGCATTCCACATCGAGGGGTCACCAGAAAGTGATGTAATATTTTCAACAGATTCCCACAAGATATTTGATAAAGCTTGCAAGAATGATTTCGGTCCATTTCTGTCGTAAATTCATCATCAATGACCATCCTTTTCATCTGGCTTTTGTGATTTCTTTATTTTCTCATCTTAATCTCTTGAAAGGGCAATAGGGGAGTATACATCACACTATACACCCCTTTCTATCTTTCTCTCTCTGTATATACAATATATACATGTGTGTTTATAGAGTCTAGAAGAGGTAAATGATCAGAATATGAGTTGCAAGTGATTAAACAGTGAAAGATGTGAATAATGATGGCTATGTATTCTATACTTACAATTTTCGTACTTACAATGACTGAATCTAAGGAAAACACTGATCGATAAAAAAGTCGATACATGAACATGATTGATGAGTTTGGTCAATCGATAACCACACGTTTGCCTGATCGGTTGTTTATGAAAGACCAATTCAGTCGACGAAGAATCTTGATTGAAGAAATTAGATCAATATCTGCATTCATAGTTTTGCCCTTAACATAATCTTCATTTTCAAATAAAAGCCTTGGTATAAATTATTCTGTTTTTTGGCGTTTTTTCCGAAGAGGGATATGTACGAATATTTGACCAATTTGTTTGTCTTAAGATTGTGCTCCTCTCTCACTGTTATGCAGTAGTCAGATGTCATATAAGACCCTCAAAGTCTGAATCTCGCCGTTCGATCCATTATTGTAGCCCTGTGCCACATTAAGCTAAGTTTAGAAAAATAAAGTAGATAAAATGCTGATTTTCGTGGCCGGCAAGTCCTTCTTAATCGGAAGATTATATTTCTGATGTGCTGAATTGAGGTGCCAAAGAGAAGAGACAGAAGTGCAGTGAATGTTTCGTCTCTTCTCTTTCGGAAGAAATCGACTCAAACGGATGAAGTATAGGTGATTGGGGGTAGTGCAACTGTGACAGGCGATGCGCTAGGATTTAATCCTGTTTGGTTGCAGAATAATTGTTGGGGTCAGAAGGTTGAGGTACTCTATTTCCATGCAGGCAATTGATCGAGGTTTTTCTCAGGCTAGGGTAGACAAGATCAACGGCACATAAAATCTGTGGGTGTTTACAAGTGATGCAAGAACAGAACCGTCGGTAATTGATAAGAATGGTAACTAATCAACGAAATATTGACAATATCAACTATTGTCAAATTACTCTCACACACACACACACACACACACACATATATATATATATAAATATATATATATATATATATAATGCTGAGGTGTCAGTATATTTATCCTTATGTGAACGACTACAAAAGCTTATGGAATGCAGTGTAAGCCGTACAGTGCGTTAACTGATGGATTGAGCAACACTGAATTAGGATGTGATTTAATGTAATGTTCAGCGAAATAATAATAGGCAATATATTCAATATTTTGTGCTCTCTTCTTTTGCTAACAATGTCGCTAGGATCGTCTCAGGCACTGACTCTAGGGAGAATCAACATCTCTTATTGTACTTCTCCATGAAGACTGAATCGCTGCCATCAAAACGTCTTGAGTCATCGGTTTTCCTTTCAATTTTTCACTTGAAGTATTCTTGAATTTCTCCCAAACGTTTTCTATGACATGTATTTAAATCGGGGGAGTTAGCTGGCCAGTATAGAATGTCGCTTCACATATTGGAAAACCAATTTGAAACGAAACGTGCAACATGGCAGTGGGCGAGACATTATTATGCTGCAATATCAGATTTCTTGAGTTAGCGAATGTTTGAACGGCATAAGTTTACGCCTATGTATGTCGATGCATTCATCCGTATTTCAATGTGTTGGACACTCTTGCTTTTGGGTGATATCCCCGTAACAGAACCGGCAGAAGGAATTCAACAATGAGTTCAAGAATAAAGTTGACAAATTTTTCGGACCTTTTCTTCTAAATGTTTTGTTCCCACCGCTGGAAGCATATTGAATATTGTAGTCATCGCTAAAAATTACATTTCTCCAATCGTTTATAATATAGTCCATGACTTGTAATTACTGCAGAAGTCCAATATACTGTTAGTCTTCACCAGATAGTTGATCAGCTGCAGTCCATATCCCACTTCAAACAAGACAAATGGGTTTCAATATCTTCTCTGTAAATATTTAGCAGGTAGCGGTCTAGTCGATGAGTACTCAAGTGTGAACGTTCAATTTACCCTTTAAGTTCAAATATCGATTAGTACTTGATTCTTTTTAGAACTTTTGAGACAGGATTGACCAACCTTTATGTCTGCTGCTATACCGTGCTGATCCATACCTAGAAATGCTAAATTCGACACCAGATTCTTGTCACGTCCAACCAAGCTCTTTGCACTAGAGTACCGGTTCATATGTACTACGAAAGATTAAATACATCATCAGAAAAAGGCATTACTTATGATATTCAATACTTACTGGTCGGATCAAAAAATCGTACAATTTATTGAATAATTTTAAAATATCATTACCTTTGGGGACAGTCGATAATTGAAATCAGTGTCAAGCAAACTAGAAAAAACTTTTCCCTTATGTATCTTGAAATCTTTATGTCGTACGCAGTGAATAGATGTGAAACTATTGATGTAACTGTAATAATAACCTGTGAAAACAGAAAAATGAATATGTTTGTGCACAGAGATAGCAAGAGGGTGTATACCTACTCCTCAAATTTCAAGTTTTTGTATGTTCAATATCTATTGCCTGGAGACATTACATTATCGTATATAAAGTTCCCAAAACTAATTTCCAACACTGTTTACTGGCAGGATCCACAGGCTTGTAGATACAAAAATACTCGCTTCTGTACAAAAAGCTTTGTCATTCTGTGGCCACATCCAAGCAAAGTATCATGAAGCAAGCATTGGTTTCTGCTTCTCTGTCAACATTCCATTGTGGAAACAATGCTACAAAGAATTCCTTAATATTTGGTATGATATCCGTCGACCGAATGTCGTGATGTCCACTCAACTTGGAGTTATCAAAGTGATTATAAGCAGATATCAAAACTCGACACAATTTGATTCCGTACATTAATCATAGATATCATGACGTGTTGACAAACTCTGGGGATCTTTTTCCAAGAGTATGCCTTCCGGATACCAAAAAGGGAATTAGTAAGTATGATGCAGATAGTGCCAAATTTTCGCCATTCGTTATGACTTAACATTTTCAAAATCATCGCAGAGAAGTTGCTGTTGATCTGCGATGACCTATTCGCGCCAAATCCAAAATGGCCACCGTTGAAAAGTGTCAAAATGATAAATTAGGCAACAGATTTTGCCACAAATCACTTTACTGAGTTCTGTCTGACATCATGTACTTCTTTTAGTTCTATCTACATTTCTGAAAAGAATTATTTGTTTGTTCGGAAAATGATTTTTGTTCTCAATGGTTTTCGTTGACTTCAAGTGGAACCCATTTTCCACTTTGCCAATTAGTCTCTGATAGTCCGATATTATCACGTCAACAACCAGTATCTGTGACATTTCTCTGACAATTTGGCGTGGTTTTTGTTCGACTTATTTCTTTAATTGATCATGTGGCCGTTCTTTAATCTATTGATCTTCGAAACTAATATCACAACAAAACTCTTGAAACCAACTACTCACTGTGCAATTGGGGCTGTCTCCTAGATTACAAACCGCTTGAGATTCATAATTACCAAGTTTGTACTTATACATGAGGATTATATACAGCTTATCTTTGGCCTTAGGGGTCTACACAATAATTATAACTTTTTTAACCTAAGTTTTAACAATCAAAACGAATGAGGTATGTATTGGTTCAATATATTATACTAAGGTTGTAGGATACGACTGAAAGTTAATATTTACAATCGGCCATTATTTTGCGTGCAACTTGGTACTTGAAACTTTTAGAAAGGACATTTCTCAAGCGAAGGTGAATCAAACTAAGTAAAAACCTGATGTTATGAGCCAATGGTGAATTGATTTCAATAATAGATCCATTGATATAAATGCATATTTGGATAAATCATTGCACATCAGTTTATATAAGCGTTGGTGAATCACCAACTCTGTTGTCTTCTAAAGGAAAAGAACTTTTATTCTGCTAAAAAACTTTCTATTTTCCTCTTAATCTCCATCCTTGTCAATGCAATTAATCCAAAGCTTCTCTATTAGTCATAAAGATTGAAGATTATGAATTCATCCACGTATATATATATATGTATATATATATATATATATATATATATATATATATATATATATATATATATAATCATTATAATATAATATATATTGCATATATCATTATATTATTATATCATATATAATATATAATATTATAATGTATATGATATTATTATATATATATTACCACCCTTATGCACCACATTCTAACTCTAAATAGCTTTAACTTTTACAATAGACACTTCTTCCAAGTGAAGGGCTGCGCTATGGGCACAGTAACGGCTCCACCCTAACATTTTCATGGGTTAATTCGAAGAAACCCACATTTACCCTGAGATATACAACGATTGCATCTTTTATGGTACATATACAGACGACATTTTTTTCATATACACAGGAGATTAAACCAGATTAGAGAATTTCTTTACACATATAAACTCTGCACACAATTCAATCAAGTTTGACTTTTTGACGTCCACTGACTCAACAGCCTTCCTAAACACCTGCATATACATAGATAGTAACAGAAACCTCCAAGCTACCCTCTGCACTAAACCCAAAGACACCTACAATTACCCCAACTCTAAGTCAGCCCACTCCAACACCTAAAAAGAAGCCTACCATTTTCAGAAGCCCTTAGAATTAGAAGAATTTGCTCTACAGATAGTGAACTCAACAGACACAACCATAACCTAGTACAACATTTCACTAAACGAGGATATCCACTAGATGATACAAAAAGCCAAATAAAAAAAGCAACTATAATACACAGGGATGAAATCTTTAAACTCTCCAACAATAATAAACCTGACCGCATACCACTTATAACCACCTTCAACAACACACTCCCACCTTTAGCACACATTCTCAATAAGAGATGGAACATCCTCATCCTAAAAACAGAGAATTATTCACAGACCCAATTGTCATCGCTTACTGCAGACCCCAAAACATCAAAGACATGATTAGCAGCAACAATATAATAGATAATAAAGTCTCACACAACAATATCCCTAGAACCACTAAATTCTGTAAACCATGCGATATAAGAAATAGTCTATGTTGCAACCACCTTAAATACGCCAACACCTTCATAAGCACTACCACCAAAGAAAGTTACCACAAATACCATAGCGCTAACTGTCGTAGCAAAAACATCATATACCTTCTAGAGTGTAATAGATGCAATTTACAATACATGCGCAAGTTCGAGTGGCAATTTAACATTAGATTTAACAACTAAAAACACAGGATTAAATCACAAAACAATCCCAGTCAACTTCCTGTAGAACTACACTTTCGCACACCAGCCACAATTTTGCTACCGACGCTAGCTCCACTATCATTGAAAAAATAGAAAAAATACTCCCATGGACATAATTAAAATTCTAAAAAGACATGAGGATATCAATACTCTCTCCCCCATTGAACTTAACACCAAACTCAACAACCCTAATCACACAGATTTCTAAATCATAATCCTCCCACTTACGATAACTTAACATCCACATCTACCCCTCACAAACATCCAATGCTGGGAACTTCAAAGTCACTCAGACCCACAGCAACCATTATCTTAGTTAGGCATCTCACTTGTACGAATCAGAGCCAGCATATTTTCAATGACCTGTAAGGTTAAAACCTATGAAGTTCCTTAACTTCATCACCCTTCAATTATGCTATCTCTAACCTACCCACACAATCTAACACCACTTCCCTTGGACCCTGACACCCTATGTCTTCTCCAAGACCTACTACTGCAGCTAACAGACTTCTTCACAGACTGACACAACAGGATGCCCCTTGCAGATACCATTTTTTGCTCACAAATCAAAGCTCCTGATGGTGAACTTATGTTCCACATCAAACTTATAACCTCTAAAGGTAGACAAACACACTGCACACGCTACTGAAGATGGGAATACCTCCCGAAACATGTTTAGGCCTTCAATGAAAACATTTACAGATGAATAAGCCTAACTTCCATACACTTTCACTCCAGAGTTAGTCTCACTTCAAATTACACTTCAAATCATATATATATATATATATATATATATATATATATATATATATATATATATATATATATATATATATATATATATATATATAGTTATAAATGCGTTATATCACTTTGAAACCAAATTTGTGATGATCTCTCGTTATTGCACGGCGAATGTATCATTTGGCCTTGACAGGAATTGAACCTGTGACTGATAAAGTAACCTGATACAGGAATCGAACCTGCGACCGATAAGGTAGCCTGCTTCAACGTAGTGTTGCTCTTACCATTGAGTTACCCGTAAAACAAAGGCACGGATTACTGCTTTGTCTCCGAATATATATGTGTTGTGTGTGTGTGTGTGTGTGTGTGAGAGAAAGAGAGAGAGGGGGGTACAATGGGTGAATGGCAAAGAATGGAAAACAGAGAATAAGAAGAAAGATGCAAAGGAAAAAAAGATATTGAGTGTCTAGAAGAAGGGAGGATCACCGTCACGTGATTAGAACCTCTTCAAGCAGTAAGGAATGGATCTAGGATGATAGACAAAGATAAAAACGAATGAAGAAAAGATGGAAAGAAGAAAAAGAGAAGAAAATCGACGGGAAAAGAAAAACATTATTGATGAAAAAGAAGAAAAGAAACAAAAAAGGAAAATATCATAAAAGAGATATTTTGGAGGAAAATGAAAAAAAGAAGTTATCAAGAGAAGATATGAATAAATGAGAAAAGGAAACCAAGAATAAAAGAGATCGGATAAAAGAGAAAGGAGATCAAAAAGTGGGATGGGAGGAGGAGGAGGAGATTGCAGGAGAAGAGAAGAAAGTACAGTTCGTCATTGAAAACACTCTTACGTGAAGATGTGTTTGTCCATCCGTCATATTTCACCTCCTTGTCGAATGGGGAATGCATCCTCTGCAGATCCAAGAACTCTCTCAAATGCATTGACCATATTCTGGCATTTGCAAACAGAGGCAGTAGAAAATGTGTACAGATAGTCAAATCCACGCCAGTTGCATCTGATAAAAAGATGAACACATAGATAAGAAAAGGGAAAAGAAGAACGGGGGAAGAGAAACAGAGTGGAACAAACAAGGGGGAAAGAGAGGATGGTAAAGAAGAGAACAAAAGTGAAGAGGGGGTGGAGAATTGAAACACACACGCGCCAAGGAAACTGCACTAACTGCACATGCACACACACACACACACACACACACACACACACACACACACACACACACACGTTTCCATGTTCAGAATCACGTTTGCTTCTTACGCACAGAAAATGATGACGACTAAAATGACCTAAAATAAGAAAGGAACAGTGGAAAGGCTAATAAAATTTATGAATTCAAGAAAGAACTAAAATATCAGTGAAAACAACAAAACAAAGGAATAGATAAAGGAAAAAGATGGGCAAAAATGAAAAGAAAATAGAAAGAAATCAGGTCTGTTTGGTCACACAATAGAAACCGTCACATGACCGGTGTCTTTGGCAGAATGCCGTGTTGGGATGATCAATTAAAAAATTGATAAAAGGCTAATCATTAAAAAAGTTATTTCGTCTCTTGTTGGGCAGTAATCACGAAGAAAAGTCTAAATTATTTTTAAAAAGCCAGTATGAATACTGCCAAACAAAAACTAAGTGAGCAATTTTTAAATTTGCATCGCATATTGAATGCCTGTTAAAAACCCATTTGGGGCGATTTTCAAAACAAAACAAAACAAGAAAACGTTTTTGCCAATCATAAGTGGTAAATATTTACATTTTAATCCCTCTAGCCCCATTGGTGCGACCTGTAGACATGATGCATAAATACATAGCCAGCCAGACCAGATTGAAAACTGAAGAAAACTATGTTGAATAAATGTGAAAGACAGGAAGTTTTTTGAAAAGAAGGTCGGTTTTCGAAAATTGGAGGATTGGCGCGACACAATCTTGTTACCCTTCATTTCAATTCCGTTGATTTTGAGCCAAACTAAGTTCAGTAAGGATCTACATACATACGTATACACTTGCATACATATGAATGAGTGTCGTGTCTGTTCTGATCACTAAAGTGTTTCTTTTATGCACGAGGTTGACCTTGTCCGCCTGTCATAGAGCAATGGTTGGCAAGCAGACCATTGCAAGTGAATTCAGTCCTCACAGAGTCCAACTGTGATTATATTTTACTCGCCAATGCAAAGCTAATCCATTATTTTGAAATTCACATTTTCCAGCCTCGAAGAGAGCGTGCAGAAGTGTGATGTGTATTTACACTTAAAATCAGCCACATATAGGACACATAAGAATCTACATTCAGTATTTGCACATCTAAGAGCAAATATAGATGCACAGAAACACACGCCGGGGTAAGAAGTTGCGCATGCGTACTGGTGCACATGCAAACACCAAAGCGCGCTCACTGCCTCTGTCTCCATGACTGCAGTCACTCTGAGGCTGTCACAAACACTTCAAGGTAGTCGGTAGAATTCTCAGACCAACCCCCTCCCTTCTTTTAATTCCTCCTTTCTTTCCTTACTCTCTTCCCCCGTCTTTCCATCCTCCTTTCCCTCCTTTCTTATTCTTCCCCTCTTTCCATGCTTCCTCTTTTAGTGTCCCCCTTCCTTCATTATTCAATATCATTTCTCAATGACTCTGGTTTTTCTTTTTTTATATATATTCATTTCCGCTTTTCTATGATTACCTTCTTTTTTAAACTTCATCTTTTTTCCTTTCTCCGTTTTTATGATCTTTTTTCGTTTCATCGCACCCTTTCTCAATGATGCTTTTTTTTCTTTCTTCCTCTCAAATTTTTATTTCTGTCAATTATTTCAACGTTTTTTTTTTCGTTGATTTTTCCTGTAATTCTTTCTCTTCTTCACTATTTCATTCTTTTACAAATTCTTCTTTTTGTAATCATTTCTTTTTTTTCCAGCCCACCTTCCTTTCGTTCATTTCCTTTCTCTTTTCTATCTTTTCCTTAAATTATTTCCCTTATTTTCTCTTTACATTCTAATTACTCAACTCTTCTTTTTTTCTCTCTCTCTCTTTTCTTCCGTCCATTCATTCATTCATCATTTATTCATTCATGCGGCTCTTTTTTGCTAACCCGTTTTTTTTAGTTTGTTTTGAGCTTTTTCATTTCTTTACGTGTCTTCCGAATGCTTTACCCCCACCCCCACCCTCTGTCATTCACACACATGCGCACTTTGGTCTGCATGGAAACTAGGCAACTATGAACACACACAAATACAAAGACACATGGATGCAATCTAACCCGCAATGAGCGTGTGCATGTGCATGTGTGTGTTTGTACGTGTGTGTGTGTGTGTGTGTGTATAGAAGAGTGATAGTGCGCAAGTGTCTATAGACTTCATGTCAGGCATATAAACGCTTTCACTCTCCCTCCTGCTGTCTTTAACTTTCTATCTTTCGCGCAAATGCATAACATACAAATCACGTAGTGAAAGATCATTAAAAAATTAAGAAAGAAAAAAAGAGTTATACGTAAGAAACTTATTTTCACCGATCGTTTTTTTCAGAGTTCATTGTATAATTATTGGCTGGGTGTTAATGAAAAAAAAAAGATTTCACATTTCAAAGCACTTTTTTCTGGAGCTTGATGTAGTTATTTTCGCGCAAGAATTTATGGACACCATTGTACCGGTGAGTCTCTTATAGATCCTCACGTAAACCACGCTGACTCTAACCGAGTAGGAACAGTGGATAAGATTTTATAAATGATAAAACACAATTACCTACTCATCAAATAGAATATATATATATATATATATATATATATATATATATATATATATATATATATATATATATATATATATATGCAACAAACACGAAGTGCGTAAACCAGAATATGTGCAGGAAAAAAAACAGGAATATATGCTGTCGATAAGAAGTTGGTTTCATCATGTATATATACGCACACACATTCAGCTTAATAGGTGCACATATATCTATGTATGTTTAGAGGCCGACCAGCAAATACGCGGTTACATTTACAAAAACATCTCTGCAGACTATCACGTGAAAATATACCAATAATATTCACTGTTTTATGCTAGGAAATTTAACCAACACTTGCAGTTCTGTATCAGGCACATACACATAGATACACATCGATAGATATCGCAGATTTTACAAGTACCAGAGTACACTTAATGAAAAGGATTGGGAAGATAGAATACTAAATGAAACTAAACTGGAAGATTTTACCTGTCTTCGTAATGAGCACTTGATAGATTGAATATTGTGTCATATTATGTACCTTTGTGGGTATATATCGATAGACCACACGTGCGTCACAAATTTTACAAGTATGTTACCATACTGACTGCTCGAGGAGTTGAGGTATTGTATTCTCAAGACATTATGGCTACACATTTTGAAAATCAATATTTGCAAGCACGTCTGTCGACCCTTGGCGCTACCATTTCTACCACTGTACAGGCCAGATAGAATTTTCAAACGCAACGAGAAGCACCTTTATGCAGACTCAGATGTAGCTAGTAGCCAGCCTTTTCGAAAATAACATCAATTCTCTTCGGGGGAAAATCTGTAGTGATTATTTTATTTCAGTGAAGGACAATGGAGCAGAATTGTTTCAGACCTACTTTCCATTTTTATTCTTTATGTGATATTAGTGGGGCAAATAGATGACTAGTAGTGGGACCGAACACATACGAATTCGGTTTCATGCATTTAATATAAAGAGGTAGAATATCACGATAAAGCCGCTGATTGTTCTCGAAATTGATGCAATATAATTGAAGTATGTTTACTATTATCGGTTTTTTTCTCAGTTCAATATATATATATATATATATATATATATATATATATATATATATATATATATATATATATATATATATATATATATATACACGCCAATTTGCATGAATCCACAAACACTCTGCATTCACTTTAAGGCCAAGACACGAACACATCAGTCCATTTTATCAACCCCACCAAACACCTACTTAAGAACCGAGACACAATATACACACACACACACACACACACACACATATATATATATATATATATATATATATATATATATATATACACACACACACACACACACACGTGTATGTTCATATAGAGAGATATGCATCATTTATTTACACATACATATATGCGCATATTAATCCTACATACATATACACAGACATAGATAGATGGATAGATACTTAGTTCTTCAACTGAACCAACTTGTGCCCAGATAAGAAGCAAGCAGTCTTTAGAGATATAATTTTGCTAACCATTGCACTACATCAAACACTTTATCATGCTACCATCGCTACACACAATTACACTTATATTTCTATTTACACCATTCATTGAAATTTTTACTCATCTATCAGAGAGAACATTCAGTCTGCAAAAGTCACTGCTGTGTAACACACAAGCACAACTCACTCGAGCCGTACGCATGCGCGCGTACCCCCCTTTCCCCGTTCTCACATAAACCGATTCACAAAAAAAAAATCGCCGTTACGTCGACGGCGTCCATGTTAGCGTACACACAGACACGAGCCCTCCTCCCCAATTACTTGCATCTGTTCATCTCTCCTACTCCCACGGTTACCCTTTCTTTCCATAGTCCTTTCCACCTCCTCCTCTTCTTCCTACCGTCCTCTTTCACTTTCTCAATCACAAATTTAAGCATCTCCTCCCATTTATGTCGCCTTCAGTCTTCATACCCACCCACTCGTCCGTTCAATTATTCTCAAAATGCATTCTTGACCACTCCCTCTTTCATTCTCACCAGCACTTTTCTAACCCCCTTACTCACTAGCCCACCCTCTGCATCTCACTATATATCACTCTTTGTCTCAATTCTGAGCTGCAGCAGCACGCCATTTTGGATGAGGATGTAGGAAAAGTGAAAGAAAGGATGCAAGTTGATGAGAGAGAAGGTGAATTGAAAAGACTGTGGAAGTTGGGAGTGGATGGGGTGGTTACTGGAGGCGGGGGGTGTGGAAGGAGAAAAAGAAGACAACCTCCTGGGTAACCGATTGGAGAAAGTGATGGATTGAAGAAGCTGGCATCCATTTGTTCGGTGGAAAGTAAGGCAGAGAGTGTGAGAAAAGATTTGGATGGAGAGTAAGAAGTTGGGAAAGAATTTCCGGTTGGAGAGCAGCGGGGATGGGGTCGAAAATTTGAAGACAAAGAACGGGTGGTGCCAGGGTGGGAAAATTAGTTTTCATAAAAGAAGAAAAGATTAAAATAAAGATAATAAAAAAAACAGAATTTATAAATAAGACAAAAAGAAAGAAACAAAAACAGAAAGAAAATGAACGAAATTAAGAGAAATATTTTAGAAAATCAAAAGAAAGAAAACGGAAGAAGGAAAAAAAAGACAAGGGGGAGGCAAGGGGGAAGAAGAATTAAAAAAGAAAAACAAAGAATCAGAGAGAAAGAATGAGAGTAACAAAAACCCGAAAAAGGAGAAACCGAAACAAGGAAAAGATTGAGAAGGGGAGAACCATCCTCACCTCTTTATGTAAAAAGTTTCAAGTAATAGATAACTTGAGTATAGAAGCTGTTTGTGAAATCGTGGTGATCGTTAGAATCAGTTGCAACAGCACAAATACTCACTCAGCCTTATTCATCCACATGAACGTGGCCATCCACAGCTGACACTTTTCCAGAGAGGAACAAGAGTATTCTTCGGGGCGAGATGTTGCTTGTCAGTTAAGGGACTATAGAGTACCTAAACTGTGACAAGTCCGAAGCAATCACTGTTATTGTAACCCATTGATCCACAGCCTCTGCAAAGTTCAAATCCCATCTTCTTCGATGAGAAGGCCCTGGGGTGGGGTCAACTGCCCCGTGTGTACTGATCCGCATTGGTTGCCTATTCACTCACATATCAATGTGAATAGTCATTATCTAGAAATGCCCCAATTATTTTCAAATATTATGCAAAAGTATCCAGCACTCTTGAGAACTAGATACTAAATATTGAAATCCGATTTTTAGCTGGGAACTTTTGCACACACCATATACATTATTTAGTGATTGTATAGGTTCTACTATCATTTTTACACAACGTATACGTCGGTTCATTTTCTAAACTTTCTATTTGTCAGAAGTAGGTTGAAGAATGGGTCTGCCGAAAAGAATCATGGGATAACTCATTTAATTTAATTTTGAAGACAACTGCGCAAGTATCGACCTATTTACATTGATGATCCACAACAATGTCTTAAAAATTTCCTTAGATTGTTTCTGTGTCATTGCCCTTTCGTTTCTTTATCTTTTATACTTGCAAACTCCAGGTGACGATATTTCTTTCAGATCTTCAAATACTGCAGCTCACAAATATTACACAAGTTGGATTCAGCTCGAATGAAAACGAGGCTCTATTGATGCATGTAAAGCAAGTCAGGTCGTTCTTAGGCTTTAAACTTTATAAAAATAGACTCGATATCTGTGAGGCTACACCCCCACACACACACGTACATACATATATATATATATATATATATATATATATATATATATATATATATATATATGTATGTATGTGTGTGTGTGTGTGTATATATATATATATACACTCCAATCTTGTAGAGAATTTGCGATACCAACTGATGCCTATATAAGATTTCGGTGTATTCATCATATCAATATCAATAGGAAACCAAAGACAGTGTCGTAAAGCCAATCAGTGCAATTTTCATTTCTATTCTTTTTTTAAATTTTCTGCTCATGCTCGGTTGATTTGCAAAAACATGAGATTCTAGTGCGCATGCCCAATATTCATACGTTATTCATTTGCGTTTGAATATTCTCATAGAAAGAAAATGAATGAATTTTGTCATCAAAATGATGGCAGGCTGATTAAAAAAGTGTTAGCTGACCATTCATTCGCTTACTGGTCGGCAAGAAACCATATTCTCTGCACTTTTAGACTGAACTGAAATGTCTAAATCAGGGTGCAAAATCCTTGACAGCTCATATCTAAAAGCAAAACTGAACGTTAAGCTTCGTTCTCACGACACAGACATCAACTTTTACGTCTCTTTCGTTCGTTGACATCCATCGAATGTATTCTTTTCCTTTCATACCCGATTTTTGTTTAAACTAATGTGAAAACAAAGAGATCAAAAGTCATTTGTTCTGACGTGTCATAGAAATCACAACTTACACCAGAAAGTATATACCCCCACATCGCTGCACACGAACGTTGGGACCGAAACAATGAACAGTTTTAAAGGATGCAAATCATCAACAAATTTGCATAATGGCTGTACGAGTGAAAAGGGGAAGACAGGAGTCAATCAGAATAATGATTGCATTCTAGAGAATCGGTCAGTCTAACCGAGGAAGACGTGTTGCTGGGTCAGAAAGGATACTGGAGATTTAGCCAGGTTATTGTTGAGGCCTTCCAAGCAGTTCAAAATCACAAGCGGGACTGTAAAACTGTAAAGCCGTTCTATCAAATTTCAAAGATCCAGGATTGAGTCATTATGTTATATTCTTGTATATAGTTTTCCGTCTTCGTTTGACTGTCCTTAGAATCACTTACAGACGCTTCCCTCGACAAAAATGGGGGTGGGGAGAGATAGGCCATGACCCCTGAAAAAATGCTCCTGACGTGCCACTTTACTCATTGTACAAGGACCACACTTTCCAGAAACATTTTTTTTGTCTGTTATCTTCTTATTCTGTTCTATTTGGGTAGTTAGTATGTATACTGGGGGTTATCCATGTTTTCTTCTAAAAATGTTTAATCAATTATTTTTCTTTGATAATAATCAAGACTTTTTTGCAAGCAAATCAATTCAATTTCTCCTCTCACTCTACTATGTAGCTTTGGTATTGGAAGCTGCTACCAAATGGAACCAGCAACAGTCTTTATGCGTCAGTGTGCCAACGGACTATCGCGTGAGTGTTGCTGAGTTACGCTTATTAACGTCTTTTTAGGGTGATTTCGTGATTTTGGAATGGCGCCACTCATGATGTAAAGCGCACTTGTATCAAGTTCTGCTTCGTGATAACAAGACGACAGCAGAGACTTTGTAATTCATCGGTGAAAATGCCATGTCTCAAAGCAGAACTTTTTCTGGTACAAACGTTCCAAGGAAGATATTCCCCACTCACCCTATTAACCTGACCTTGCCACCCTGTCTCGTAATTCTGATTCTCAAATAGAAATTCTGACTGAGAGAGCGTCTTTTTGATTCTTTTGGGGAGATCCAGAAAGAACTACAGAGGTTTTTCAGGAGCATCACGCTAAAGACCTTCATGGAATCGTGGGGAAAACGCTTGGACTGCTGTATATACGCCGAAGGAAACTATTCCAAAAGCGACAGTGGGAACTAGGAGCTAGGGTAACTTATTTTCCGGCAATGTTAAAAATCCTGCAACTTCTCTGTAGCACCTCGTATGTATGTAAGTCATGGAATTGATAAATGTAAGTATTAGGAAATATGTGTCTGCAAGTCAAATAGTAAATATGTATGTCAGAGTTCCAGTGTAGATGTGGAATAAGGGGTTCTACAATATGGAGATACCATATCCGACCCTTCACATCAGGATATGAAAGGGGTATCAACGTTTTGGTTCGTTCCTTGATTCTTGCATCTCTGATCGGGGATGGTCAGAAATGATGATCTTTTATATATTCAGTTAATACTTTAATTCCGGTTTGCAAACACTATTACCCTCACCAAAACAACTTATGAGCCATTGAGTGTGAATTTGATCGGATGTTAAACTCAAAATCACGTCTTTTCCAAATTAGTTAACATTAAATGATTCTACAAAATGGCGCTGGAATTTAAACCGTAACACTTGACCCAAATTCTAAAATCTTAACTGTTTTGTGTTGGACACACATATACTGTGCCAACCTTTAATAGTACGTCCCATACTTGAATGTGTCACGGGATTTTAGTGTTATTCCAGTATTTCGCATTCCTGTACTCTGTTGGCACAATAACGCCCACGATATAGGATGTTCTCTTTTTCTTGTTTATGACTACCAGATCCAATTCTTTCGTTGGTGGGGTGGTAGGATCTCAAAATCTCCGAGTATCATATAATCATTTCCCTAGGATAGACTCGGTTTATACGTATACCATTTTGTTGGGTTTTACAGTCTCTATGTGTAGTTTTTCGTTTCTTTGTTTCGGCTCTCTTTAACTGTGTGTAGGTATGGGTGGCCCAAGCTTCCGACTTGGCTCCGAAACAGTCCGTTCACGACTTTTCTTCTTGTCAGCATTACAAGAAATGATATACTGTGTCTACAATTGAACTCTGTCAACTTCACACTCCAACGATTAACCTTACTTCACTGCTCGAGGGGGGTGGGGGCTGAACCAACGCGAGTCCCATTCCTTCACTGTCCATCATACATTTGCATAAACACCCCGAATCCAACTGCTTGTGTCATCTAAATGGACTGTTTATGTCAGACAGAATGTTATGCATGCCGCTCATTTCTTTATTCATTCACGTGGTCGGCTGTTCAATTTAACCTTTTTGACTACCCGATTTTTTAAACACAGAGCGCTCTAAAAGCATAAATATATACATTTTTTTTTAAATGAAAAATCGAAAAACAGTTTTTATTGCTTGAAAAAGTAGGTTGTAATTTCGAAATTTCTTTTTCTTATCTGAGAACCTAAGCTGGTTCCTCCCTTTTGGTTGTGGTTTTCTCACTTGGTTGATTGACTTTTCCATCTCCATTTTTGGTCAAACTGCAACATAGATCGGGCCATTCAGATTTGCTATGTTGTTCACTTCACTAAGTTAAAGAAGTTAATTGACGTTATGTTTCTGATTATACTATTTACCTTCCTTGATTCTGAGAAACGATAGTGATTTCTTCCTTCCCACATTCGTTCTTGTGAGTAAGTACTTTTGATATTTTTCTTTTCTGTCAAGGTGGCTGTTTCTGCATCTTTTGTTGGTCATGAGCTTGGATCTGATATATCTTCTTTTCGTCCATTTGTGCTCGCTCATCAAGGGTGTCACTGGTGTTAACTGATTATTCCGTTAATACTTATCACTCTGCACTTTTTTCTCTTGATTACCTGTTGGTCTCTGTTTGATATTGAACTGTTCTTAGTTTTTATTTTCTCTTTAACATTTGTTTTTCTCGATGTTTTTAGCGAGGTGGCTTGTCATTCAGTTAATGTAGCTTCTATTGGAAGACTTCTTTTCAAGTTTCTGTAAATGTCTTCTCATTGACTTTCCTCCATTTTCTTTTTCGCTGAACAACAGCAGTATTGGGTAACGACTGTCTTCGTCCTGTTGGTCATCAAGAGAGCAAGGGACCGGTAGTGCAGCCTGCAATCACAACATGACAACTGTGTCACCCACTCCCCACACACACACTCTCTCTCTCTTTTTCTCGAATCCTTAATGAATTCACTTGGAATGACGAGGATCTCCAAGTACACAAGATATTTTCTTGCTTTATTTTTAAAAAAAAGAAATAAGAATCTTGTCCTCATCGATGAAAGTTTTGGATGTTACATAGTGAATTGAGGTTCGTGTCAGGTGAAGTACATCTGAAACCACAAACCAAACCTGTAACAAGTGATCCTGATCATAGCAAAAACTGGGATGAAATCTTCAACAATTTATGGTAGAGTTTTATGACTAGCAGGGATTTTTATCAGCAGGGATACCCGACATAACCCAAGAAAAATTACAAATTTGACATCACAGTGGAAATTATGTTTTTCAATATATTTCTTCGTACACAACACAACGAATCGATCATGTTTACCAAGAACTGATTTTTTACTTTCGATCTGCACTGCTTACTGAATTTAGTAGATTCACAGCTTGGGTTGAGTTGTGATTAAAAATGTTTAACATCCGTTTAACCACTATGAGCAGAAAACTGTAGGAGATGAGTTTTTTCTTTCAAAGACCTTCGTTTCTTTTTTAATAGTGTCAGTTTGTTGGTTGCTGTTGTTGATTTCAGTTTATTTTTCTCACCTTGCAACCCTTTTTACCACAATTAGGTGTACACACAAATATGATTACAGAAAACGAAATACGCACACACTCGCGAGCATATATATATATATATATATATATATATATATATATATATATATATATATATATATATATATATATGTGTGTGTCTGTGAGTGTGTGAATGATTCAGCTCCACGAACGAAGACTAATTTTTTCCTCAGCAGTAGAACTACATCAGCAGCAGCAGCAGCTGCTGTCCATTGCCAATATACTAATTATTTATTCTTTCATTTCCACCTCCTTATTCGTAATCGAGTACTCCAAGGTATTTGCCGCGGTCATTTGTGGTTAATATAACCTTGATTGTATCTTGTTCTATGACAGTTCATTTCCCTCTCTTGTCATTGGTCTTCCTTTTTGAATCTCTAGAACTGCGTATTTCTCAAACCTGAATTCCATTCCTACATCATTGTGGGTCGTTCTTAACCGTTTCAAACAACTTCTCTATATTGTATTGGTCTTTCGAAGAGTCATCCCTGTAAATTCGGTGCTTGGCTTCTCCAAAGTATTCTCTTTTCTAGTTTTCAAGATAAGATTTTAAAAAGTCGTAATTATGATAGATAACAATGGAGAAAAAGAATCTTCAAAAATATTTCTTTTGATCTTCACCTTAGCTCAGGATTCTCCTTCGTCGATTAAAACTCCAGTTTTTCCTTTTTCCAGGGTTACCTTTTAATTTGAGCTCTGGTTCAATAATCTTGAACAGCTGAGGAGATTTGAATATCCAAGCATCAGGAATCATGTCACATGCTGTTATGTAATCAATTCACCCGTTGCAATGTTATTCTTCTTGTTATACCTTCCTTCAGAATCATCTGGTCGATCTACCGGAGACTATTTAATATCTTGGTTTCTCTTCCACAATATTCTTGTGCTTTTGATGCTAGTTCTTCCCATGAAGGGGGGGGGTCCTCTGCCATTTTCCATATCAAAGTTTGGTATATGACCGACATGTAGTTACTTGTCTGGTCCTTTTCTCTACGACGAGGCTTGTTGTGTCGCTGATTATCCATTCTGGGGAATCTTTTTTTTTCTCGTCGCTAAACTGTTTGGTTTTTACTTCAGTAAAAACTGGTGACTGTCGCTATTGATCGCAGGTCTCAGAAGAACTCCAGCACTCTCTGATAATAGCAATGCTGTCGTCTGAATGGTTCCCTTTCTTCCACTAATTTGCAATTCTTCTGGTCTCTTTGCAACGCCAGCAAGAATGATAGGAACAAAAGAAACTGTCTTCTTGAAGTTTCATAATTCTTTTCACTTCCAAGTTGAAATATTTTTCTATCTTCTTCCCTTTCAATTCCATTCTGTCATCTTCTTGAATAGCGAAATCCACTCTCTGACAATCTTCCCCCTTCATTATGATAATCTCCTGACCTCGGTTGGATGATCGTTAGAAAGTCCCTCAGTATTTTTTATTCTCCCAAATACTATGTTTTTTTAATATTCTATTTTGCTCACGCCATTGTTTGAACAGTGTTTTAGTTTATTACAGTTTCAAGCATTGCATAAAACATTTATTAATCACTGATATTCTCGATAACGGTTACTAAGAAGCCACCGATAAGATATTTCTATGAAAACCACTGAAACTTACATAGGCAGTGACTCACTTAGATGTGGCCTTTGTAACTGTCCAGGTTCCATGGGGCATGTTTGTGGGATGTACATTGCACCTTGTTATAGATGAAGATACAATAAGATATTATGCGTCCTTATTGTAGCTGTAAAGAGGTGTAGTAGTGAGACCAGCCTAATAGTTTAATCGAGTCATTCTGTGTTGTCATATAGTAGAAATAAATGTTGTGCGTTCAGCAAATGTTTCTATCCCACTTCCTATGTAAATAATCATATGAGGTTGACGGGATTGGATACACAATGGTATTATCGGCAATAATAACAGCAGAAGTGTTCATTATGTAGAATCATCAGCTTCATAGTCTCGGCACCAAGAGTTGCAATTATAGTTACGATAATTGCTATTCATTCATTTTATCAGAACACAATAAAGGACTCTTACTTTAGAGATTTAAGCTCGAGTTATTTGATAATAAACCAATGTATCTTGATTGGTTCATTGCCGTTTTGTTTTATCGCAATATTTCAACCATGTATCCCTCGCCCGGTGCCTGCGCTTGTGCTAGGATTGTCTCCTCCCGACATCTATACTGAACTTATGAACTATCCAATGAACCCGTTAAACTGCGTGAATGGGGCTTCCATCTTTCGGGTGTGTCTCTATAATTTTAAGCCTTGTTCTTTCCTGATTAATGACTCCCACAAGTTTTTAATGTCTATGCTCGGTTTGCTGATCAAGTTTTGCAACCACAGTAAAAGTGCATATTCCTCTGGACCTTCTTATTCTCCAATGTTGTTCTGTGTCTATCATTTCGATTCCATTCCATTGAGGTTGGTTTCCTGCTATCCTTCCACGCAAGTGGAAAGTGTCTTCACAGCTTTTGGGTGTTCCTTAAGTCTCATTTTTAAGGGATGGCTGGTCTTGTACGTTTTAAAACAAATGCATGGAATATTATTCATGCATAGATGGCACACCAACCATTACAGAATTGAGTTGATGGCATTGGAGAATAAGAAGTTTGAATCCGAACACGCACTTTTCTCAGATAACTGCATCAGCATATCAAGAATAGACACTAATAGTTTGTGAGAGTTATTGATCAAAAAGAAAAAACAAGTGATGAAGTTGAGGTTCCCGGAGCATGATAACGCCCTTTCAAGTTCACACAGGGGATAGGGAAAACAGACACATGCATCGAGAGTGATGTGTATCATGGGAAAAGTGTATGTTCCCTCACGGCGAGATTCGACGACATTCCAAAACATCACAAACACTCTGAAAGGGCCGGAGGGGGGTACAAGAGCGAAACATTGTGATAAAACAAAACAACAAAGACGAAGAAATTAGTCCTAACCAACTCGCATACAATGATTAAAACTACTACGACGTTACTACCAGTCTTTCTTTGTTTTCTCATTTTTCTTATTATTCATCTTCAAATCCTCGTGAAGTTCAAACATCTACCACGAGTATCTACATTCATTCTAATATTCTGCACAAGAAAAATTTAAACTATTGTTAACTTCAAGCAAGCATGAACTCATCCTGCCCTAGGATCGTGGCTGATCTCAGGTGAATCAGAATGCCTTTTTAATACTCTGTATTTCCTATCCTGTGTCCATTTAGCCTCATTTATTGTAACAGGTTACAATTGAAGGTCTCAAATCAAACATGTTGCTCTTGTAGATCTGACTACCATGCGTGTATCCCAATATCTTGGGACCAGGTTAGCGGATGTCTATCAGATATATACCTCCTTCAGGTGCAATGAAATTGCAAAAAAGGCAGGAAAATCAAGAATAAGTGTTTTCAGATGAAACTGAAAAATTATGAAAATTCATCTCCTCGGCATGCCGGGAAGTGTGGACGAATGCATGTTTCAACTTGAAGACAAAACAGAATGTTGGTTGCACTCAGCAAAAACAATAGAATACAAGAATTAATGTAGAATCCAAAATGCATAACAACATGCAATATTGTTTACATCTTTGCAGTTTAGATAGCGATAAAAATTAAATGAGTCAATTCTGAAAAAATGCACCATAATTTTTACAGTACCGTAGCTTGAATATTCTCACAAGTCTCATTCATTCTGTTTGTTGAATGATTACTGATGACTTGAGATTGTAAATATTATATTTCCAGCACTCTCCTCAGTATCCCTGTGCTTCCTTTTATCACTAACTCCTCTAATCTTGACTTCAATCTTTTTGGCACAGTTATTATCATCCCACATCCTATTATTGTTTTTTTTCGAATTATAAAATCTCTTTTGACTTATTTTATTCTTTCACAAAATAAATTGAATTATTATTTTTTTAACGCAATCGTAATGCTGTGTAATTCTTCTTCACCATTTGATGCAGTTGTCAGCCTCAAAAATGAATATTTCCAACTGAAATGAATTAATGGTGATCAATGCTGAATTTACTTATAGTAAGGAGTAGTTCGAACTTTTGTGTCCATGAAATAAAAATAGCTGTTGATATAGTTGCAGTTTTCGTATCCGAAGTCATATAGTGGTAGTAGTTATGATTTTAGTTGTAGTATTAATGTTATATGCAGGGGTGTTACTAAAATCATATTGAAGAAGTTAATAATATTAACAGTGAAAGGTTGTGATATTTGTTCTGCAAAATGTTGTCACACAGCCAGATTCAGAGAGGATTGAACTCATCACCAACCGACGAACTATCAACTCATTTCACAACAGCAGGACCTTTAAGCATGAAAAACAAAAACATATCGCATTGTAAACTCAGGTGGCAGAATCAATCAATTGCTCACTACTATTTGTAAAATTTGTAGATATCATTATTGAATCTAACTTTAACTTTATTTGAATGTACATTTATTTTAGGTATTACTAGTAATAAGAAACTTAGCAGCAATAAATTAGTACAATTATTGGCTTCGATGCTTATAATTATTACGGTTTGTTGTAACAATAGTAGTGGTAGTAAAATAAAAGCGACACAGTTAGTTGTAGGAATAGTGATGTAAACATATTTTGCATTAGTTTTGAAAAACTCATAAAGATCTAGATCTCTATGTTCGGTGACAAGTTTTCTCAACGCAATAGAAGATAACGGATATTTTGTCATAGACATGTCCGATACGTTTATGAGACGCCGGTAAATTGGGAACATTGCATGGCCGAGAATCAGTTCGAATGGCTAATCTCTTGATATAAATCGATCACTAGAGGATCCAGACACCTAGACCAGGCTACTAATCTAAATGGAACAGGGTATTGAAATTACAACAAAATGTCAGCAGCTGTTACATTTGAAAATGATGGCGATGACCTAACAGCCTTCATCAGTCTCAATGCAATATTCAAGAAGAAAATAAGGAGATGCAGTGAATGCTCCCGACATTTTTCTGAGATTGCAAATAGTAATTCGTATGATTTTTCCTATTGAAAGTGATGATGCAAGAGAAACGATCGAAAAAAATTGCTCTCACTAACTATGGTGCGTCCATTAGCAGAAAGCAGGCAGACACTTCCGAGATTCATATCGTCGCTAGAAGAAAATACATTTCAGTGAGAATGAATGGTTCTATCAATGCATAAAAATACATGCAAACGGCACAAAGCCGAAAGAAAGGGTCTGGTTCTGGTCTCCTTTATACTATCCTTCTTATAACTAGTTCCTCTCACGACCAATGAATTTTTTCCTTTTACCAATAGTACAATTGTATGGTATTTACAGGTGATGATCACGAGGGCGAAGGGGGAGAAACATTAAAAACCGAAAACTAAACAAACATCTTTTCTACTCCACTTATACAATGAAAAGAACGGAAACAAGTGACACGTTCACTTAATTCAAGGGAGTGAAATGACAATAGGGCTAGAAATGTAAAGTAAAATTCTTACCATAAGAAAACATAACCAATAACTGCATGTATGTGGTAGAAATAGAAGGGTGAAACTAGCATCCCTATTCTCCCAAAAAGTCTTGAGGAACAGTGAAAAGCTGTAATGTGTGGAGACACATTAAAATCTGGTATAGCCGATCATGCATGGAGGAGTAAACAACAACCTTTATGAAATCAAGTCAAAATAATAAACAGAGAAAAGCATTGGCAAATAAGCCCTCATGCTATGTTCAAATGAGTCAATCAGTTGCCCTAGCATAGATACAGCTGTTGGAAACCATTATTTAGGTAGGAACAAGCGATGAACCTAGCATCCTATAGGCATGGCTCGAGAGATGAGAGTGCGTGCAAAGTTCAATGGGTCAAATCTTTATTAACGCAGGGGTCAAAGAAGAAAATTCCAAGACGACAGACGCAAGTTCCAGACATGACGTATATGGAAAGGGGTGCACAGCTCCCTCAGGATAAGATTCAACAACATTACAGAACACAGCAGATACCTAAGAGAAGTAGGAAGGTACAAGACCGAAATGTAAAAATCATAGACGATGAAATTAGTCCCAACCGACCACATACAATAATCAAAACTCCTGATCAAACAAATCACAATAACTGATTGCTTTTACACTCATGTACACATGTAGGGCCTCACATGAAATCCGACCCTGTATCGCATTTGTCTTCGCTTCCGACGTTACACTTACATCAAACGCATAGCTAAAAGCATACCTGATTGAACTGTCAGACTTGTGGACGAATTAGATTAGCTCATAACGTCCAGGGATACAGATAATTTACTGTAAATCTGATTATATATATATACTGTAAATCTACACTTATTTGGATTTGAATTGATAGGGAACCCCATTTTAATGGACCAACCCACATTTAGCAATGAAAACGGGAATCATCCATTTTCCACGTAATGTCTTTTTTTTTTAAATACCTAAAAGTGTCAGTTGTATTCGTAGACGCTAGGGGTGCATTGCATCAATTGTGTTCGTGTATGTTCCCGATGGCACAGTTTGATTTTGTTTGGTTGTATGCACAAGTATGTATATTTGTATGTTTATGACTCAAGATAAACGCACACAAGTGAATATGGGTCACTGTGTGCTTAGGTCAAAGTGTGTAAATAAATGCACGTCAAAAGGATATATAAATACAAAGGACTTTCTTAACACAGGTTTTTCGTTTTTCTAAATGTACCTGGATGTGTTTATATGTGCACAGATACGTTTCTGTATTTTTATCCATTCACATAGATGCCAGGTCTTCGTTATTCGTTTCTGATTTCTCCAATGAATAAAAAAAAAGAAAAAAGAATAATTCTTTTTTGCCGTTTGTCTTCGAATGGAAACAGATTTTCATAAATCAATGCCCAAAAAAGTGCGAAAGAAAATTTTAAAACAGAGATAAACCAGTTTTTGTGCGGGTCTTCAAATAATGAAGGCAATTCACCATTAAGATCTCTCTCGTTCCTTGAATAATGGATCAGAAAGTGGTGCAGTGGGGCTAAAAGAGGGAAATGTGGGAACACAAGGCTGCCTGCTTTCGGGGTGAGGGCGCTTCGAGACCACCTGAAAATTTATGAAATTCAGATCTACTTCAGAAAAGCTTTGAGGCTGTCTGTGCTGAGTATTTGAACCTATATTGATTGATTTTCCTTATCAGTGAATTGTTCAAATACAGAATTTCAATAGTTCATATAAAGATTGTGAGGGCATGCCCCCCCCCCCCTTAGGTCAGGGGACGCGTTTCTTCGGCACTGGGATCAGAATTACTTTTTTTAAAAGGAATTGTCAAATTCACTTTCGACCAATTAATCAAATAAAGAATGAGAAATTTATGATAAAATCTGCTCCAAAATACAAAGAAAGACATCAATTCAAGTTATCTCTATCCTATCATTCTTTATTCTTACTTGATACAGCAAAAGAGGAAGAATTGGTATCGGTTCCTCTCTCTCTCTCTGTCTCTCTCTGTCTCTCTCTCTCTCTCTCTCTTTCCTTACCCACTCTTTATTCCTTTTGTTTTCTCTCATTCCCACCATCTCTCTCTCTCTCTCTCTCTCTCTCTCTGCAATGTGAAAGGCATACGCGTTCATTTAATAAAAGCTATTTTATACCTATATTTGCTTCAGTTTCAGAACAAATCATATTCTAGTCAAATAAAGATGTAAGTTTTGAATCCCGAATATCTAAGTAAGCATGTCTCCAGGAAGATGAAAATGTTCCTTTCGCCTGAAAAAAAACCTATTACCTCATCCAAACTATGAATGGAGAAGTAGCTTCTTGATAGGAATTTTGATTTAGATGCTCTACCCTTAATGCATTCCATATCACACATTGTAAATCAACTGGAGGTGGGTCAAGAATGCTAACGTTCAAACTCAATCTTTGTGCAAATTGAGTGAAATGTCAACAACTTAAATTTTCTTCCAAAAACATTATTTTCTATAACAGAAAAAAGATCATTATTTATATTTTAGTTGTTACTGACAGAACCAAACTGTGATCGATAGATCGTCGCCTTTGGTCAGGACTTGTCACATCGAATATAAAATTCGATGCTTTTACGAATTAACCTGAAAAATCTCCGTCAAGAATTCTTTGTTGGATTGACTAGATTTGGGGAAGTCGTACTAACAAGTCGTTGATAAATGAATATCGTCATCCACATGATAAACTCTCACAAAGCATCCAGTAGTAGTATTGTTATCATTGTTATTATTATTATTGTTGTTGTCGTTGTTAAACCCCCAGTATATCCCTCGATATTCTTGCCAATTTCAGCAGTGCTGTGGTCTTTTTTTTAAAATTCTCTCTCCTTTTTTCTTCCTTTTTTAAAATTATTATTATTATTATTATTTGGAATCTCACACCAGTTGCCTGGTGGTAACCGCTGGAGTTTGAGTGACAGCAAGTCTCCTCAAGTCTCCAGCCCTCCTCTCCTAGTACTCATAGGTCGCAGTAATTCTACGATTTACAGTTTCACACCGGTTGCCCAGTGGTTATCGCTGAAGGCTGAGTGACAATAAGTCTCCTCAGGTCTTCAGCTAACGTCTCCTCTCTCTTTCGCATATCATGACAGAGCTACGATTCGTTGCAGTCCTTATATCTCTAGCACCTTCCTCAGTATCCGTGCAGTTCCCAGTAGTGCTGTGGTCTGTACGGTCTCTATCCTCCCCCTAATCCCGATCTCCTCCAGTCTCTCCCTCAGCGTTTTGGGGACAGTTCCTAGTGCTCCCACTATGACCGGTACTACCCTGGTTTTCATGTTCCACATTTTCTTTAACTCCCTTGCTAGGTCCTGGTATTTTTCCCTTTTTTCACCCTCCTTCTTTTTTACTCTATGGTCTGCAGGTACAGCAACGTCTACTATTTGGCAGGCCTTCCTTTTTTTGTCTACTATTACTAAGTCCGGCCTTCTTGCCTGGATGAGGTGGTCAGTTTGGATGTCAAAGTCCCACAGTAGTTTGTAGTTGTCATTCTCCAAAACTGCCTCTGGCTTGTGCTGATACCACTTTTCCCCATGGTTGAATCCCATTTGTTTACTTCGTTCCCAGTGTATCATCGTTGCTACTCTATCGTGTCTATGCTTATACTCCTTCTGGGCGAGTTGGCTACATTCACTAGTTATGTGGTTTACTGTCTCATCTCTTTCACCGCACATGCGGCATTTGCTGTTTGTCTGTGTTCTGTCGATTTTTACTTTTATGTAGTTTGTCCTTATGCTTTTGTTTTGGGCTGCCATGATGAGCGATTCTGTTTCTCTCTTAAGGTTTCCCTTTCGTAACCACGTCCATGATTTCTCGTCTGCTATATCTTTTATCTGTCTTTTAAACTCGCCATACAATTTTTTCCCTTCCCACTTTTCTTTTCTAGTTTGCTGTACTGTTCCATTGTTTTCTACTTTATTGTTTGTTGCACTATCCCTCGCGCTCTTTATGATTTCTTCACTATTTGTTTGCACATATCTATCTAGGACTACTTTAGCTTTCTGGACACAATCCTCTATGCTGATGAGCCCCCTACCACCTTCTTTTCTCTTAACGTAAAGTCTATCTGTATCATCCCTAGGGTGTAATGCTTTATGCATCGTCATAAGTTTCCTTGTTCGCCTATCCATTGATTGGAGCTCTTCCTTTGTCCATCCTAGGAATGGTCCTGTATACCTAACTACTGACACAGCCCAGGTGTTCATTCCTTTTATTAGATTTCTGCTATTTAATTTGGTTTCTAATATTTTCCTTATCCTTCTGAGGTATTCTCTCTTAATTTTCTCCTTCATTTCTTCCCGTTTTATCGTGTCACATTCAAGGACACCTAGGTACTTGTATCGGTCTTGTACAGTCAATGCCCTAATCTTGTTGTTGTCCGGAAGTTCAATTCCCTCAGTCATTGAAAGCCTTCCTTTGTGCATCACCATGATTGCGCATTTTTCTATCCCAAACTCCATTCCTATGTCCTCACTATATTCCCTTACTTCGTTGAACAGAGTCTCAAGCTCTCCCCTGTTTTTTGCAAACAATTTAATATCGTCCATGTACATTAAGTGGTTGACCTTTCCTTTTGTTTTAGAGAAGTGGTATCCTTTGCTGTTTTTCAGGATTCTGTTAAGCGGTATCATTGTTAGAACAAATAATAGTGGGGACAACGAGTCTCCTTGGAAGATTCCCCTTTTTATCCCTACCTCGGCTAGTTTGTCCCCTGCGGCTGTCAAATCTACTTTCCAGTCTTCCATTGAATTACCAATGAATTTAACCACCGGTTCGCTAATTTTGAACATTCTAAGGCATTCGAGTATCCAGCTATGTAGAATCATATCGTATGCCTTTTTGTAATCTATCCATCCCATTGCGATATTCTTTCTCCTTTTCCTTACTTCTTTTAAGATCATCTGGTCTATGTAGAGTAAATTGTTTGCCCCTTTGGTTCCTATCCTACACCCTTTCTGTTCTTCTGGTAGTAGTCCCCTTCTATCCATTGACATGTATATTCTCTCTGCTATTTGCCCGGTCAGGATTTTCCACATAAGTGGTAGGCACGTGATTGGTCTATAGTGCTTGCTACGTTCCCCTTTCCCGGGTCTTTTTGGATGAGGGTGGTTCTGCCTTTAGTCATCCATTCTGGTGTTTTGCCTTCATTTAGACAATTTTGGAGTAGGTGAGTGAGTCTGCCGTGTAACGTGGTGAATTTTTTGAACCAATACCCATGGATCCCGTCGGGACCCGGTGCTTTCCAGTTGGCTACTTTCCTAAGAGTATGTTTCAACGTGGTTTCATTCAGTACTATTGGTTCTCCCTTGTCTATATCTTCTAGTTCTTTTCTCATGTTTCCTAACCATTGCGGTGTTACGTTGTGTCTTTTTGGGTGCCCCCATATGCTATTCCAATAGTTCTTGGCCTCTGTGGCATCTGGTTTCATGTCCTGCCTTCTTTCCCCATTTAAATCTTGGTAAAACTTTTTCTCATTGTTTTGGAATGTGCGGTTTTGTGTGTATTGGGCCGTTCTTAGTCTGTATCTTTTTAGTCTTGCCTCTTTGGCTAGTCTTTTCTGGTGTAACTCTTCGACTACAGTTGCGATGCCTTTTTGCGTTACCTTGTATTTGTTATAAAGTCTTACTCGTGGTCTGTCTGTGTGTGGTGTATTTCTAAGCAGTACTTCATCTCTCTGTAGTTGGGAGATCTGCCTTTGTAACCTTCTCTCCCAGTTGGGTTTCTCTTCCCTATTATTGCTCATGTTCCTATCTTGTGTTGTGAAGCTTTGTGCTACCATTTTCGCCCCAGCGTAAATTAGGTTGTTGAGTTCTAGGAGGGTGTTCGTTTCTATGTGCTGTAAGAGGCAGTTGACCTGTTCGGTCACTTCTCCAACTTTCTTTCTGTCTTTGTCTCTTAGGGAGGGGAGTGTTTTTTTCTCTCCTCGCATGATCTCTTTCAAAGCTTGTATTTTGGTTTTCTCTTCTTCCGTTGGTGCCTCGTCGTCACCCTCTGGTGCATAGTTTACTGTGGGGTCTCATGGGAAATTCTTCTAGTTTTGTTATTGGTACTAGTTGTGCTGGGGGGCATTCTTCAGATGTGTCACCTGAATCTCTCTCTACATTATTGCGAATCTCTAGTAGTTCAGTCTCAGACAGCCATTTCTTCTTTTGGATTTGTTTTACTTGGTCAGCGAGGCGTTGGCTCGATACTTCCACAGCAGATTTTTCCCTCCATATTTGGAGCATACGCTCCCTATAAGATCGCACTGAAGGCTTGCTTTTAAAGTAACAATACATAACTAGTCTATTCTCCTCCCTTGTCCATCTCTTTCTCTTGTTCTTTATAGCAGTCACTCCGTGAGGACCGCACCTTCCCTGGGTGTCATTAGTGGTATATGAGTCTTGGCCAACAGTAGCTATGTGACGACTGTGTCCCTCCTGAGGGCCATTAAGGGTACACGAGCCGGTATTATTATTATTATTATTATTATTATCATTATTATTATTATTATTTCGTTTTGTTTTTTATTGATGTCAAGTAGTATTCATTTCACACCGAAGAAACTTAGGGCTAGCAACGATGTCATGTCATAAGTAGACAGTGGTATTTTTCTCATTTAACATATGCAAAAAAAGGGGGTCAATACAGGAGGCTACACAGGAAACAGTTCATAGTTGTATAAAGGACAAAATATTTACAAGGACAATGCTTTGTAAAGGATATGGGCGATGCCTGTGAGGACAATTTCCTGTATCTCGTAGATGCTTAGGTTTTCTGTTATTCCAATTAGGTATTTGTCGACGCCCTTTTTTTATGACCCCAACGGCTCCTATAACAACAGGTATTGTTTCAGTCTTGGTTTGTCACATTTTTGTGATCTTAATTTCCAGGTCTTTGACAATTTTTCAAACTCTTTTACAAATATGTTTTTGTCTGATGGAATGGTCAAACCTGTAAATAGGCACTCCTTTTTATTTCTGTCCTTAGTAATTATGCCTGGGCAGATGGTTTTGTGTGTGTTGTGTCATAGTGCTTACCGACTATCCAATGGATATACTGTCTATATTCATCAGAACATCCAGATACGATGAAGTCAAAAAAATAACAATATTAAAGGAAATCTTCCCCTTCTTTTGCCTTGTTATTTTTGACGACCAAACTTAGTTGTTTAAATTCTGGCCCTTTTCAATGGCATCATTAAAGGAAAAAAACTGCATAAATTTCCTAGTGACTAAATATTGGTTTTGACAAGAATATTCCAGTCTCATTGAAAATTTGGCCTGCTGCCTTTTTTCATCGTGATTCACCCCATTTAGTAAGTTTTATATTTAAACAAAATTAGACTTTGATTTGAATGAAGTGGAGCTTAAAATTCGACCTGGCTGATTAGCCAACTTTAGGATTTTTGTTCAAAATTCAGATGAAGATCTACAACTACTATTCAGTCGATCCCTTACCTCAATGGAAAAAAAAACATTCTTAAAAGATGCTCAACAGCCTTCCTAATACTTGCTGAATATTACTTTTACCAAACTGATTATTATTTAACATAAAATTCATAATAAAATGATGAAAATTAATATAACATTTCGCCTATAACACAAACAGTATTCGGTAATCACGGATATTTATGATGTCTTAGTTGACAGCAGTTTCCCTCAATATGAGTTTAGTGACACCCTGTTGGATTGTTGGACACAACGTGTAGTATGGTATTCATTGATTTATACAGCGACCTTAATGAAGTAAAATATATGTTAAATAAGTTGAATTGGTACACCAAATATGAGTTATTGCAAGAAATATAGTTGGTCGCCTACTGAAATTACAGAACATGGTTTACAGCAAGTTTCAGTCGTATATAAATATATTCATGACTAAACATTGGTGAATATATCTGATGTTGAATCGATATTCGAGGTTATCGGTACAATGGAATAAATGAACGGAACAGCAAGAGATAAAATAACATTTATTTTCCAAAAGTGATGTAGTAACTGTAAGTCCTGGCCTGGGATGGTTCCAAGTTGGCTAGTGTTAGAGCTCACGTAAAAACCCTGATTTTCAAGGCTGGTAGATCTTCTCCATTTAGCACATTGATGCACTACAACCTCCCTACTGACATTTCCTGTATTTGACTTTGTGTCTTTCCAATCGTCCATAATCGCAAAAACCTTATGTTTGGTGCATTTTTGTTCGAATCTCCTTGATATTTGTCGAAAATTAGGAAGAAATAGTATAAAATACAATGTTAGAAGAAGACAAAGGAGAAATGATATGGAGACTGAAATGGGAGAAAATATAAAGTTATAAAAATAATCCAGGCATAACATGTAAATGAAAAAAAGGAAAGGATAAGAATTTATTAAAAAATTCCCATTGTTTTTTAGGCAAATACGTACGTCTTTTTGGCAAACGAGTGCAAATTACTGAATCTGTTGGTGTATGTTTTTTGTAGTCTGTCCATGTATTTACGTGTTTACTGAGCTTTTGTGAATATTCGAAGAGTGATTTGTTCTTAATATCGAATGCAGAAAGGAACTTCTATCTACTGGCAATTCGTCAAGTGACAGATTCAATCCATGCTCTTGATCTTTATTGTTAGTTATATTGGAGTTTAAGACATCCCAGTCGAAATAATTATTTGTAGGACCAGTCGTCTATAATGGAATTTATTACGTAGATACGAAAATTTTACAAGGATATGGTCTATAGTGACACGCTCCACACCCACATCCATACACTTGCGAAGACAACTAGATAGATTGGAGGGATATAAAAATAGTAACGATGTGGTAAGCTGAAACCCTTTTACACTAGTCCACAGAAAAAAACAAAAAACAATTCGATCTAATACTGAGACAACAAAAGGAAACGAAAGAAAAGATAGAACGAAATTCACCACAAAATAGGAGAAAATCTTCAGACAAAAAAAACACCTAATAATCGTTAAGCCTGATACATATGAGTAAATGGGTAAGGGCGCGTCCATTACGCGTGTTCACAAGTGCCTTAATGTGGTCTGTTGCATTGCTCTAAAGGTTAGTGTCATTACCAATCTATGCTTCGTGCATACGACCGATGTTGTCTAACATAAATATACAGGCAATCAAATCTATATTTTTTATAAAATAAGTGTATTCTAAGAAGTGAAATAGTACGCACTTGGGTTCAAATAAGTGCTCAGTGATAAACGGGTGGTTTTGGCAGTGAGCAAATCATTTATATTTCATACTAACATACTCTATGCTGTTATTCAGTTTGTATCCATGAACAATTGGTTATTGGTAAGCTTACATACACAGATGCAGTGCTAACGTTTTAGACGCCCTGGCTGACGAATCTGTATTTCTCTTCCTCCTCCTCCGTCTATTTTGGCTTTCTTACAGAGCAGCGTTTCGGCGAGCTCCGACAGTACAGCGTCCTTGCTTACATCAATCTCCAGTCTGACTGATTACCTATAATCTATTTTTATGAGCAGGGTATTTTTGCCATGTGTGGGTGGAATTGGTATTTTCCTGAGAAAGGCCTTCTGTTTGGTTTGAAACAGTTAGTGTCCTTTGGTAAAATATATGTTTACCAGCCTCAAACGTCTTTCAGATTATATCTACACAAAACTATGCACGATAGTAACCGTAGGACATATGTTGGTAGTTCATTGTTACTGTTCGAATATCATTTAAATCAGACACTCGGTGTTCTTGGCTGGAATATCATAAAGAAGTATTCAGAAAACTCTGCAACTATTGCCACGGACATAGTACTGCCCTTCTTTGTCTGCAGACCTCCAAGAAAACACTGGACAAGTGCCAATCATTTGTCTTTATCTCTTTCTTGAATCTCACCAAAGGCAAAACTTCGACTCGTGCCCAGATTATAGTGGTTTGTGCTGTATCCGTTAAGTAGCAAGAGTAGCAGTAGTTGCAGCAGAGGTGGGTAGCAGTTTTGGTATTTGAAGGAAAAGCAACAATAATATCAACAATGAACACGACAATAACGGAAGCTACCATTGTCATAATTGATGTCTGGAAATGTGGACTTCGGCTAAACTATTGGGTAAAGGAAGAAATTGGTTTATCATAAATTCTCCCGTCTCTCTCTCTCTCTCTGTCTCTCTCTCCTTCTCTCTTTCTCCCTCTCTCTCTCTCTCTCTCTCTCTCTCTCTATATATATATATATATATATATATACTAGTAGAAATATCCCGCCTTGCTTAGGTCCTCCAAATATCAAAAATAAATACAGTTACATGAGTTCACAATTGTAGAATCCAATCAATTCAGGAAATTATTCTATTTCCTTTTTTTGAAAATTCACAAAAACACCCATAAATAAAAAAAATATAAGACGTAAAATATACATCAATATATATAGGACGTTTTCTGTGAAGAAATTCATCTTTCAAAATGATAAACCATTAATTCATGTAACTAGTAACATCTCTCATGTCACACAGTATCTTACGCAGTAAAGAGAGTGGAAGGAGAGAGATGGGAACCCAAAAATAGTCAGTGCTGTATATTGACTCCCTCCACCAGCACTGCAACTTCCAACAAAGACAAAAGAATTCTCCTGGTCTACACTAAGATGCTCATAGAGCTTTTGTTCGCAGATGACACGGTCTTTATTTCTACTCTGAGTTGACCCTTTAGTAAGTAAGGTCCTGCTTTGCAAAGACCACGGCTTCGAAAGCAGCTTGAAGAAAACGATCACCCAACCCCCTGGGCCTCAACATGAGTATCACCTACATTTCATTTTCATCAACCCAACGATGTTGAAAGCAGTCCAAGTCTTCACCTACCTAGGATATATAAAATCCCTTGACACCAATTCAGACAGACAACGAACTGGTTACACTTTGTTACTCACTACAAATGGAACTAGAGCAACAAGAATCTTAGGAAAGACTTTAAAAAAACAAGTCAACAAAGCCGTCTTACTGTTTATTTTTCTAGAAACCTCATTCACTACCAGCGTTGCTTCTGACATCATTCTTGATGAGCATTCGAGTGACCATCGCTAACACCACAGTTTGTAAGCCAGCTACTGCGACAAACCCTGAAGCTCAGCAATAAAAAGCTGTACAAGCCATATACTCCTTCCTGTACCGCAAACTTGTCTCTGGTCGGTGGAACGGAGGGATACCACTCAAAAGATAAAGGAAGTCCTTGAAAAGAAGCTGTCATCCCTGATGGAATCGATAACTGCAAACGGACAACAGATGCTGCTGACAGAGAGACATGACTTGCAGACAACTACCCATTTAGGAGCAAACCACAAAAGAGGAGATGCAGTGTTACCGAAGGTCAAACCGGTTGCCAGACTTTCTTCTGTTGCCATCGAGGATGAACTTGCTGTAATTGTTGGATAAGGTTCACAAAACTAATTACTGAACAAATGAAAGAAGAAAATTTGACCATTTGACCAAGTTAACCATTTAAAAGATATAATTAAGTTTTCGATGGCTATGATTTAGATATAGTCATACGTATTATAGTCACATAGCGAAAATAACTCATACACTTAGTCAATACAGTTATGCAGGTATACACATTGTCGATGTGTACAGAAAAGAAGACATTGTCGATGTACGGAGAAAGAAAAATATTGCCGATGTGCAAAGAAAGAGGACATTGCCGGTGTGCCCAGAGGTAGGACATTGCAACTGTGAAGAGAAAGGAATTCACTGAACAGAGTTTCAATCAGTTTCATCATTTTTCGTGTCCACGTATATTTCCAGTTGAAAGTTGCAATTCTTGATTTTATGGGTTTCTTTCTTCTCTTTGGAGGAAGTCACTTTTTGATAGCAATTGAGAATAAGCTTGTCTTCATCTCTGTTCCACTTTTTTGGTCAACAGTTGCATTCGAACCTGCCCTCTCCTCTAAGCTAACAAATAACTAACATATGATGATTTTCAGTTAAATGAAAAGATTGGAAGTCTTGAATGTTGAGGAGTAGGATTGCTGGTGACTGAACAAATATACAAAAAAAATCTTGTCTTCAATTATATTTCAACGTAAACAGTAAGCGTTCAAGACAAATTCGTTACAGCAATACTTATGAAAAATGCTTTTTAGAGCCAATAGAGAATAGCATAATGAGGAGATTTGTAAAAATGGTAAAAAATTAAAAAGATGAGAAGGAATGAAGGAAGGAGGGGAGAAAAGAAAAAGAAAAGATGGAAGTGGCGAGAAAGGAAGGATGGAATAGAAAGTTGAAGAGGGAAGGAATGAAAGAAGATTGGGTGAATGCTAAAGAGAAATGAAGGAAGGAAAGGAGGAAGGAAAAAGACAGAATGAAACTTCAAATGACAAATATGGAAAAGGTAGATAATAGAACGAAAGAGAAGGGAAGCTGTTGGTATTATCATTATCCCTTCAGAGACGAGAGACAAGAAACCACTCAGGACAAGACAAATGAAGACTTGGCGAGTGGCAGTAGTTATATGAGCCAAGTACCATGAAAGGATAATGAAGTCAACGATACTATCAACACTAATGCCGACTAATGACGGTGACATCAACTCTGTTGGAAGATTCAGGGCTTAGAGAAAAAAATACATACGCAGATTCACTTAAGCCAACTTGAATGCACATGCGCTGATACACCTGTGCACAAAAATACATTCACTTATCTACATATAAAATAAATTGGTTATACATTCAAAGCGCTTAATGATTAGCAAGATAGTTTAGGAGACTTGTTTTTAATGTTATACCCATGTGAGAACTAACCAGAAAAAAAGATAGAAAGAAAAACAGATAGAAATACAGAGAAGACAAAAGAAACAGAAATTAAAAAGGAAAAAACTCAAATTGTAACAAAGGGGGCAAGATGGAGTGAGTGTGAGAGAAAAATGAGTGAGAGAAGGAAAGAGGGGAAAGAGTGGGAGTTAGAAAGGAAGGAGGAATGGGTGAAGAAGCAAATATCGCCCCAGGGAATTCTGAACGTTCTTTTTATCAAATTTTTTTCTTCACTTCTTTTTTGCAGGCACTATTACATCAACATATATCTCGATCTTTTTGTGAATTTTCTAGACTTATTGAATGCATGTGTGGAATGTACAAGGATGATATGTGTGCATCTGATTGTAACAAGTCATAAGTACACACATATTCATACATTCGGGCAGATGTGTATTTCCAAGCTTAGCCAAAGAATTGTGCATATAAGTTGATACATCTCTAGCCGGAGGCATCCAAAAAATATCTGGATATTGAACCAACAGGAATTTTTAAAAAGTCGCCATGGGCAACTTTTTTTTTTTTAAGTGGCAGCCTGTTTTCAGATCAATTATCTCATCTGCAAGGGATATAATATTGAGAACATAATTAGTCAATTTATCTTCGGAAATTACCATTTGGATAACGCACGAGTCATAGGATATTCATCAATTTATCAACATGGTTACACTGATACGATTCCGATATGTGATAAAAAAAACAAAAAAAACGAGCTTAACCTAAAGTATATGGCAAGAAAGTCTATTCAGCACACCCCTTCACAGTAACAGAGGGCTGAACAGTCTATTCATAACTCCCCTTCACAGTAACAGAGGGCTGAACAGTCTATTCATAACTCCCCTTCACAGTAACAGAGGGCTGAACAGTCTATTCATAACTCCCCTTCACAGTAACAGAGGGCTGAACAGTCTATTCATAACTCCCCTTCACAGTAACAGAGGGCTGAACAGTCTATTCATAACTCCCCTTCACAGTAACAGAGGGCTGAACAGTCTATTCATAACTCCCCTTCACAGTAACAGAGGGCTGAACAGTCTATTCATAACTCCCCTTCACAGTAACAGAGGGCTGAACAGTCTATTCATAACTCCCCTTCACAGTAACAGAGGGCTGAACAGTCTATTCATAACTCCCCTTCACAGTAACAGAGGTATGTATAGTCTATTCAGCACCCTCCTAGCGAAAGAAAGCTGTACAGTCTTTTTAGCACCTCCTTCTCTGTAACAGAGGGCTGAACAGTCTATTCATAACTCCCCTCCACAGTAACAAAGGGCTGAACAGTCTAGTCAGTACCCCACTCCACAGTAACCGAGGATTATATGGTCTATTCAACACTCTCCTTCACAGTAACAGGAGGATTCACATTTTATTCGGCACTCCCTTTCACAGTAACAGAGAGTTGTACATTCCAAAGCTTGTTTCTGTAATGGTACTACCTGATACATTGTTCCATCTACAGGGGTGATAACTGGATAGGCTTGTATCTGGTCGATCTTTTTGAAAATATTAGGTGCGTCATTTTGTGGGTTTTGCCATTATCAACCATCATCATCATCACTACTATCACCACCATAGCCAATACTATCACCACCATCATCATCAATAGCATCATCTGGCTCCGTGACGCCCATGATAGAGAATTGTGGCGAATCCTGGGGAAGGTCTATGTCAAACGACGGACGTTAAAAGACTGATGATGATGATGATGATGACTATCATCACCGTCGTCAATATCATGACTACCATCAATATCATCACCACTACCATCAATATCACCATCATCCATGTTATTAATGATGAGAACGATCAGTATCCCTTATCATTCAAAAATGATAGCCAAAATAATGTTTGGATGTATCTTTTCAATCTCATTATGCAGACCATTGCCTTCACACTTGAGGTTGAAGTTTTCCCTGAATGAAAAGTAAAACTCAAAATCCACTGTAAATGGTTTGAGTAAATGTATCTATTAATGAATTAGCTTTAAAAAAAAGTAAATTCAATCTTTACTCAGAAGCGAAATGGCTGTCATAGGCGACATATTGGAAAATTAATGATGGCTCAAAATCAAAGTTCTTCTTTGGAATGTCTTTGGCTATCAGAGTATCACACAATGCATATTGAGCTGAAATTTTCAGCTAAGCTGCTCCACTATCCCTAAGTTACTTATTTCCTCTCTCATACTTTTAGGTTTGTCATGTTTTTCCTTATTGGAGGTGTATATTGTTAGGTAGCAGAATTACTTCCCTACAATTACCATTACCATTACTGACATTATCCTTCTAGAATCTTACTCAACACACAACATTCACAAAGTTTATAAAAGGAGTATCTACTACGTGATACAATCAGTGTATCGACGAGATAGAGATTTGGAATTGAGAGTGTCACTCCAGATACAAGATTACCGACAAATTTAGTACAAGGCCGCCACACAGTACAACTGATTGGAGGTGAAGGATAAAAACAAATCAAGTAGAACTGATGTCAATCATTGACAAGAACAAACTTATGACGAACCCAGCAATTGAAGGTATAACAGTTTAGCGTACAATTAGAGACCATGAGTTCTTAACTTTATAATAAGCAGAATAAAGTCTACGAAGAACAAGACCAACGACATCAGAAACATTCACCAGAAGTTATTCAGAGAATTAATCGACCAAAATATGATGAAAACACGAATATGGGGGAATGAAAACATTGGATAAAGCCAGTCGCATTTTTGTTAGGTAATCAATTAATAACAAGATAAAGAACAAGCAAAAAGGTGCATTGATTTTTTTGGTGTTTAAGGACCTCGAAAATGTTGAACTGAAATCTTCCTATTAACACTGAAAAAATTAACTTGATGAAAATCTAATGACAATGAAATGCTTTAATTTTACAGTTTTTAATTTTTATTCCCCAATATAAGTTTGGTTGACATAAGACAGTGTATTTCTTCCATTAATTGTATTTTCGAACATTCAAAAATGTTTGTCAACATCGGACTAATTCTCAGACGATTACGTAAAATTAATCATAGACATGTGTGTGTGCGTGTATGTGTGTGCGTGTGTGTATGTATGATCTTACTTCTCGATACATTTCATTCTAAGTTGGCATTTAATAAGAAAGATGACGCCACACGATACAATGTGTTGGCCGTTGATTGGCTATAGAGGCACATGATAATGATTGCACTACATTTAATAACGGTGTGCTCAAATTACCACCCAATGATTCACGTGACTATGGTATGAAAAACCTGTTTGTATGCATACAACGTCAAACAGTTGAGAGCATCAAGAACGTTCTAAGAGTTCAGATGAAATAATCGACGCTAGTGATGATTAGCCTGAAGCAGACAACGAAAAGATGTGGCAGGAGTTCAGTGAAATATACATTCTTTAAATCAAATTGTTTTGAAAGAAGGGTGAAAAAAGCTGATAGCTATTTGAGCCTAAATAATGGATGCTGAAGCTGCAACCATTTAAGGAAAATCATCCAATAAGGCAATCTCGATTTAGAGTTGTCAAACATTGGGAATTACGAAATATAATAATGCACGAACAAAAAATTATTACATCCCCTTCAGGATTTAATAGCTAAATTTTAATAATGAACATTTCATTCTACTGATTGATTGAACTGTTTGTGCTTTCATTTCTCTAAATGTAACATCAATGCTTTGGAATATAACTTTGAAATATTTGGCAAGTTTTAGACATCTTCCTTTTCTTTATCATTAGCCTCACATTCGATGCAAGCCAATGAGTATAATACAGTTCTTCCACTCTCCTAGTATAAAGAGCGGAATTATACTACCTACCCTAAGTTTCTTTGCAGTCTGGATCTGATAGTCGTGCTTGATTCAGAAAGTGTTAAACAGCTGCGCGGGTTGAAATAATGAAATACCTTATCTGCATTGTTTACGTGTTGTGCCAATGAGAAGAGATCTGCGTTTTGTTGGATGAGTGGTATTCGGTACATTAGGATGTATTTTGGGTATTGTGTCAAGAACTATATCTATGTTGTTTGGTTGTAATGCTATTTAAATTTGAGCTTATGGCTGTTGTTACAATAAGCATGTGGATAATTTGGGTTTTGTGCCATGGGGTGGATCTGTGTAATTTGGGTGCTCTGCCAATTAGTTTTGTGTAACTTGAGAGTTGTGCTAAGAATTTGATCCGTGTTGAACTTCCTATGAGTATATATTTTTTTATTTGGATGTTATTTCTATGTGTACATCTTTGTGGTTTCGATTTTGTAATTTGTGGGCAAATATTTCGAACTGACAAGCTGCCAGTCCAGGACTTCTGCCCAATTAACACATCTGCTGAAAATGAGGCACCTTCTACAGATTTTATACACATTCAATTTCATTTTATCTCATATTGATGTAAAAAGAAGATGAAAGAGGGCGGAAACAAAGGGGAAACGGAAGTAAGCTATGAACGATAAGGTTGAAAAGACGTGGAAGAAATTTTAAAAAGAGAAGATGTTTGAGTGTTAAGAAAAAGTAAAAGAAAACGTGTTTGGTCTGTCATTCAATGCAACCGTCACTTCATCAATGTCTTGGAGTGATCAATAAAAAAGATATTAGAAAAAAGATAGGATGTTTGAATTTTGAGAAAAGCAAAAAGAAGAAACAATATCAATGAATCAAGATTGCTATGGGTGTAACAGATTTTGTTGCAACTGAATGAGTAGATATGGTTGGACAGTTTTGACCGGGTCCTCTCCGTCAACCAATGGATCATACCAGTAGTAAGTCATTTATTTTGAAATATCTAAGAATGGAACCAAACACAAGGAGTATTGGATACATGCCTTATACAAGGGCATTGATTCAGAGTGTACTTAAAACAGCCTTAGTTGGAATTCGAATTTGGTTCGCCGATTCTGTATTCGGTGTTGATAACAATTCCGCTACCTTGCTGTTCTATCAGTGACAATAACAATACAACAATAGTATCGGGGGTAATGACTATTATCATCACTTATTCAATAGATAACGTCATGATTCTGTGCTTCTAGAAAGAAAAGATCTTTTTCGTTACACAAATGCTTTCATTTCTTGTATCACAGCTTATAATGATTCTGATATTCTTGTTAGGAAAACAACACTTTTTCGTGTAACTGTTTTCCCTTTGATGGAGACAAGTTGGTGCCAGGTGAAACTTCACTCCGTGTGTATATGAATAAATTCATAGGAAAATAAGACTTGTCAGTTTAGCCTTTCAATCAAATGGTCATGATTTCAAATCACATTGATGGCAAATTTTATACATATGTTTTATTTAACGTGAGTGATAGATAAACAGTGAAGAGTTTACTCCCCCAGATTGATGAGGATTGTTTTTGTTATTGTTGTTACGAGGGAGATGCAAAGTTAACTTCAAAGTTGGACAGGAGTTTGACAATAAAGAAAGACAAGGAACAAGAAGAGGGAAGGGGGTACCAGATGAAAAAAAAAGGAGATAAAAAGGGTAGATGTGTGGATGTGGTTCTCAAGAGATAATCTTCTTATTCTCTTTTGGCCTAAGTTAGGCTTAGTAAGTATCAATGTAGACAACGAATATTTGAGCGAAAGGAAATAATAATTTTTTCCATCAACTAAATAATCTTTCAAGTCATCTCTCCGTAAAACATGTAAAGAAATAAAGTTTGTTTTCTAACCAAGAGAGAAAATCGATTTTCCTTCGCCAGCAACACACAAGATTTTGAACTACAAAAGTTTCTCTGCGTCAGTTTTCGTTTTATACGCGATTATTTCCCCTTAGCAAAAAAAAAGGAAAGAAAACAATAAAAACCAAACAAAATGGCACCATTGAGCTGTCAATGCAGAAACTCGAGAGGGTCCTTCTTTTTACAAAGAAAAATGAACATTCCTGGAGGAAATTGAAAGTTTTATTTTGATCAGATTATTTTGAACTATTACATTTTTTCATGCTATCGATTTCGTCACATCCACGCACACTAGAGTAAGAGACAGATGGTTGAGAGGTTTTAGATTTTAAAATCATTATTTTTAAAAAAAATAATTTGTTTGTTTCTCAAGTGGTTTGCTTATATGTCTTTAGGATGAATTTTGCTTGCGCTGATAACTCGTAGCTCGAGGAATGTTTACGAATTTCCTAGTGACTTCTTCTTGGCCTTGTTTCTACATTCAATAATTGTGTCACTTGTTCATGGTTTTCGCTGAAACCCGGCTATTCTTTATTCTTTTTTTATTTTTTATTTATTTTTTTTAAAGCAGTTTATATCACAAAAAGCGTACCACTTAGCAATCCCAAAGTAGATTCAGGTAGATAAATAGAAAGAAGAAATTACCATGACCTCATCCGAAAGGTATTGAAAGTGTAGTTTATGAGAGTGATAAATATAACTATGTATTGAAGTCGTTTAGATCACATTACATGGCTGGGTATGAATTGTTATCTTTCTTTTCTAGTAATTAATCATCTCGCATTGTTGATTTCAAGTTTTAATTTCTTAAAGAAAAATAGTATTCGAAAATCTCCCAAGAATAAAACTGAAATCATAACATTTTTTTACGAAAGACGAAAAATAATTGCTTTATAAGAAATTAAACACTTTGAGCTTATTTGAATATTCTGGATTTTAGAAGCAGTCAACATAGACCTTCAGTGCATGATAACATAATTTGTTAACTTGTACTAAAGTTACTTCATGCATCTTTGTCAGTTAAGTAAATTCGTATTTTCGGAAACTCAATAATTAGAATAATAATGTTGGTGTTGCGAACAGAAGGTCCCTTTTTTTAACTGCGACAAATATCGAAAGTTTTATCAATGACAAAAGGTTTTTCCATCCAGACCAAGTTTGAATCGGTTCGAAGCGTTAATAATAAAGGAAGGAGAGAGTGAGTTAGCGAAGAGAGGGGAATAGTTTTTCTCTTTCCGACATCACACTACCTCATATTACCATTTTATCAATTCTCCAGATAAAAAAAAACAAAGTATAAGAAAGAAAGAAGGCAGACTATGTAGTGTTTATAAACAAGGTTTACACTTTTGCCAAATGTTGCCAAATGCTATCAAAAATTATAGAAACAATGTCATAGGTTTTGAACAGTCTGCTTTTTTGTTTACTTTTTTAACTTTTATACTGTTTTTTTTTTTTTTTGTTTTGCACTTCCTTTTTGTTTTCTCCCTTCCCTCATCTGACTTAATTTTTCGTATACCTTTGATTCTCTTTCTAATCTTCCTCACTCACACACGATTTCTCTCTATCACACTCTCTCTCTTTTTCTCGTTGATTAGTTCGTCTATTCCCCCACATTTTCTGACTATAATCCTGATAGTCATGAGACTTGTCTCAGTCGCCAGTTCATCTCGAAAACTAATGGTTTATGTTCAGGGTCAGCTCTAGGGTCCCTGATGCCACAAGCAAGCAGAACTTTGACACCCTTTAAAATAAAGTATCATCTTATGGGCGTTTTTTTTTGTTTGTTTGTTTTTGTTTGTTTTGCTTTTCTCAATTGGACTTCACATCAGGGAATTTTCTTTTCTTGGCTGTTTTTAATCTGTTTAATTTATCAATTTTCCTTTTTTTTATATTTGGGAAGTCATATTGTCTCAAACACATTGCAAGCGTCCGATACCAATTGGCCCGTAATCATAGGCAGCTCTGTTCTTTTTCGAATACAGGCAAAGAGCACGTTTGAACGCTTCGATAAAAAACGTGAAATATATGTAAATGAAACATTTGCTGATATTTCTTCTTTTTTTTTTTTTTTGTCAACTTCCTATTCCTGCACAAGAATTCAATGTTAAAGTTCCAGTAAGAATATTTAAAGTATTGATTTTTCAAGGTAAGCATGTCTGCTCTCCTCACGGGGGCGATTCGCTCTTTACAACGTTTCTCCTTTGTCTCAATCATTAAGCGTACGTGCAAAATCTACCATACCCATAATCTAAAGGGGTTGAGCTAATAACAGAGACAAAGAATTACCTTCGATGAAACTTGAATTCATAATTTTCTTATGTTTCTCTTAGAAGAAAGATTGGAAAGATTTGCTATTTATTTTCTATGCCTAAACGCTATAGGACTGGAGATTTTTCATAAAATTAAGAGCATGTAAAGTTGTTTTTACGTAAACAAAGATGGCTGTGATAGGGGGCACAGGAGCAGGTTGTATCATTTGATTTAATCTTTGTTTCAATCAAGTTTGGGTTATACGTGTTGTAAATACAAAAAGTTTTATATGAAAAAACTTTTTTTTTTCTCAATCTGGTCAGTAACTTTTTCACTTTGACAAATTAGTGCCTAGTCTATACTGGATTGTTGGGTTGATGATAACGTAGCCTATGTTTATGAGAAGTGGCAATAAACAATATACATTTTACATTTCAAGCAGCTTCTCTTTTCTTGGAATAAAACGTAAAAGAACTGAATCTATAAAATCTCATCTGTACCAACCAACAGGAGAACTCACCTGCTTGGTCAGATTAAACCAACTATTCGTTCTGTAGGGTAAGTTCACACACTTTTTTCCGAATGTTTAAACGACGATATAACAAACTTGACATGCTCCAGACTAAAACGAATCATCCCATATTATTGATACTAACAATCTAAAACCTTCACGAATCTTCTTTTCTAATATACTTCTAGCAGGGATACCCGGCGTTACCCAGAGGGATAACTTGAAGTATAATCAAGCAGGAAAAATATGTTCTTTAATGTATGTATTCGTGTACAATCAATGAAAAAACAATTAATTACATTATGTACACATGAGAAAGTAGCTGTGGCAGAAAAAATATTCTGATGTACAAAAAGGAAAAAATGATGTCGTCACTTAGTTTGACAGGACGTTTGGATACACGGCATAAGTGTTTCTCCTAATGGATGCTAGGATCCAAACATGGATTAATCAATATAGAGCTGTCCATAGAAAACGCATGGAGAGGTTTGTGCACGATTTTTATTTTGTTTATTCAATAAAGGTGAATATTAGTTTGAAAAAGGCTTTGTTTATTGCCTTTATGAGGATAATGGCTGAAAATAAGAGAGCTTCTTCAACAAAAATAATGTCGCAGTGATGAATTCGTAGAGAATGTCACATTTCATGTTTTGTGTCGGTTGTCGTGTGAAGACACAGTTTTAAGCACCAATCGACATCAAGACGTATAATAAAGGCAGCCAATATTAACAGAGAATTATCCATTATTCCATTCGGCCATAAAGTGTGACAGGTGGCGTTGAGTCATAGATGATAATCACTTTTCGCCACCTGTTGCAGTTAAAGAGTTAAGTCTTTGTCCTTTGCAAGTTATTGCAAGAACTGTAATAACTGGAATTTCTGTCACCCGCACTTAATAGTTTGATATAGGAGCCAGATTTGATATCCTTTAACAACTCAAACATCGTCTTTTACTGTTGAATTTATCGATAGTTTGACAATATTTTAACAAGCCTAACTGCTGAAGGGTCAAACTCAAATCACGCTAGGGAAATGTTGATTTTATACATAAGTTTGGTTTAACGTGATATGATAGACAAACAGTGAAGAGTTTTCTCCCCTAAATGTGGTGAAGATTGTTCTTTTACGTGGGGGAACAAAGTCAATTCCAACTTAGACTGAAATCTGACAACAATCTGTAATTGTTTCGTTTTTGTTTTTTGTTTTTCAGAATATCGAAGTGACTTTTTGTTGTTATTTCGACGCCCTCTTTAACTGTTTCAATAAAATCGCAAGGATAAGTGTTGAACCACGTGAATTAGAAAGAAAAATGGTCATTTCTGCGTCTGATTCGGTTTTTGTATCACTTTGACTACTTCTCGACAGATTCTGTGGAGCTGAAACTTGTAATTTGAAACTTTGTTGATGAGTGAGAATTGGGGGCCCTATCCAAGTTTCTGGCCAAACAAATTTGCCTGGTAAAACTAGGAAATATACTTCAAAATATTCGGATCAATCTCTGAAGTTTATAATCTTTGCACTGTTTCAAGTGCGCCAATAATTATGGGCACAACCTTCACTCTAATGTTCTATAACTTTTGCAGTTCTATATACTTTGTGTACTACGATTTAATTTGTTTGTCTGACTTCGGTGCCAAAGTCCCGAAGTATTTTTCTTTTATTTTTCCTGAACACTTTCTGGTTTGTATTCTTTGAAAACTGTCAGCATGGGTCTCTACAGTTTTTCCGTACACCTCATTCTTCATTCATGTCTTCTTTTTGAAAATCTTTTCAATTCACTTGAAAATGTATCTTTCTACCTCGTTTTCATATTTTATTCCTTTTTCTCTCACCTTCTTATCAGCTTCTTCCACTTCTTCTTTCATTCCTTTCTTTCTCCAGGTTTTCATTCATTCTTTAAATCTTAATTCTGTATTTATTTGTTTGAGTTTCGAGAGATTTTCTTTAAATTCTCTTTTTATCTTTATTTCTTTATTCCTCGATTTTCCTTATTTTCTTTCTTTTGTGTCGGTTTTACTTTTTATTGATCTCATCCTTTTTTTTGTTGTTTTCTTTTCTCTTTGAATATTTATCAATTCTCCCTTCCTTTTTTTCATTTTCATTTACCCCCTTTCTCTTTTCACTTCTTTTGATTTGATGAAAAATCTTTCTTTTCTCCATCTCTCCATGTTTCTTTTTTTATTTAATTTTACCAGCTTCTTCTTCATATTTATATCTATCATATCTTTTTTCTTTTATTTCTTACTTTTCATTAAGATTTTATTTTCTATTTTCATTTCATCATCAGTTGTCACATTCATTCTTTCTCTTTTTCTTCATTTTTTCTATTTCTCCGTTCTATTTATATATTTACTCTTTTCTTTCTTTCTCTTCTTTCTTCGTATTCCATTCGTCTGGCTTTTGATTCTTCTAATTTCATCCATTTATTCTCCAGATGATTCTCTCTTATCGATACTGTATCAACTCTCGCTCCCAAACGCCAAGAAAACTGACTTACCTTTGTCAGTGTAGCTTGTATTTTAGTCCGTTTACATTCTCAAGCCACAGACGGTACCACCACAAAGAATGGTTCTCTCTTCTTCCAGACACGTCACCTGTAATGGCAAAACTGACTAAAACAGCGTCACCATACAACAGAGGTGAATACGACGTCATGGGTGACTGTATGGTCCGTTGGCTGAGATGAGGAAGAGGACAATTTATCATTACTGAGTTTATGCATAGTAAGTATCGTTGTTTTGTTTTTTATTAAGAGAAAGAAGAAGAAGAATAAACGAAAGAAAAAGAAACAAACGAAGGCAAAAGAGGTTTTCAAGGAAGAACAAATGATGAAAAATTTGCAGAGAGCTATGAAATACACATCAATGAAGTAAACGTTCCAACTTAATCCGATTATGATTATACCTCCACGATGTCTATAAAGTGTCAACGCTATAAATCATCATCATCAGCAGCAGTAGCAGCCTTTTAGCATCCATCGTTGAACATTGACCTTCCCCAAGGTTCATCTGACCACTTTATTATAGGCGTGGCAGAGCCAATACTTTCTGAACTTGTGTGCATTTTCACGCCATCTCATATTTTGTCGGCCATGTTTTCGTATGTGATCTATGTGGGTCCACGTTGTGAGTCGTGATGTTCACCAGTGGTCTGCCATTCTCGCAACATGACCAGCCCATTGCCAATTTCTAATGGATTCTATGATATCTCTGATTCCGATTTTTCTTCTAATATACTGTGCTGTCTTGTGATCTCTGTATGTGATGCTGAGCACGATTCGCTCCTGTACACATTGCATGGTTTTCAGTTTTAGGGTCATTTTTTTTAGGTTCGATGTATCAGCTCCGCAGGTGACTATGGGGGGTGCATTGGCTGTATACCCTTCTTTTTGTGGGAAAGTGGGATTTTCTTGTTCTTGAAGGTTGAGCTTGCTCTACCAAAGATTTGCCATCTTAGAGTGATTTTTCACTTGATTTCGTCTTCTATTGAGGATTATATGGAGATTCGTTGTCCAAGGTAGATGCAATGGTCTTTGTCCTAAACATCGTACGTGACATTGGTTTTGCTGAAGTTTTCTTGCTTCTCTCATTCAGTTTCTCTAAAAACCTTTGAAGGTCATGGAGGTTCTCAGCAAAATGGACAATGCCGTCTGCAAATCTGTGTTTGCTTAGGTATTCACCGTATGTTCTGATTCCTTTATTTTCCCAGTTTAGGTTTCAGAAGATCATTTCGAGGTAGGCAGCAGAGATTTTGGGTGAGCTGGTATCACTTTGTTTTACCCTTTTTTCGAGCTGAAAGGGGTTCGAATCTTTATGTAGTCTGATGCTGTGTCGGTAGTTATGTTGCACAAAAACCTGACAAATACGGGGTCTACATCTTGTTGAATGATAGCTTCAGTAACCTTGAAGGTTTCTTTTGAGTCGAACGCTTTCTTGAAGTCAACAAATTCAATAGCGAGTGGCATTTTATATTCAAATGATTTTTTCTTTCAGTTGATTTACCGAATGGAGATAGTCAAAGGTTGGGTAGATTCCTCTGAAGCCAGCTTGTTTCCTAGGTTGGTTTTCATATAGTGCTTTGGTAATTCATCTGGTGATTACTTTGGTAAAAAGGTTGTAGATACAATCTTCTGAGACTTTACCTCGTTTGAGGCATAAGTTGAATAGGACGGTTAGTTTGGTTAAAACGTCATTAGAAGGGAAGAATAACTTTGAGGGGAACTGTCACATGGCGGAGATTGTTAACTATTTCTAAAGGTTGTTGCCCAGATAGAAATCAGAATTTCAGATGCTGATCTTGTTCGAGTCAGATGAGAACAAAAAAAAACCTTTCCTAGTCGTTTGTTGCGTTGGATTTGCAATATTATCACGTGTTGTCAAATACAGCAGAATCAGCAGCGAATTCCGAGCTGAGGGAAAAATTCTTTTCTCTTTCGATGTGTCATTCCAACAAGTTAATGGTTCACTGTAGTGTTATGTAGTAGCATCCATCCATCTTTCTATAGAGATGAAATGTAGTACAAGACCTTTTCATTCTGAGTACACACACACATTTGTGATTCAGAAATATCCCTGTTCCATCGGCTTAGGGCTTCAAGGGACAGGAAATACCACTGAGTTTACCTCGTTAGTGCAATGGGGAAGTGCTGCCTAGGAAAAGGATCTCCAGGAACCAGATTAAAATTCATTCACTCGATGTCTTTCTCAAAGACGTGATATGACTGATTCCACGTAGATTCTGTTCAGGGTGAGCTACTGAATGCAGCCTCAGTCCTAGCCACGATTTCCTCATTTTCGATTCTTGTAAAAATCCATTTTTCTTGCCAATGACTATTTTGTCGAAAATAACCAGTGTCCAGCAAAAATAGAAAGACAAGTTTTTACACACGGACTGATATTCTTTTTCGTAACTTTATACGAAACCCTCTTCCTTGGCTTTTGTTTTCCTTCTTAAGATAAGTAAATGACGTTCTACAGTTGATTGATTGCACAAACAATAAAGAACTGAGTAAACTTTGAAGACACTTTTAAGATTACTCTAACATTGTGTAATAGATGGCACAAAGAACCTTTGCATCGAATTGATAGATCGAAGACATGTTTACATGTTTAGTCTAATCAGGTCCAAATAAAAGCCTTAAAACAATCAGTTGAGTTAGTGACGCGCCTCTTCATTGGCTAGTGTATAACTGGCTAATTTTAGACTTAAGAGTTCTCGAGAAGCTTTAAACCAGTCAGACTAAAACAAGAACAGTAGATAGACAACGGCTACTAATTGAGACATTAACTTTACCTAGTTTCCATCACTGATGGCTCTCTTATATACTTTGATTCAGTTGTCTTCCGCTTATTTTTCACCGCTCTTACGTCTCATGCTCATTTGTCACCCCACACTACGAACCTCCACGCATAAAAATTCATACTCAAATGGACACACGCACGCACAAACGAAACGTTCATACACACGTGTGCACAGATATGCACACCGGATCGGATTAGGCTTAATAGGGATCAGAAGCACAGGTCAAATATATGTATGTTGTGTGTGTATGTGTGTGTATCCGTATGTATAACACAAGAACAAAAAGGGACTAAATCGATTGTTATCATTTACCTGAAAACTTGGCCTATAAGCCAAGAATTTGTCTCTAAATTCTGGTTCTAATCTTATTAGAGGGAGTCAAATACAAAAGAAAATACTTTATGGAATCGACACGAAATGAAAGATTTGTAGAACACATTCTGTTAAACCATTTACCGGTGCACACTTTTTTTATGCCATGGCTTATTCGGGGCCCCTTAAATCCGCCCTGGGGTCACTTACAGACAGTGGTCCAGGGACCTGAGGCCTGTGTCCCATGGTTAAAGCGGCACTGCATATACATGCACACAAAATAAAATCATGTACACAAGTTTCCAATCTTACAGATGTAAGAAATAAGTATATATAAAGTATAGACATAGAAATTGATCCAAAATGAATCTCCATTCTTGAAAAATGTATTATCATTATCATAAGTCTTTTAACGTCCGTCGTTGGACATAAACCTTCCCCGGGATTCGACAGATCTCTCTATCATGGGCGTTGCGGAACCAATACTTTCTGAAGTTTTTAGTTCGTCCCTCCAACTTGAATTCTGCCGGCCTCAGTTACGCATGTGATTTTTAGGAATCCATTGAAAAAGTGATCAGCAAAAACTCATAAAAATGTGAGCGAAAAGTATTGAACCTAATTAATTGTCAACCGTTCCAACAGACATAAAATCTTTTTTATTTCATGTTTCAGTCAACTTGAGAGAAAACACCCCGCAAATAATTTCTTCAGTAATGAGAGAACAGCATTAATCTAAAATGCCTTCGTGCCTGAGGAACTTTCATTTCGCAAATAGACGAAAAAAATAAACCAATGCGTATATTTTTTTTATTTTCTGCAAAAAAATTTCTTCATTTACCCGAAAGATTTCGGATCTTTCGAGAATTCTAATACCGAATCCATCAGATAAAATGTTTCGTTCATTGATCATTTAAATGTTTTTGTCGATTTATTTTTTCAGTTGGTGTGACGCGTAAGTCATTATATTTCTCAAGATGCTGTCATTGAATAGAATATACAAACAAATACACGTGCTGTATCATCATATTCCAACATCCCAAGAAATTTCCTCGCACAGAATCAACACGTTCAAATGGATATGGACACAAGCACACACTCGCATAAACACAAACGCAGTCAATTCATTTATGCAGAGACACAAAACACGAACTTGCAAACATATTTATAAATCTACAAAGGGATTCACACACACACACATATACACACACATACATACACATACACACACACATACACATACACACACATACATACACACACATACACACACACACACACATACACATAGACAAATTCACACACCGAAGCAGATACACTCAAATATACACACACAAAACAACATAACATTCAATATACGCGTGAAAACACGTGGACGCAAAAGCATGAACTCCTAAATAAATGCAATGATTCAGACAATATCTGAAAAGTACCAAACACACGCAGTAACGCAAGCACAAGGTGTGCTTACATGTGAGTGTCCCTTACTCGGGTTCACATAAAAGCATATATAATCACACTCAGACACGCATACAGAGATAAACATACAAAAGCTCATATTGACATGCTTGTTTGTTGTCGGCCGTCTCCGCCTACAACTGCCTCCATTTCAGATCTTGGTCGATAAAAATAGGATTTGTTATTAATATGGACGAGTCTATTCAGCGTGGGTGGCACAGGAGATCAATAAATCTTTCATTCTTTAGCTTCCCCCTTCTCTCTTTCTTTTTCGTTACAAATATGCGTCTCCTTCCCCTTAACCTCCCCTCTCTTTCGTCTCCGGTATTCATTCATAAAAAGTGAGAGGAAAATTGTAATAAATAAATAAATAATGAAGTACGATTCATTCAGTACATCAAGCCTTGGGCTTTAATTCATAATGTTTGCAGATTGATTCTTGGGGAGAAAGACCTTCAATATTCAATTGCGAATGCTTCGTTCTCGTGTACCAAAAGTTAACTCATGTCGCAAACCTAGGTTCAGCGGACCACGGGCGATTCATAAAACGATGGTTATATTCGTGAATAAACCTATCATCCTTTCTTTTTTTTAAAAATGTTTCTATAATAACTTAGTGCCAAACAGGATATTTTTTTCTGAATGTTTTGTCAGAGATTTTGTTAACAAATACCTGGAATTAAAACCACCTTCTTGCTTCAAGGTACGGACGAGACCTTGCTTAAAATATGTATTTGTTTGTTTGTGTGTATGTGTGTGTGTTTGAATTGATATATCATGCAAAGTAACGCACTTTGAAGTTGATCTCTGTTTTGTGAAAAGGCAAAGATTGCACAGGGACTCAGCAAGCAAGACCCAATTCTCAGACGACTAATAAGGACAGGAACTTGAAAATTTCACTCCCGAGTGAGAGACTCGTAAAAGCTAGTTTGGGCACTGGGGATCACTTTCCCATATTACACCTCCCTATTTCACTTTTGGAGATTTGGGAGAATTTGCATCTTCATTTTCTGACAGCTACATATGCCTTTTGAAGATCCCTTAGTTTTTGATTGATACCTGAATGCCAAAATTGCCACATTGAAAAGGACTCTTGGCACACTTCCTTCCACCCCCCCTCCACTCACTCTCTCTCTCTCTCTCTCTCTCTCTCTCTCTCTCTCTCTCTCTCTCTCTCTCTACGGGTAGAAAAGAGTTCAGGTTCTTACTATTAAAAAGAACAGTGACTTGACATGAATTCATTAACGGTAATTAAAATTCAAAGTTTGAAGTTTTGCTTGGATCGAGCCTCCTTCAAATTCTTTGTTTATGAGGCTACGATGTACATCGCAATCAATGGCACTCAGTCAAGAAACCCATATTCAACTGCAATCAAAGAAACAAGAAATACTACATGTTCATTCAATAGTGAACTTGAACGGGTGGAATAAGTAAAAAAAATACTAAGATTACGCTGCAGAGACTCAGAAATAATGGCAAATGAAAGGTTTAATTCTATAATCATTGGAGTTATTGACCCATAACGGTTCTCAGGAGACTGTATATACAAACAACGGTATTTATCAATGGTGTCATGAATTGATAATTTACATTCGTAAATATTTAAGAAAAAATCTGACAATTCAATCAATACTTTCCCCAGGCGTTTTTCCGCTATTTTATAACCATACCATTAAAATGTCAGACTTTTATTTAGCTTTCATTAAATGTTTTTATAACAACTGAATTTTCAATGTGCATTTTACGACCTTTTAAATTAAGCAGTCCGGGTTTTCTTCAGATATATCTCTATTATCTAATGCATTATTATTGTATTGTTATTTTTCCATTAGGATTTTACCTGCTACATGTTCTAATTAAGTAGAGTAATCTTATAAATTGTGTCATCTTTTCAAATCCATCATACTTGTGACTATATTGAAACGGAACAATAATAGTTTGCTTACCCTCGGTTCCGTACGTGTAAAATCAGTTATTTACGGACAGAGAATAAGAAAAAAACAGTAATCTTGAAAATCGGTCTGGTTACTCACTCAATGGTAACTGCCGTGTGACCAACGTCTTTTGGCAGCATGCCGTAGTGGGGTGATCAGTTAAAAAATGGAAAAAGGGTGATCAGTATATAAGTTACTTCGCTCGCCTTTTGTTGGGCAGTGATCATTATTTAAGTAATCACTTCAAAGAATAAGTGCTGCTGGACACAAATTAGCGACTAGTTGATTAGAAACTAATATTGCAAATTGAGCCCCCCACTATAAATCTTTTTAGGGGGGGGGGAAACGAAAAAATTTCCCAGACATAATATTCAAATTTCCATCCTCCATTGGTGCAGTCTATATGCATGATATGTACATGCTTAGCCAATCTTCGAGCCAAACCAACTTGAAAACTGAAGAAATCTATGTTATGTGTTTTGGTGACAGTTTTGGTTGACTTTTTCTGAATAAGTATCCCTATTTTTTTTCAATGAAGATTATCATTTAGTACAATAACCACTTTGCGAAGGAAAATAAATCGGAAAATGGAAGTCTAGAAATAATATCTTTTCTAATTATGTTGTTTGCAGTAAAATATAAATGAGAGCACAATGGAAAAATTCAGTAGTTTCTGATGAGAACTTTATGTTTCAATATTGTCATATGGCTGTGTATAGACAATGTTGTTTCTAGCCGTTGCTGCAGTTGCAGTGTGTTACAACGCACTACTACCCTTGCTACATGCATTGTAGTTTGTGTCTCTTCAAATCAGATGCAGTCGAATTGTTATTAAGCAGTTGGTGGCTTTAATATCGAAGAAGAAAATAAAATAAAATTGCTAAATTAACAAGACAATTATTTCTCTTTCATTTTAATATCAAAGTTGCATCTCGAATGTTATTTCTTCATGACATCTTCGCTCTGCTGTTATTGTCTTTCTCTTTTTATTCATTGCTTCATTTTCTTCATTTCTTTTTCGTTTCTTCCTTTTTGCTTTCGTTTTTCACTTCTTTTTAAAAAAAATCTCATTTTCTTTTTAAATTCATCTATTTGATTCCTTCGTGCCGTATTTCTTTTTCTTTTTAATTAAGTCACTCCTTCGTTCATTCCCTTCTTTTTGCATCAATTTCCTTATTCCAGGCTTGAGCACTAATCTCCCTTCTTTTTTTTCCTTTTTGTCTTCTCCTTATTGTCGTTCTTTTCATTCGTTTCTGCTACCTGTCTCGCAGAGGTGCTTTCATCCATTTTCACCATAATTTTACCAATTTTAGTTCAGTCGCCCCACCCACACACAGAAAAAAAACTTCATAATAATGGTGCTGGGGTCCATGAAAGATAACCACGTTAGAACTGAAGTTCAGATAACCAAAAGTCAATTACGAGCGCCATAACAAGAACACCGGTGAACAAAGGGGTTGTCCTCATTACAAAAGCGCCTAACACAATGTAACTATTATCTAATTGTACATCGAAAAAATTCAACAATTCAAAGCTCACTTGACGTGTATTAAGTGAGATTTTCTTTGATGTTTTCTGGATGAGTGAACAATAGTAGAGGCAAAAATGTTGGAGTCCAACACCCACTCGCCTTTTTGGCAAACCGTGCTATATCGAGGGTCCTCCATAATCCCCCACCCCAATTTTTCTTCTTTTCTCATTTGTTCTAATTTCTCCAGAAACTTCCCCATTCAACTGATTTCTCCTCATTCGATTCATGTATTTTTCTTAGATTTGATTTGTTTCACAAACTCGTTCTTCTTGCTCATGAAATCTTATAGATTTACAAACTATTCTCGGAGTTCTTTTCTTATTTATCCATGAACTGTCGATATAAGCAGCGGAAAGATAAATAACCGAGTTTATCGGTTCAAACTATCAAACATCTTTGCCAAATAAACAATGACATTGACCTTGTCTGGGGTATAAAACCAATAAACATCAAAAGTATAATTACATGATTATAATGAGTCCAACACCGATTTTACGAGTGATATTTACTCAGTGTAGAGATGCTTGCTTATAATGTCGATGGAAAAAACGGTTGAATTGGATAACTATCAATTGTAGCGAGAACAAATTGATGTTTTTACTCGATAAGCTAAGAAATCTATCTCGGCTAACTTTGCATTTATAAATAAGAGTTCGTAGAAAAAAAAAGCTATACGTGATTATTCGTGCATTTGTATGTATTTTAAAGAAAAACGAAAGAGTCACAAACAATCCAGATATTTTTTCTGAGGAAATGTGAAAATAGTTCAAAATGAGTAAGACGTCATTCTTTTCTTTGGAAGAGGAAAATGAAAACAAATAGATGGTGTATCTGTTGTAAGTACTTTCATATCTAAAAAAACAAGAACAGTAAGTTCAAAGATGCGTCCACCGCCCGTGGTAGTCGTATCTAGATGTAAGAGCAATCAGATGGTCGAAAAGAGATGAAAATGATTCTGAGCAATATTCAAACAAGCAATCAAACCTCCGGTGGTTAATTTTAAATATTAACAAAAATCTTACTCAATTTTTTTCTGTTAACTCAAACTGTCACTTTCTCTGGTTTGCGAGACCGAGATCAGACCATTTAAGACCAGATGGACGCAGGTATGGTACCACATCAAATGGTGCTTTGCTCCATCGGGCATTATACTGCTGTATGAAGTCAAGCCCAAAGTCCTGAGTCCTAAAGACCAGTGCTCCTATGTCTTTGCAACGTTGCGGAGACTAAAGAGATTTTTTTCCTGATGTTTCTACACACATGTTTGGGTATGTGGTATTCTCTCGTTAAACCGACCTTGTGTAGCATCATTTCCTCGTGGGGGTTAAGGTAAATGGAAACTTCTAACTATCTTGCGTATTTGTGCCTGTGTGCAGGTGTATGTATGTGTGTGCTGGGATGCATAGGTGTGTGCTTTCATATGTGCACGTGCACCAGCCTGCCATATAATTATATTCATAATTACCGTGAATCTATCAATTCTTTGACTTCAGTTTTGGAGTTTGGGCAGCAGAGCACAGTCTAAAAGTACAATGATTCCAAATTCTGTGGAAATGATATTTATTGAACTCGCAATGTCACGTAGATGTGCACAAATGTATATCATTAAACACTCAACCAGGAAAAATATCAATCATTAACAAGTACTAATTAATTTGTGTGAGTGTACTAACATACAGCTTATAGCTTTTGTGTTTATGCACTATGCACATCTGATAAGGAGACAGTGGCAGAGATAGTTGTAATTCAGTCAACAATGTAAGACTCTTCAATTCCTCTTCTCTAATTTCAATCTCATGTTCTCTTAATTTGATTAAACTCTGAATAGTAACAATATGCAAATAATATGTAAATAGTATGCAAACAATATGTAAATAATATGCAAATAGTATGGAAATCATATGGAAATAAAAATATTTTCTCGCACACAATAAAGAAGAAGAAGAATTTTAAAAGGAAAAAACATTCAAATAAACATATTTACATCTATAGGCAGAGTCGCATGGACACACTGGATAGTTGCCCGGGGACCAAATGACTTTTAGGGACTTTAAAATTCAATTTGAAAAATAAAAACCTAATTTTGATATGTTACGGGCGAGTAGGAGCATTTTTACAAGGAACAATTTTAGCGCAAAATCTTCTTAGCCAATCGCAAAGCCGAATCTCCAAAATTGTCTTCATTGTCATACGGTTGAGTTTATTTATGTAAATATTTTGATCAGGTATTAGATGACGCAGATTTTACATGTACTTCAATAGATTTATAGCTGCCGATGTATGGGAAACTAATTTAGATTTTCACAGTAGAACCTGAGGTTGGTTATTAAAGGAGGAAAGGTTCGAATGAAGAGCTTGATAAGGCAGGCTATGTGACTCTGTGTCAAAGGTGACTTCAACCAACAAATATATTTGCATAAATCAATGTAAATATCAGTCTCGTGTCATTTATTTTATAGATGAATAGATAGCGACGTGAAAATGTATTTCTTTGCATACACACATACAAACACACAAACATATATATATATATATATATATATATATATATATATATATATATATATATATATATATATATATATATATATATGTATATATATATATATATATATATATACTTATGATATATATATATATTGTTTTAGGAAGGTAGAGCAGAGACATTTTTCAACATCTCACCCACCCCACCAGTCAAGATTAGTTTTGACACTGCATAAAATAAAAGACAGTGAGCGTGGGTAATGATCAATAGTAAATAGACTAGGCACCTTGTTGCCTTATTTACATTTGGCCACAAGGGGCATAACCTGGGCCTTCTCAAATCTCCACTCCTGTCCTTCCTGTACTGCGAATATATGGGCATATTTTTCGTTTTTACATTTTTTTCAACACCATTAAGATATGATGGCGTCCAATATCATGCCATGTGATGTTATCACACGAAAATGAATTGACAGGAATTTTTGATTTCGCACTGGGATTGAACCTAGAACAATTAGATTACTTGCAGTAATTCTGTAACCACTATGCTATGAGTCCATAATAATTCGAAAATACTACTACCGCTAAGAGGGGAGTGCAGTCAATATACCCCCGTCGGTTAAATAAAGGGTTCGGTTCGTTACTTCCCCACACCTACCAAGATGATACCTGATGAAGGCCGTAGAGTACAACGGCCGAAACGTTGTATGAAAAACAACCAAGATGAGGATAGTCTGAATAATAATCGAAATTTGATAACGACTCTAGTCGAAATTTGCCATTAGAATGAATTATTTGGAAAATATTTTTCCTATTGTCATATATATACATATATATATATATGTCATATATATACACACACATATATATAGGGAATGTGCATGTGCACGTGTGCGTGCGTGCATACGTGTATACATGTATCTATCTAGTGTTGTTAAATGGTTGGGCATTAGTAATCCTTGAATTCGTAATTTTCGTATGAATGGTAGCTCTCTGATGTTTTCAGTTAAGTCTCAATCACAGATAAAACTGATTTTTAAGAGATACACCAGTTTAATACTTCTGAATACAAAGCACCGATAGACAGAAATCAGATCATTATTATTGGGTTGAGTGCGAATGATATATATGATAATATTATTATTCAGTCGCAATTCACTTTTATTTTCTTTTGCATTGTGCTGCTTCTGTTACCACATTGTTTCAGTCGATTCGTTCAGCAGCTTTCTTCAGGTGTACAATCTGTAAAGGAAGAGTGAGGTCATTTTAGTACAGAAATCGGTAACGAGCACAAAAGAATGGGGGGAGGCTTATAGCGACCAACGTGTTTCATTCCCAACCACGTGAAATACGAAGACGGTACCAATCTCAACAATTCGTGTAATATAAATAATTTTATATTTATACAAACGAATTCTCTTTCTTTTTTGTCTCTTTTGGGCTATAAAGGGTTACGTGATCTCTTCTCTCTTCATACATGGTCTGCGATATCACACACATTTACCTCCCCTTCAGAAATGGCTTTCTTATGTTCTCCGAACCTGACTTTACATGACGGCATATTTTCCCTTTAAAACTTCTCGATATGTGCATGGAATGTTGAAAATGGATTTTGTGATGTATCTTCTCTAGGATGGAAGTTGCGAAGAGTGGCTATCCCTCCAGACGCTCCTCTGTCATACACTGGGCTTACTGTAGCTACAGTTGCCCCAAGAGGTTCATCTGTCTATTCTTCGTCTTGGAAATGATATAGTGTTGGTAGTTGGTACACCAGAGAATGCTTAATTCTTCATCCACGTTCTCTCCTGTTGACTGAAGCTAAGAAATGAATTTATATATATATTTCAAAAAGAAAAACATTGTTGACAATAAATGTCAAGTTCAAAATTGAAAATGGAAAAGTTCATAAAAAGTAATCAAAGCCTCAGGTAGGCCCATCAAAGCATCAAGCAGACCTGTTCTCTTTCTCTCATTAAGGGGGCTTTTTGCCCACAACCTCATGACCTGACCGAGCACAAAAACACTGTAACTGACAACCAAATTTATACATATATATATATATATATATATATATATATATATATATATGCGTATGTGTGTGTGTGTGTGTGTGTGTGTGTGTGTGTGTGTGTACTTCTGAACAGTTTCCATCTTTCAGTGCCGTACATTTGTAATGAGATCATAAAAACTCTTTTACTCTGACGATGACATTTTGTAATTTTTCAAAAGTCTATTGCTTAGTCTTCCAAAAGCAGATTATACTCTGGTCATACGTCTTTTGAGTCCTATGTCAAGCTTGTTGTCCATTGTCAGCTTTCTGTCGATATACATGATCCTGTTGAAATGCCTCAAAACATGACATGAATCGCTTCCGAGGAGGTTTGTCATCCATTCCATGTTGATCTGTAAACCGGAGTCATTGGCTGATTTACCAAAGGTAGCGGTGAGGTCCTACGATGTCTTGTGTATCATCATGTTTCAATGTGTTGTCTTGATTTTAGATTCAAAATCAGATAAGTTGAACAAGGTCTGGGTGAGTATGCCTTTGTAAGTGTCTGAAAAAGCACTCTATGATGAATAGTTGGTGCTTGAACGCATCTTTGCTTGACACGTGTTTTTACCTCAAGAGGCTCAGAGAATTGTCCATTGGGGCATACTTTTGCATTTATCCTCTCCTGGGAGGCTTTAATGAGATAGATAAACTTGAAAGTTGGAAGGGATCTCAGTCGATTGAGAGCATCTATCAGCGGGGACATTCATCAGGCTTTTAAAGTATTCTGCCCTGTGACTAAGACTGAGTCTTCTCTGGGAAGTCTCCCTTCATCTTCAGATTTTAGTTGCGGCGATCATTTTATCTGAAGTCCTAATACTTCTTTCAAAACATTGTATAATACCTTCGAGTTGTTGAACTGCAGTTCCCCAGCTTTGATCTTGGGTGTATCCAGGTCATTTTGGGTACATCTAATAATTCTAAAATTGTATTTGTCACGAGGGGTCCATGCTGAGCACAGAGACTGCTTAGTAATTCATCATTAGCGTCGATTTTACCTATTTCATGTGTACTTATCACACCTGGCCAGGTAATTTTTTTTTCTAATCTAGCATTGAAATCTTCAATCAGGATGAGTCTTTCTTGCTTGTACTGATTCCGAACATTATCCATTCTTTTGTCAAAATGATCTTGGTCTGTTTCATTGTTGAAGTGGAAGGACATGATGGTTTAATATCTCTTGATACAGCTGGATCCTGCAAGCTCTTCGACGAAGCGCCTAGTGTCATCGCTGGCAATATGGTGATGTGTTGATGTCTATGTCTAATCCTTGAAGCTCTCTGGCTACAAGAGCAGTTCCTCATTCAACTCTATTTTCACCGTCGGTAGGATCAAGGAAAGTTTTCAAGGTCCATTCAACAAATTTGATTTCTCAAGTTAAATGGGCCGACCATTTTCACCCAGGTGACCTCGGAGTCGGTCTTATTTCTTTTCCTCCTATCATTCATAGTTATTTAGAAGCAAAGTTATAAAGAAAAGTAGAATTTGCAAGTTACCAATTTGATCCTCTGACAAAGGCAGGCAGAAACGAGTAGAGTCCACAGTCACTGCAGTAACTAGTCGGAGAAAAGGGAGGGGTCCTCTTTAGTCTGCCTTCAGGTGCAAACACGATGCAGAATTGATTAGCCAAGGCCAGCAAGTGCATAATTTCCGATGGTCACCTCTGGGAGGTTACATTGGATTCTTGAAGATGGAGAGGCTAACGTATTGGTTGGCAAGGCTTATGTTCTCGACTCTCTTTCCGCTATAAGCTAACAAGCGGCAGTAGCTGAGGATGGGAATGACAAGAAAGCATTACATATTTCCACTCTAGAAGTACGTTTCTTTGTTTGCTGGTCTGTTTGTTCCTAACTCTGTTTTATGAAATTACAAACAGCTGTATCCTACAGGCTGAAAATTTGTGTATAGGGATAACTTGACCTTAGGAAGGAAATAGGACAGGTGGTGCTGACCTCCTGTGATCTCTGAGGGTAAGTTTAGGATCAGGTCAATTTTCGCATTTTCAAATATAAAAGCACAAGTCATTTTTAATTATGGCATCTTCAGATGTAAGGGAGCCCTTATCTTTATATTCTAAATTTGTTTTGTGTATGCTGATCCGATGGAGGGGATGCTCATACGCTCATTCATTTTTTTTGAGATCTATACAAGGTATAACTTTTTTCCTCTGTTATTATATTTGAAGCTTTTATGTGTGCGCAGGACCGATGGGGGCGTAGGCCCAATGGGGCGGGGTGTGCTTGAGTGCAACTCCCTCGTCGGGCCTGGACGCACATGATTAATGTTTTGGCATCTTTATAAAAATCGTATTTCGTTTTGTCTGTTGTTGAATGTGTGCATGGGGGTATGCATGAGCGCGACCAACACCTTAATCAATTTTATGAAATCTCTATAAAATATAATTTGTTTTCCTGTGTTGTTATGATTGTCTTTTTGTTTTTTTCGAGCAACGCTGAGTACCCCAGGTAGTATGTATCTATGTATGTATATTTGAGTGTGTGTTTGTGTGTGTGTGTGTGTGTGTGCGTGTGTGTGTGAGAGTGTGTGTGTGTGTGCTTCCTGAGACTCCCATGTGAAAGAAGACACTGCCTCTTATACCAATTATTATGCGACCCCTTCAGAGAAGCAAATTCTACCATTTCCATTTTCTACCTAAGATCGAAATTGCTCGACCTGCAGTTACTACTATCTATCGTGTCGACATGTCTGATGAAGAAAATTATTTCCTTGATAATTTTATTCGGGGTTGAGCGTATGTAATGATTCGTAGTACCTTGGTAGTTTTTTTCTTCAGATTATCGACCATCTTTGTGTATTTATAAAATTCAAGCTCCTGTAATGCACTCGTTAAATAGGGGTCATAAGGCTCATATGAAACTTTCAACCATTAGGCTAGTACCAAAAGTCAAAGAGGATATTATTTCTGAAAGCTAAAGTTCGAACAGTTCATTAATGTGTTTCTAAAATCAACGATACCGTTGTACTCTTTGTATCGACTGGTCAACATACCGCGGCTCATTGGTTAAGAACGTTGTCTTCTCAGATGATGAATTACCAATTTTTGAAATTTTTTGGTTGATTTTTCTTTTCGCTGCAAGCTATCAGTTACTGTTACATTCATTTTTGAACATGTAAAATCCAAGTTATCAACTTACACGAGCACATGTGTTAGTGTGTATGTATGAGCGTTCTTCACATAAGATGCATAAGATTTCGACGTCTATTACAACGACTTATAATGCACCTACCCTTGCCACTGCTTCTACCGCTACATCCACGATAGCAACTAATTCTACTGCAGCTGCAGCAGCCATTTATTTGCACATTTTCCCATGAATCCGGGATGTGTCTACTACTGCTACTACGGCCACTCCCCCGGCTTCTGCTATCATCGTAATATTGTTGAAGCGCCTTCATTGAATCTTTCTCTTTCTCTTCTACCTATTCTGGCCTCAACACGCCTACTTTTTTTTTCTTTTCTACTTCTTTTTCTACTTTCTGTCTTCACCTTCTCTCTCCTACCCACGCCTTTTCTTTCCTCTCTCACACTCTCTCTCTCTCCTTCTCACTCTCTCATTTGTTTACTTGATTTCTCTCTCTTTACCCATACTTTTCCTTTTTTTCTTTTAGCCTATATATTTTTCTTGATCATTGCACTATATTCATAGATAGATAGATAGATAGATAGATAGAGAGAGAGAGAGGGGTGGGGGGAGTGAGACAGACAGACAGACGGACAGACAGACAGACTGAGACAGAGACAGAGAGGGGAGAGACACGTCAATCGGGTATTGCAGGATTCACGGGAATATGCAAGAGTAGGAGGAGCTTGATTAATAGATAAAAACTATCCAGCCATATTTCCTTTGTAAGGATCAAACTCACGATTAATAGCTTGTAAGATTTTATAGCAAGCCAATATAGTATACTAGGTTCCCTTTGTTGAGATTGATGAATAGGTTAATCAGATTGATCTTAATCCGTGTGCATATACATATGTATCCGTTTAAATACACACAAACACGTGTACACACATGCACACACACACATGCATATATATATGTGTATATATATATATATATATATATATATATATATATATATATATGTGTGTGTGTGTGTGTGTGTGTGCTGCTTTATCTATGGTGATAGTGCTAAACATTTTGAAATAGAGCGCGAATATATATACATATATGTATATGTATATATATATATATATATTTATATATATATATATATATATATATATATATATATATGTGTGTGTGTGTGTGTGTACATGTAGCAATAGATAGATAAATATAGATGTATAGATATTTACGAATTTCATGATATCTACATAGACCTATCAGAAAAGTCTCTTTTTACAATCTTCCTAGTCAACTAGCAAACAAGCAATCGATCTATTTTGACACAAAACCATCAATCGATCAATAATTCATTGTCTTTCGAGCAAGCCAATCGGATATCGACCTTTCGTTATAACTTGCTATTGAGCTATCTGCCAATTCTAATATGCCTACACACACACCTACACACACACACACACACACACATATATATATATATATATATATATATATATATATATATATATATATATGTGTGTGTGTGTGTGTGTGTGTACGTATATATATCAAAATTATCCATACATATACACATATATATGCACATTATTCCAAGTATATAGTTTTTTGAAGAAATATCTGCTTCCCGGTTTCGAGACTGTTTTTGTCTTTTCTCTTGGGTAACTTCTTGGTTGTTCGTTTTATTCCTAATCCCCCCCTCTCTCTCTCTCTCTCTCTCTCTCTCTCTCTTTCTCTCTCTCTCTCTCTCTCTCTCTCTCTCTGGTACATGCACAGACGACAAATACACTTCAACGCAAAAATAACAGGCCATTCAGTGGAATACATGGAGATAGATAGAGAGAGAGAGAGGGGGGACTGTTTTCAGCTTTTTTTCTTTGCTGCCACTCTAAAAGTCACTTTACTTCCATCTTCTTTAAAAAGAAGTAGACAAATAATTCTCTTTTTGAATCATGTTTTCTCCCTTATTCTTTCAACATTGCATCCTACTCTTTCACTTGACTTCTTCTTACAAACCATTTTCCTTCCGACTCTTTCCTCCAATATTTTCTCTTCTTCGATTTTCTTTTCTTCCTTTTGATTTATCTGACCTTTCTACCACTCTTTACTCCTCTCTTGACCTAAATAAGAAACCGTCAAAATGAAGACATAGGTTTCTTCAGTTTTCATGTGGGTTTGGCTTTCTGGCTGGCAAGCCAGCAATGTATATGTCGTGTGTCCAGGCCGAACTGATGGAACTAGAGGGCAGTAATTTTAGACATTTACTCCTTATGTCTAGAAAAACGTGTATTTTGTTTCTTTTACCCTCCCCAATAGCTTTTAGCGAGGGTTATAATTTTCAATGTGTGTTTTGCTAAATTGGTCCTTTACTTTGTATCCACACTTGTTCTATGAAAATTCAAACTTTTTTTAGTGATCACTCCACAAGAAGAGGCGAGATTTATTGATCACGACTTTTTCCCATTTTTTAATTGATCATCATCAACACGAAATGCAACCAGAAGATGCTTGTCACATGACTTTTTCTATTGAGTAACTAACCAGACGTATCTTTTTTTTCCCAGTTCGTTAATGGCAAATCTTGTTTTCCTTTCTTTTACTTTTTGATGAATTCTCCTCTCAACCTCCTTTCTAATAATCACTGCCTTCCTCCCTCCCTCTCATCCTCAACAAATCTTTTCACCCTTTTTCTTTTCATTTTTTTCTTTTCATAAGTATCTTTCCCACATTTTTCTTTCAATTCTATTCTTACATTTCTGTCTGTCTCATATATATATATATATATATATATATATATATATATATATATATATATATATATATATATATATATATATATATATATATATACCTTGAGACTCAACCACCACCCCCAAAAACGCAAAGGATTTGGTGAACCACTTCTGGATCAAAAAGGATGAAAAGCGGATGACTTTTGACTTGACGAAATCACGGCGATGCTGAATAAGATATTTGTCGTTTCAAATCATTTGTTAATTACTACGAACACACATATATATATATATATATATATATATATATATATATATATATATATAGATAGATAGATAGATAGATAGATAGATAGATAGAGAGAGAGAGAGAGAGAGAGAGAGAGAGAGAGAGAGAGAGAGAGATTGATTTGTGTGTATGTGTGTGTGTGTGTCCTGGACATCTATCCTGTCTTTCTTTTTGCTGTGTCCAACGCGACAGCGAATACATAATTCCGCTGGAAGGGCAATGACCCTGAATGTTGAACACTTCTCCGACCTCGCCATCACGAGGGGTGAAGTGAGAGCAAAACGGAAATGGAAGTGGGGCAAATGAGAGCAGTCATTTTCTTTCGCCAGGCGGTACACACACGGTTGCATGTGTTCACACAGAAAATATACAAGCACATGCACGTGTTCAAACAAACATAAATTGGAGAATGCATACATGTATGTATATATATATATATATATATATATATATATATATATATATATATATATATATATATATATATATATATATATATATATACAAATGAATCAAATTCACTGAAAACCATACTAAAGTATAACCATGTTGAAATACATTTCTCTGTCTGTTTTCCCCCCTTTATATATCTTCGTTAAAACCGAAGAAATACGTATTTTGTAGATGTATTTTTTTCTGGATATGATGTAAAAAATCATCCTCTACGTGGTGTTTCTCCCCGTTGGATAAGGATGGAACCCAATTAAAAATAAACGGGATTCCAGATGCTGATTTTCAAGGCATGCATGCATGTCCCGTTCCTCAAAGATTAGTGCAATATCTACTCTTCTTATCTGGCCCTGTGCCAGACTAAATTCCACTTGCATGCACGTGGGTGTGTTTGTCAGTCTGCTAATCTCTCTATATATCAATCTTTCTATCTATCTATCTATCTATCTATCTATCTATCTATCTATCTATCTTGCAGTCTTTTCATATCGATATCTGCTAATATTTTAGCAAATGAACCCAGAGTAATGGAACCGTTTGGTGGTTGTAACAGTCTACAGCCATCAGATGGACTGTGTTATCGAGTTTGTTAATATATTTTAAAATGAAAATATGTCCGGTAACAATAATTATTTAGTTCTCTTTGCCTGTGAATGCTCTTCATTTGGCTTGTGACGTGCTTACGAGTATCCTCAATGAGATGCTACATATTTTTCGAGTGCGTGAAGGTAATTCTACAGTCATTCTCATGAAATGATAATTCTATTGAATTCAGAATACATAAGCACATGTGAAAATATCTTTACTCTCGTTTAAATACATAGGCGTGTAGGTTACCATACGCACTCACAATGTAAATTAGCATTTCAGAAAATAATATGACGTGTATAGGGGAGCATGAACGAGGACGAAACACTTACCCTGAGTGTGTGTGTGTGTTTGTGTGTGTGTGTGTGTGTGTGTGTGTGTGTGTGTGTGTGTGTGTGTTTTATGCACATTCAACCATACGGGAGTAACAAAGATATGCATAGCACAACGTGGTCTCTTATCAACGTAGTAGATCTTTTTTGCCACTGTCGAAGTCTTTTTCTTTCTTATCATTTATCTTCGTCTCTCTCTACAATTTCTACTTTCAACTTTTACTTGCTTCTCCGTTTCCTTTTCTTGTAGATGTAGTCAACTTATCTTTATAACTTTCGGTAAGCCTTGCTTATTCGGTTCAAAAATACGATAGCATTAGGATTTCCAAAAACGGACTGATGATGATGATATAAACTGTAGATCATAAAGATAGTCGGTTTTATCCGTAAAGACACCAGTAATTAGTTGCTGTCCCATAAACTAGCGTTATTTATTACTCCCCATTAGATATATAGTTCATGAACTGGGAGCCAACCATTACTGTTTTATCCTTGTTTTGATTCGGTACACTTTTGATCGAATTAGAATTACATACAGAAAACTAATTGAAACAAACAATAAAAGTTCATCCACGTAAAAAAAGGGTTCGAAAGAAGAATTAGAAAAAATAATTCCATCCAAGAAGACAGAGGTAAATGAAAGAAAGAATGTCGTCTGGAATGCAATATTAAATTATTTGGAAATTAAAACGTTTTAGATGTATGAATCAAGGGCATACATATCTTACATTTTCAGTGAAAAGATTGTGGATGAGGGAGTAAGGCAAACTTGTAATGACAAAATTGTGGACAGGAAGGTATAAACACTGTAATAGCTATTTCAATCGGATGTTACAAAGCTAAAAACGCTAGAATGATGTGATGCTGCTAATGTAGATTTTTTTAACCAATTGAATTATTGATTGGGAGAGAGTTTTAAGTTTGTTAATCCACATATCTTCGTGCAGTTCAAGATTTTTGTTGGGAGGCTTATTTTTCTCTCTTTTTCAATGATTGTCAATCTTGTGACTGCGCTGAAATTGTGGCTGGGGTTGCAGAGATCTACTGGGAGTAGGTTGAGAAGATTAGGGGATTTAATTCTGTGTCTACAGTTATTAAGACTAATGTTGAATTGCCTCACAAACTTGTCTATGAATAGCAATTTGCATTCTAGGAAATGAATGACATTTTTGCTTCTGCAGTTAGAATTATAGTAGATGTAGAAAGTCTTGGTGGAGGAGGAGCTAGCGAGGTGTTGGCAAACTCAATGTGATTGCAGTATAGACTATTTCTTTTATATCAAAGTTGACTGAATTTAACGAGTTTAGGCATTGTGTTGTATGAGACTTTGTTCTTTATCATAATCTTACGTGTCTTTGATATTTTCGGGTTTGCAGTAGGCGATGACACATAGTTCTGGGAATATTTCTTCGAGTTCTATTTCAAGTGCTATTGATTATATGTGACAGGGGTGGGAGTGTGTAGTGGAAGGTGGTTAATTGTGGTATGTGATCGGGTTTATATTTTGTTAAAGAGTGCAAGGATTTCTTCTCTGGGTATTGGCCTTTTTTATTTAGTTATTTGTATCTTCTAGTGAATATCCTCGTTTAGTGAAATGTTGTAGTTGATTATAGTTGTGTTTAATATCCGTAGAGCTTATTCTCCTAATTGTAAGTGCTTTTTTTTAAGGGTTTTTTTCCAGGTGTTTAGGGTGAGCCGATTTTGAATGAATGTAGTTGTGAGTGTGTACAGATTGAGTATAGACGGTGGTCTGGAGGTTTCTTTTATTATCTATGTATATGCAGGTGTCTAGGAAGGCTATGGAGTCAGTGGATTTCTTGTAGTCAAATCTAATAGAGTCGCGTGAAGAATTTATGTGTGTAAAGAATTTCTCAGGTTCAGCTCCAACTCCTGTGTAAATAAACAGAACATCATCCATATAACGGACATAGAAGATCCAGCCTTTGTCTATCTTAGGGTATACGTAGGTCTTTTCGAATTTGCCCATGAAGATGTTAACATAGGAGGTGGTTGGTACTGTGCCCATCACACAATCTTTCATCTAGAGGAAGTGTCTATTACCAAAGTTGAAACTATTGAGTGTTAGAGTGTGTTGCATAAGGGTGGTAATTGTTTCTGTTTGGGGTTCTTCAGTCGTTTAATTGTTAAGGGCTTATTTGTGGGTAGAATGCCTTCTTCATGATTGATATTAGAATATAGGGATTTGACGTCCATAGTAACTAAAAGTGCTTTATCTGGGATTGCCTTGACGTGTTTGATTTTGTTTAAGAGGTCAGTGTTGTATGTAAAATTTAACTTCGCCAAGGAATGGATGTAGTGGTTTACATATTTCGATAGTTTGGCGGTGTGGCGGTTGGTGGATGAAATGACTAGTCTACCTGGGTTATTTGATTTGTGAATTTTTGGAAGTAGATAGAACCTAGCAGCTTTCATGGAAGTCGGTTTAAGTGCATTCAATGTTCTCTATCTATGTTATTGCTGTGCATCTCTTTTAGAGAGTGAGTTATTATGTTTTGGTATTTAGTGAAGGGATCATTTTGGAGTTATTTGTAAAATTCTGCGTTGTTTAGTTAAGTGTTAACTCCAAAGAGGTATTTATCAAATGACTTTAGCACCTCCCATATCTGCTTCGTAATCATCAAGTCTATATTGTTTTCAAGTTTGCTACGGGACTTTCGTTTTTCATTAGTGAGGCTACATGTGGTTAAGGTTGATTACTGTGATTGTTAATTTTGGTATTAATGTCTAACTAAAGTTGCCCGGCAATTAAAGTTCACATGGACCCCCTCCCCAGTCGGGCCTACTCATACACAAACTTAAAATATAACAACACAGAAGAGCAAATTATATGTCATGAGAATATCACAAAGTTGCGCCCCTATCCTGGCAGGCCTGAAAACATACAAAAAAACTGAAATACAGAAACCCAAGATTCGAAAATACCAAAAAAAATAATTTATCTCCCTTAGATTTGAAAATTCTAAGATTGATCTTTCGATGTTACCATATGCCAGCACCACCTATCCAATGTTCATCTTGATGTTGAATCACCTCGGTATGCAAATTAGCAGTTCGTAGAGTGCAGCCATCTCTCCTATATTTTCGATTGCCAAAATCAATCCTAAGAGGTTACCACAGATCAGGGCCTTTTATCCTATGTTCATTCTGGGTTCAAGCTACCATCGAATGCAGATCTGTTGCTCAGAGTGCAGCCGTTCCCGTTAGATTTAAAAATACCAAAACTGACCAAACCTTCACTTGATTTTTTTCTAAAGGTAAATAGATGGAAATCGGATCCTTATCATCGTGAACGCAGACCGTGCAAAATAGTTTTTTTGTTTTTTACTTTAAAACCTTTTTCTAGCGACTTTGCTGGGCTGCACCCATATTTAGATGGTTTCTATAACGTGAAACACAAACACACAAGACAGTCACCTAAAAGTTCAAGGAATTCGAACATCATCAAATTGCTCAAGTTTTTTGGTAGAATCTCGTCTTTATATATATATATATATATATATATATATATGTGTGTGTGTGTGTGTGTGTGTGTGTGTGTGTGTGTGCATGTGTGTGTGTGGGTCTATGTGTATGTGTCTCTGAGTCTGTGTGTGCCTGTGCCTGAGGGTGTGTATTCGATTCTTTTGGACGTTGTACTTGTCCTTCTGGCACAATCATGGTGGGTTTGAGATGCAACTTCTGAGTGGTTGCAATTCCTCCTCCTTTTCCTCCGCCTCCCGTTTTGTACATATGCACTTCGGTGTTTCTCCTTGCCTGTGTGTACGCATATTCATGTAAAAATGCTTCTATGTTAATGTAAGTTCACTTTATTGATTGTATACGTAGGTTTCTGTTTATTCATGTATGTGTATGTGTGTGTGCGACTGAGTGCACATGTGTATGCATATGTGTAATCTTATAGTTCTGACTATTTACACTGGCTAGAGATTTAAGAAGAAAAAGCAAAGACGTCTGGGTACATGTGTACTTGTAAAGCCACGGAACAAAGACTGACATATACGAATGGCTAAATACCTACATATCTATCTGAAGAAATAAGTACAACATAGATGCGTGCAGAGAGAGAGAGAGAGAGAGAGAGAGAGAGAGAGAGAGAGAGAGAATGACACAAAGGAGACGAACCTTAAACTGTGCAACGGTACACATACACTGAACATCAGATGTATTAAAAACGGACACACGTACAAAAGTACTGTCTGATGTGCACAGACACAAATGAAAGAGAGAGAGAGAGAGAGGGGGGGGATAAAGAAGAAAAAGGTACATTAAAAGTTCTCTGTGTCACTTTTTAAAAATCTCTCTCTCTCTCTCTCATGATTTCATAACGAGAGGAAGGAAAAGTAAAAGAGAGAGAATAGGAAAAAATGAACGCATTTACACACAAAAAACGTAAATGAATTCACGCATCGAAAGATAGATTCACGCCGTCGCATAAACACCGACATTAATGATTAAAGATAGACAGAGATGGGGAGAGAAGGAGAGCGAAAGAAAGGAGCCATTAAACTCGAAATGAAGTAATTCTTATTCAAATGGGAAGTAATGGGCCAGTTCAGCAGTATAGTTTCATCATTAATAGAAACCCACACACGCACACATCAAAAGAATTTTCGTTTTTTGAAAAAATAATTTCACAATGAAGTAAAGGGAAGTAACTGGAACACTTAAAGTCGTAGTTCCGTACAATGGGTGGAAAATAAAGTTCCAGTTCAGCAGTATAGTTACATTGTAAAGAGAACCCGCCCGACCCCACTGCCTAATTCTATGTTTTGGAAAAATGATTTCCTAATTAGGTGAAGAGAATAACCAAAATACTTTAAGGCTGTAATTTCGTAGAACGAACCAAAAGTTAGGGTCTATTTCAGCATTATAGTTACATAGTAAAAAGAACCCCCATCCTAAAACATATCGTAACAGCTATAAATCATCCGGATTTGCTTTATTTTTTCAAGTTAGAGCATCTTAACGGTGTAATGCTAACAAAAAACTTGACCACGAGCTGCTGTTTTTGCTCTGTTACGGTAACATACATACATACAGACAGACAGACATACAGACATACATACATACATATATACATATAAACAAACAAACTAAAATCTTTTTATGATAAAATCGTAGTAATGGAAAATTGCCTCGAATAGCTGAAGCGGTTTTTCACTCACTAAAAACTAATGTCCATAATTTCAGAATACAGAAGCCTAAAAAGGTTAAAAAAAAGAGTGAGATGCATTTCCTTTTTCTTGCCAACAAGAAATTCAAATCTTGTTTACTTTTTTTCTCACTAAATACGTTTATACTAAAATATATATGTATGATTTATCTGTAATAATCCTTTCATTTCGTGGTCCCGCTAAAAATAAACAGTAATCAGGTGGGGTCAGGTTGCAAATCGCACCTGCCTTTTTCCTATCTTTCAGGCTACCACGCTCCTGCGTGCTTTAGCCTCCTTATTAGTCTATTATTCTTGACAAATCAGATGAGCAAGATTTCTTGGACTCCTCTTCTGGATCCGAATCTTTAGTTCTCACTATAAATTCATCATGGGTTTTAATTTGGACACGGACTGGGTCACTCTATTACCTTAAAATTCATCTTCTGGAACCCTTTCGTTTTCACCTGAGCTATATGTTCAGGATCATTGTTGATGTCGAGCATTTTGGTAATTTCAAATGTAAAACTATCCTGAATTTGCTCAAGTCTCACCAGTGGAGTCTTCCTTAATGTTCGGAGATGATAGCCTTCATTTTCATCAGTAAAAACCTTGTCTATGAAAAATTTAGCGAATAAATAATTGTTTTAAACATGCATAAATATTTGTGCGTAAACACGTGAGCATTAGTCGTGTGTACGTAAGTATGCATTTTAAAAATCTGTATTTTGTTCGGAAAAGTTTTGAAATTGAATGGATCAACTGAAAATGCTTCCAATTAACTCGAATCATAATTGTTCGTTACGATGGTCATTCCGTGCAAAATAGAGATACTTTATTGTAAAATCTCGTTATTTTAACTTTGTTCACTCTGCTCAACAGAACGAGAAATGAGAAGATATCCCTTAAGAGTGGTACTTCGTTATGAACTTGTATTGTAAGCTTCAAGTAGTCAAAACTTGCAGGAATAGTATCTTAACCATCCCTGAACTTGAGATATTCTGCTGGGAGAGGACATGGAAATCAACCAAAATACGTTTACTATAAAAAAAAATATCAAAAAAATAACAAAAAAAAACCATACTAACTGAAGTTTTTTTCTTGAAGAACAACGATTGAGGAACCAATGTTTAAAATAAAATCTACTTTAATTAAACTAATTAAGTTGATACATGTTAATGACACTTCTGAAAGTTGTTGACAAACGTTAGATACATTTAGAGTTTGATCAATTTTCCTTTTAGTATTAAATGCTTTCATTAAATTGGGGAAAATACAATGCATCAATGTGAATTTGTCGAGTGAGTCCTTCAATAAGTAACTCTCTGTTACGGTGGGCTTTGATCTTAGTGTTTTTTCGACTAATAGCAAATATACCTTATTGTACAGGTACACATTTTAGAGTGGCCCCGGCGCTGCCAGCATTCATTTGAAGTCTTGTCAATTGCAATAAGCATCAGATTGTTTCTGTTGAATATCTGCATCAGCGTATCGTCATTATAACTTACCATACAATCAAAAGGGGAATTTTCTGTAAGAGTGAAATTTGTCTCCAAAAAAGTAAATAGATGAATAAAAGCAAATATTACCTTGAATAGTGCGGTTTTAATTTGTGCAGGTATTGACGTAATTAAGATATTGCCGCACAAATGAACAGAATCGAGCATAAACTGAAAAAATACTTTAAATCATAAAACTTAAACAGTGCGGAGATTTTGGGGGCAAATAAACTGCACTAATCAAGGTATGCCTATACTAATGAAAATATCAGTTTTGTTCGTTTTTATCAAAGATTCAATTTCATTCATTGTGGACAATCTTAAAATATTTTGAAAAAGCGTCTGACGTCTTTTCTTCAGGGGACATTTTTTTTATTTCCGGAATGGCATTTTTTGTAATGATTAGAAATATTTTTTTAAAAACAAACAAAAAAAAGTCCATTTATCATAGAGATAACGTCTTTTAAAATGCAAGAAATAGGATAGTGTGTGTGTGTGTGTGTGTGTGTGTGTGTGTGTGTGTGTGTGTGTGTGTGTGTATAAAACAATGAGATACAAAGACACTGATAGATAGACAGATAGGTAGATGATAGAAAGATCATATAGGCTTTCCTCCATGTTTTTGATTCTCCCATGTGCCCAAGTGTGCGGGCAAGTATTGGGGTGAGGAATGTTGTGTTCTATCAATGTTACCAAATGGTGAAAGTCTGTGTATCTTGGGGATCGGATTCGGACCAGGCATTCGAGCGAAACTCACATTAGTCTCAGCAACCAGGCAGGGTTATAGATGCAGCATGCACAATTGATCAATTTGCCCGGGGAAAGTTGGGCAAAAGAGCGAATGTTGAGAATATTTGATCGTTGGTGGATGGCTCCTCCTATTTCAGAAGAAGAAAGCGGGAAAGGAGAAGACGATGTGGAGAGATAGAGAGGGGGGGAGAAATACAAGAATTGAAGACAGAGAGAGAGAAACGGCTTCGGGAAATGCACAATGGCCACTGTCTAGACTTGACTGCTTCCATCAATGGCTGGTGATAGGAAGAGAAGAATAAACGACGGAGATGGAAGAATAAGTTAGAGGAATTGAGTTGGGGAAGATGTAGAGATTGACACGGGGATTATAAAGAAGAGGAAGAGAGAGACGTTTCTAAAAATAGAAGATAGCAGAAAAAAAGAGGGAAAAGGCTGATGGAGAGAGAAAAAGGAGAGAGAATGATGATTGAAAAGTGAGAGGACGATTTCAAAAGAGGAAGTTCAAGAGGATCACAGGAAATTGAGGGGCGGGGAGGTGAGCAAAAATATCAGTCGATAATTGAATAAATAAATTAATGTAGAAATACATAGAAATATGCACGATCGAAAAAAAGAAGAGAAGGTAGGAAGAGGGGAAGGAAGAAGAGAAAGAAAGAAGGGAAGGAAAGGAAGGAATGGAAGGAAAGGGAAGGAAAAGAAAGAAGAAGGGAAAGAAGGAATAATAAAGTCATGTAAAATAGTGAAACGGAAGTAAAGAAGAAGTATAATCAGTGGTAGGGAGTACGATTCAGGAATATTTGGAAATTCTATTATTCGGGAATTTTGAGCGTCAAGGGAAGCCAAAGAGGGTTGAGAGGAAATAATCTGCGAAAAGAGATGAATGAAAGAAAAGAAAACAAGACCATGGAATAACTTGGGAGGAGCATTACCTGAAAATGATAGTTCTTCCAGCTCGTCACACAGGCTATTACTACTGTAGTGAATTCCATCTTTACTGGGTGACCTACACTTGTGGCGTTATGTAAGCTTAGTAAGAGTCTACTCACTATGGTGCAATGCTTAGCAAGTCCATCTTGCATATCAGTTCAGTAGCGTAAGTGAACTTGTTCTTCCCTGGGTTCCCGACTAGTGTTGTCTTCTGCCAGACTAAGATTGGATTACATCGAGAACACAAATAATGGGAAATATAAACAAAGGAAAATAGGGAAATAAAAAGCAATGAAGTGATAAAATGAAATAAATAAATATAAAGGTCTGATAAGTCATCAACAGAAACCGTCACATAACCAACGTCCATTGGCAGCATGCCGTGTTAGGGGTAATCAATTAGACAATTGAAAACAGGGGTGATCAATCAATATGTTACTTCTCGCACCTTTTGTTGGGCGGTGGCCATTGAAAAAAACAGTCCGACGTCATAACAAAAAAAAAAAAGCGTAATTGCTGCTGAACATCAGCTAAGGGGCGATTTAGCATACATTTGCATTGCAAATAGAAACACTCGCCATGAATCTATTCATTGTAGACATATCGAGGAGTAAATTGTTGAATTTTTAACATTCAGGCTCCATTAATGCTACCTGTATTCGTGTGATACAGACATAGTCACCAGCTAGACCAATTCAAAAACTGAATCAACCTTTTTATACAGTTCGGACAGACAATTACTAATAAAGAAAGAAAGAAAAAAAGGAATGAGAAATTGGAAGAAAGGTTTACGAGAAGCCCTTCAATCAGGAACCACGACCCTTCAAGCCCTTTTCCCTCCCACCCGTTCGCCTCTTCTACTCTCATCCCCCATCGTCTCTCCGATAGCCATTCGTATGTGCACTTTCCACCCTCCCTCAGTCCTAGTCTAGGCGTCTCCTGTAGTTATTCAACCACATTCGCTCTAGACCGTAGCTCGCACTCGGGTTTTCCTACGACACCCTCACGGCGGCGACTGCTGCTGCTGCTGCTGTGAGGTTTATTAACGATTAGAACGATTGTTGTGCGTAGACTCAAGCATGGAATACCCTCCTCCAACCCCTACCCCTACCCCCCATCGTCCTCCTTTCCATAAAGGACAAGCACAACCTATCCCACCCCGAATACTCTCTGACCTAAATTATAACGTCTGGGTAAGATAGCGGCCGGTGGTTGCCTGGCTATTACAATGGCGTGGATCGGTGATTATAGCCACTGGGCTTTCTCCACGTCACTGACCAATAACGGTAGAGATGGCCTTCGTACCACTCTCTCTCTCTCTCTTTCGGAATAAGAGAAAAAGAATATTGTGGAAGACGGAGGGAAGAGAAAATATAAGGGAGAGTGATGGGTAAGTAGGAAAACGATAAGAGAGAAGGCAGAAAGACAGGCGCCAGTATAAAGACAACGAGCGGAGTAATTATCACATATATATATATATATATGTGTGTGTATTTGTGTGTGTGTGCATGGTGCAACCGTATACACACGCTCATACAGAGTCGAACATATCCGTTCAGACGAAATGGCAGATAGAGATAGATAGAGAGTGAGTGAAGGAGCGGGGGCCAAAAGGATAGAGGAAGGAAGAGAAGATGGACTGAACGAATAAAGGAATTTAATAGTCAAACTAGGAAGTCAGAGGTTGAGATGGATTAAAAGAAATAAAGAAAAATATTTAAAGAAAAGGGAGATGTTTGAAAGAATCGAGGAGGGAAAAAAATAACACATCTAGAACCTCAAGTACGAAGCGTCGAATATAAAATTCCAACACCGTTATCGCCATATCATATGACCCTGAGCAAAGTATAA
>OY735218.1:43302847-43332847 GCA_963457665.1 Thysanoteuthis rhombus
AAAAATATTAACCAATTTTCTCAAAATTTGGAATCTGAATTCGAATTCCGAAACTGCCTTGCGATGATTATTTCATCTTAGAAATCCAAAACCGATTTGAAAATCAATCGAAATATTCTTATAGGTATAGAAAAATAATTATCTTCTTCTTGTACTAAAATACAATTAGCAAAATGTAACTTAATGAAGATTTTCATTGCAATCACGACCCGGGCAACGGCAGGCAACCTTCCTAGTATGAAGCAGTCTAATTGCCAGCAGTTTCTTAGTGCAGGCGTACTTAGTCCATGACAACCACCGCCCACACATCAGTCGTCCCTGGTGTTATGATTCCACAGTTGAAACATAGTAACACCAGCAGGAGAGCTGAGACAGGCCTCTCTGACATTACTTCTCTCTTTCTTACGCCTAGTCATTCTCTTTTACTTTCCTTTTCTTCGTTATCTAGATGTAATTTTCTCTTTAATGTCGCCCTCTTTCGCCACTTGCTGCATTCTCGTATTCGTCGTCGTCGTCTTCACTCTGACACAAAAATATACCCACCTGCGATGAAATTAAACAGCTCGTAAGTCAGCATCTGGAAGAATACTTTACTGGGAAACAAGGAGTGAGAGGAAAAATGGGTAAAAAAAAAGTACGCCATTCCAGTAACTTTAGAAAAGAAGAAATCTCTCGCAATAATCGAAGTATTTTATTCTTTGGAAAAAGAAGAATTCGATTTCTTTAATCTTATGGAATAAGTCCTTCATAGAGACAAAACAGTTATTTGGAAAATAAAGCTGAAAAAAGCATAAACATTGCATTTTCCTTTTCAATTGCCATCTGAAATAATCCAAGTGAATGTTTGTATCAGGTCTCAAAGAATTTTCCGAGAACTGAAGTTTGGCAAAAATCGTTGTTGTTCTAAAAAAATCATGGGTTTTGTAGAACTCAGATTTTTCACACACACACACACACACACACACACACACACACACACACACACACACACACACACACACACACACACACTCACTCACGCATGCGCGAAAAATAACCTGAATGGTTTTTGTCCGTGTCTTCAACCCAGGAGCACGTTATCCAACAGATTTCGCACAAACCAGACAGGAAGAAAAGACATCAGTCCAAAAAGCATCAGTCAGAATGCAAGCAGTGTAGAATGGAATACTGCCAGTTACAGTGTTGAGTGGTCAAAGTGCATCAGTCGAGAATATCAACTGTAGTACCTTTATTTTGACTAAAGTTGAACAAGTTGAGAAATTTAATTTGGTGTTTTGTGTAAATTTGATTGAATAAAGATTTTATCGTGATTTTATTTATTATTTTGTACCATACATCAAAGGAGGAATAAGTGATACCTTGATATATTTTCAATTTTCTCGTAGATGAATAAGGCAAAACGATATCATGCTTCTCTTTTACTTCTTTTATACCAACTGCAGTGATTTCTTGTGGGATTATAGATTTAAAAAACAAAAAGCAAAAAAAAAAAACAGATTCCAAACCTTGGATTCTCCTGAACACTTGACGAAACAATCTTATATTGGTTTTCATCAACTGTATTATCTGCTAAAATTACCCGAGACATGCAAAATTAACTAATTGCCCTGTAGGGGTAAAAAAAAGTCCTTTTCTTTTCATACACAAATTGAAGTTAAAAATAATCTATTGATTCAATTTATTGACCTTTTAAAATGAAATGAAATCGGCTATTTTTTATAAAAAAAAAACACGTGACCATAAATGCATTCATAATATTCCATGTAAATGTGGGAAGAATTATAATGGAGAACCTAACAGACCTCTATAAGTAAGACTCGACAAGAAGTGACATCTGGCGAGAGAAAGGCGAACACTATCCTCCCTAGAAAGAAGTCCATATTATAGACCAGAACACCAATAGAAACTGAAAAAGAAGCAGCAGGTCGTCCGGGTGTATTAGTCGAACGAGTGCGGAATTCAACTCAATGTGACTTCCCTTACTCAACAGAGTCAAGGTATAGAAATCCTGGCCTAACAATGAGAGGAAATGAAAACACCATAATCCTATGTTATAAGTGTTGCTGTCATTGGAGAGAAAGTTTTCTGGATATTATTATTGCATTCGAATAGTACATCTGAAAAAGCCGTAGAATGGATAACGTCTTGTTAACAAGTGGAAGTGCAATCGTCCGAAAGAAAAAAAGTTTTCTTCAAAGTATAGACTGTAATTGAAATATTGTTTTGTTTGAAAAGTTCAAGTTACATCTTCAGAAAATCTTGTAGACTTTGGAAAAAATATCCACTGTAAATTATTTTCAAATCTATTTAAAAATGTTTATTGAATCAATGTATTTTAAAATAGTTTAATTATTATGACCCGTTCTTATTGAATAGAACTGTGTTTTAATAATCGAGAAAATTTTTGTTGGCAAAAAGTATCCACTGAAAAATTATTTTTAAATTCATTTTTTAAAATTTGATTAAATCAGTATTTTTCTGGGTATTTTAAAATACTTTGATTATTATCATTCGTTGTTACAAAATAAAATTGTGTTTTAATGATTGGGAAATGTAAAGTTTGATTAAATCCAATGATCTGGATATTTTTACTACAATATTGTAAATGTTTAATTCATGAAGAGATTATGCACACGTACCACACACATGCAAAGATGACAAATACTCACACATACATACACTTAGGTGCATGTGCAACATACACATGTATGCCACAAACACACACGTACACATACATATCACATACCATACATGCACACGTATATAAATGAATACATACATACACATGCCACAAACGCACACCATCATAACGATATATATATATATATATATATATATATATATATATATATATATATATATATATATATATATTAGCCGGGAATCCCATCGTTGTCCGAGGAAAAATGACTGATTATCTGGCTATACAGAAATAAAACATGTTTTTTAATACAAGTAAGCCAAAAAATATTTTGGGATTTCGAATATAGAAACTGGCAGATTGTGCGATCGATTCTCGTCATTCTATGGCAGGTTCGCATAATCTCCAATATATTTCTTTGTACGCAACACTACAAATGGGGGGGGTATTATTTACACCAAAAGCTCATTTTTTACTTCCGATCTACGATGTTTACTGAACGTCCTAGATTCACAGCCTGAGTTAATGTTCAACATTAAACAAATAAGTGCATTTAATGCGTTGAGGAATAAGGCATGTATAAGCATTACATTCAAAGCTAAAAAGATATGACTTGTAAGCGTTATGAATATCTATATGATCAATGATAGAATAGGATTGATTACTAAGTAATTAAGGAAAGAGAATATATGATAGAATTAGTATTTAGAGTCAGCTAGTGGCTCGGTAGAAGAGAAAGATAGGAGTTAGGGCTTGGGCGAAAGGTAGGAGCTCTATGCAATAGTTGTAGTAGTCATGAGTTAATGAAACGGAGATGAATGAAGTGCTTTAAACCCAAAAAGCTTGGTATTTTGAAAACCAATGAATAATCATGGAGACATGATTATCAGCGGTGTGCCTGACTGCCAAGTTGGGACAATGTGCAACGCCCGAATTTATGATCGCTGCGAGCAACTTGGACGGTCATCCACGAACGCTGAAAAACACACGACAAAAAGACTATTAAGTCACAGAAAACACATCGGGTTCTAATCCATGTGCGCTTCCTGAAGTTATAAGAATTAAAAGATAGAACATAATCGTATCTGTTGTGTGGTAAATGCATTGTCATATCATTCATATGGGATGGAGATGTAAATACGCAGTGAAAAGCCAGAGAAGAGGACATGCGATTTAGTATCAGAGCGTATGAGGGGGATCTCAACATCTGTGGAATGAAAACGGTGGGGTTTAGAATGGTAACGTTTACGTTCGACAGGAAGCCGAGCGAATGACCGATAGAGAGAGTGAGAGAAAGAGAGAGAGAGAGAAAGTTTAACTGATTGAGAAAGGGGCCGAAGGCTAAATGCCTTCTGGTACACGTCCAGGTCTTTCATGGACAAGGGCTAAAGGAAGTGACCTATTGCACGTGTGGCTTGAATCAAGGTTTCATATCTAATGCCAAGACTTGTTCATTTTCGTATTTAATTTCATCTAAAAAAAATATCGCTACAGAAGTTCATAAAATTCTTATAAAAGCCTAAATCGAAACTTTGTTTTTGAGGGCTTTATTACCATATAAATTTGAGTAGAGAAAGAGGGTAATTTTTTCTTTGCTCCAACTAATACAATGACCTGTTGAGTCATAACTTTTAACTTAGATTGACAGTAACTTTAACTGACCATTATCACATTTGGGGTGCAACATATCACTCTCTCTCTCTCTCTCTCTCTCTTTCAGCACATTCCTTCATTCCCAACAGTTAATACGGGAATTTTCAGCATCTATAACAAAACTGTTCAACGATCATAAAGAATTATACAGAATGATATTCATATGGACAGACTAATTTTTTTTATACAGTCCCAAATTGGTATAGATACGTACAGACTGAGATATAAAGATATTCATGCTTTGTTTTACAAGTATACGAATGTATTGCACTGGCTCCAAAGAAATCCGTGTTGACACACTCTTTTCAGGGGGCGGCTTGATCGCTTCAAAAATCAGCATTCGAAATTCTGACACCTCAACTCAAACACTGACAACAGACGAAACACGCAACTACCTTAACCTCCGACATTGGTAGATGTGAACAAACTGATAGATAGATTGATAGATAGATTCCCTAAAATATGAAAACATGGTGTGGATAGGTAGATCAGACTACTGAGATGAATAGCAGCTCGCTATGAAGACACTCAGATAGAGAGAAAAGTGAAGAGAAAATCGGATAACCTGACCCATATAGCCGCTTGCTTGCTTCAGAGTCTATTAGTCGCACCATCAACCAAATTACTAACCAATACATATCACCCAAAACAAACGTGCAATAAGGACATGTGCACTCAAAAACGTAGACACTCTGACATACTTATCTTTCTTTTCTCCCACTTGAACCAAAGACGTGTGTCTACTATACACCCAATCAAAATCACAAGGACATCACGTACTACGCTGCTATTTTGAAACGCCTGAACCGGTTTTTAATGCACATACGAATAATACCCAAAGAAGAAAGTTCACAAAATCTCTGACAAACATTTGAAGCCATTCAAGTCTAGATTAGCACGGATGCATATGTTTCATTATAAACTTACATACACACACAAGTATATACTAATGACATGTGAGCACGTAGTCGTGGGACTATATAGATAATTTACAGTATCAGAAAATGTTTATGAGTGGTGATCATAATTTAATACGAAAAATAGATAGAAAAAAAGGAAAGATTGTATTTATAAAATATAACCAATCCCTGTTACTACAGATACACACACATTCTTTTTCTTTCTCTCTCTCTCTCTCTCTCTTTCTCATCGCCATTCGAAACCCAATGAGTAAATTTGGAAAATACGTACTTCACACCTGAGAATTAGACGAGGGCTGAGCCTTTTCCAGGAATTGTCGAAATAAGGCGAAATGAACTGGATATTATCCCCTTTTACTGTAAATGGAGAAATCTTTTGTGATTTTACATTTCTAGTGAAGGTCTCAGACCTAGTGTTGAGAAACTTGGCGAACTTGATAAATTCCCTCGTCCAAATAATCCAAAATCATTGCATCGATTTCCTGGAATGACAAATTTTTATAGAAAATATCCGAAATTCGCCGGTTTGATCTTACCACTAGCCGAGTGCATACGATTAAAGCTAAAATCAGAAAATTAAAACTGTCAGAAAAAAAGGTAGAGTCGATTGGAAGTATTAAAAGAGTACTATCAAGCATAAGTACTCTCTTTTCTCAACTGGGAAACAACAACTAACCAACTTGTTATAGATAGTTCAAACTGTGCAGTTGGTGCTGCATTACACCGACCAAATGATTGATGGCCAACCAATCCCTATTGGTTTCTTTTCCAAGAAATTATCCCAACTTCAGAGAAAATACTCAACATTTGACGCGAAATAGTTAGCCTTGTATTTGGCAGTGGTACATTCCAAGCACTAAATTGAAGGTAGGAATGTAATGTTATTAACTGACCACAAATCGCTCGATAATGAATTTAAAAGTCAGTCATGTTGAAATCAGACAGACAACAGCATCAACTCTGCATCATTACGGAATATATCAGTGATATTTCACGTATATAAGGAAGTTGAAATATTGTTGCTGATTGCTTGTTTCGATCAACCAATGCAATCACTATCGATAAATGTGATTTACATGAGTTATTGAAACGGACAAGGAAATCAAATATTTTCATGGTAAACTGGAACAATATTCAGTAAGTCTCCACTATGCAACACGTTCTACCTTACCCAAGACTTTTTGTTACACAAAAGCTCATGCGGTCCGTGTTCGACAGTCATTATTCTTTATCTCACCCTAGAACATAAGCTAAAATTGATAAAATCTCGATTCTATTGGCTAGAAATAAGCAAAATGATGAAGACTTGATATAAAGAATGTCAGCCTTGTCAAGAGGCGAACATTATCAAACATACGAAGAGTGCAGTTCGTCCATTTGAACTGTCTTCTCCTCGCTTCCAAATATATGAATGTTGTTGGTCCTCTCCTTCCAGTGACAAACCTTACCCACAGGTACTTCTTACCTTATCGCTATTTACTAATATTAATCGACAGAAGTACCCAATGGATAGAAGCAATTCCATTAACAGAAATACCAATACAAGCTATAGTATGTCATCATAGATAGGGGGCCAATTCGAATCGGATTTGTTTTCAGAGATGTCAAAGGAAAGAAACATGGTTGCTTGCTTTTCTTGTTGTCCTGTTCAGAATAATACCCAATGAGTCGGGTTACTTTCCATTTAGTGCTATGACTGGCACAAGATCACCAATTATCAATTGATACGATGAATACGAGAAAATTCGAGTATCAAACCTACCAATAAAACAATTAGCAAAGCCAAGATTCGATATAAAAAATTCATCAAGTTGTCGCATACATTCTGTACCTGATTATTATATCTCAAAAGACTTGAAAAATGTGAATACGTGTAGTTACAGAGAGATACAGTTACAAAATTTCCGTACACAAGACCCTATAAAGTATTGAGTCGTAATGACAAACATTTTACCATAAAAAATCCCAAAGATATACGTAATACTGTTCCTATTGAAGGACTTGAATCAGCGTTCATACTATAAATTGTGAATAAAAAAAATATCTCCTATTCTAAGCCTAATAAATCAAATTCCAATCAAATGATCATGAAAAGAAACGTGAAGCAACAAAATCAAAGTCTGGTCGAAAAATCAAGTGAGAAAAGGAAAACGCGTATTTTTACTATCAAATCTATACGTGCATTTTTAACACTCTGTTTTCTGTGAGGTAAATAGTATAGTTACCACAATTTGATACCAAGAGAGAATTTGCCGACGAAGTTTTTTTCCTGGATGTTGTCCCCTTTAACTATAAAAGGCGAAAGTTCCCAGAAAAGACCTAAAATTCTAAGAAAATACAGACTATTATAAAATAATGGGCAGCCAAGTCAACAAGTGTTTATGTAAACTCAACTTTCATGCGTTAAATACCTTCATAACAGACATATGTGTGTGTGTGTGTGTGTGTGTGTGTGTGTGTAAATATATATAGGAGTATGTGGTTACAATATCCGACAATATTTGGGCAATTCGAAAAATGACTTCTAATTCAATCATTCAATTCTTTGCCGAACTTCTTCAGGTCGTGCGTTCACGGCTTCATTCAATTCTAACACACAGGAAATAGTCCTTTATCTAATTTTCGAATTCAAGAGGACAAATCTGAACCCTGGGGTAGAGACTCCTGACCTTCCGTTTTGGGTTCTCCAACACATCAAAAAATTGATCACATAAGTGTAATATCACCAAATTGTGTGCCATGTTCTAAACATGAGAATTTCATTATATTGTTGTCCCATACCGGAACCTTATAGTCCGTGTCATCACCTAAAAGCTGCACTCTCTTCAAGAACCACCACTGTGTTTCCTTTAGACTTGTGTCTGATCTGAGCGTCTCTTTGACAGTCATCACTTTCAACTTCATCTGTCGACGGTTCTGCAGGATATGCTTCCCAGAAGATTTTATCATCAAACACTTATTTCTGTGGGTTAATTGTCGCATATCGAAGGGCTATCAGGATTACATTCAGGGGCCCTTGGACTCAAACTATTCTTTTCTTCAATATGGACATATAATGTATCGACTGGGATTGGTTGTCACTAATCCTTAACGGGCTTCACTATTTTCTCAAACTCATTTTACCTCCTTCAGTTGATATAGCATTCTTTTAGACTCCTTTCTTATTTCTACACTAGAAAATTCTTGCGATTCTTGGAGGAAGGCGTTAAAAGGCTGCAGCTGCTAATACAGTTACTGACGAAGAGGATATTTGTCAGCTTGTGTTAACTTCTAGAGAAAATAATTTATCATTGATGTTGTTAGGTATTGAATCTACTAGTAAAAGTCATCTATTCAGTGTTACATATTAATTCATGCAATATGTAATGTTTGTAGTTAGCAAGAGTCTGCATCTCGCACATGGCTGGTCGTCAGAGGACCTGAAACAGGCCTAGTAAACTCTCACGAATCTTCGTGACGCCAAGCTAAAATAATAACTATACCATAAATCAATAAGGGAAGAAATATTCCGAATTAATATAAACAGTAACAAATGAATTTATCGTCGCTGTCTGCTTGAGATCAAAGATGTGTGTTCCCGGAAGTATGTTAGCGAGAAGTTCTGAAGTGCATAAAGGTGACTGAGTACTGCATTTTCAGGTGAGGTGGTCTTGTGTGATGTGAGATAGCCAGAAAGTTGAGAGGGTTGTGTCGCCAACGGTCATTTCCTATAGAAGTACAATTGGGTTTGCATCATATCCAGTTGTAAGTGTGTGTTCATATTCATAATATTCGGATGTATCCAAACGAAGAGTTGAAATTGACGAAAGAAGGAAATATTCTTGTTAGGTACCGAACTCCAGCTTTGCAGGATTCTGTGATTTGATCAAAAATAACGTTGTCATTTCGTCCTTCCAGGTTTATACATCACTAGAAAACACTTGAGCATTGGTTGATCATGGATGATTGCAATTTTAGAGCTGACAACAGACAAAAATTTCCCTAATTTCACTTGCAGTTTTCTGTAAATATCTTTTGAAAGTAAACATATCGACCCGTTGTCTTCTTTTGGTTGTTTCGAATACAATGCCATGATTTTATGTACCTTTTCATTGGCCCCTTTAACGATTTGAATTTATTGCACCCATGATTCCTTTTTAGAGAACGAAAGTCTCTTCCCTTCATGATTTGAAATTATTTCGCATTATAAAGGGAAGTAACTTTTGCTTCCTGTTGAAATTAGTCATGAGTGCAACATTACATGATATCGCAACCCGTTTGAAATTCCATCGGTTTGCAAGGACTCATTGAATTTCATTCAAATTTTGTGAACCTTCAATTGTAGGTTCTCCAACACATCAGCAAATTGGTCACAAAAGTGTAATGTCACTAAATTGTGTGCCATATCCAATTGGTTTTATTAGTCAACTCAAAAATTCCCATGGAGCCCTATTACATCACTTGGACTAGGACCAAAAACAGGTTTCCTGCATGACGAATAATATAGCGCCATTGAAGTTTAACTACCTTGGGTGGTACCGATATATCGTCAGGACCATGGACAGGCACTTTACAACGAAATAAGATTAATTAAAGAGGATAGCGTTACAATGCTTTGTGGGATGGTTGCTTAAAGTGCTGAAGAAAGAATATCATAGTTGCTAATGTTTAGAAGAATGAGAAAAATTCAGTGAGTTTGTTTTTATCCTTGCGTTTGTCTAAAACTGTTTGCCCTTTAGCACCATACTCCTTAGAAAGCCTCGCCACCGAAGCACCGGCCCGGACATCCTCATTAGTTCTAGTATATGGTTCACTAATAGATTCACACGCTTCTGGTTTGGATTATTACTTTTCCTTGAATCGATGATGTGAAATACTATGCTGATATATGCCTAATCACTGAACTATAAACACTGACATTGACACTCAAAGATGGCGACGGAAGTTGATAGGCACTCGAGCCATCCACTGGACTATGTCCTTATGTTCGACACGGACAGTCACTTCCTTAACTCAGATTTTCTCTGTCTTATCCAGTCCGACTTAACGAAGTCCGTTTTACCGATAGTTCACAGTACTAATATTTGAACCTATTGTGTGTTCGTTCGTGCCTCTTGACGTGATATTTGGCTCATAGAATCAATAAAAATCAACTTCCCGTATAGCCTTCGAGGTCACCAGAAGTCATACTCTAGTTAATCTTCGCTTCTAAACATCATAAAAAAATATTTTTATACCAGGATTTTCGTCATTTATTCTTTTCACGAATGGCACACACTAATTCTCTAACAGGTTTTGACGTTTTTTGGTCATCCCATGTAAGTTAATCGCATAAGTAAAAGTAACCGGTGGATATTTTATTTTCTCCATCTACTTCTCTTTTCTCAAATCCAGAAAGTGAGCGGGAGGGTGGCGGAGTTGACTGTGTTACTATTACATCTGGTCACTTTTTTATGATAGAATTTAAAGTCATTATCTTATTATTTTTCGTGCGTGAACTAAACCATTATTATTAATCTTTTACCACTATTTACGTTCATCTTAATTTTTGGTTGATAGTTTTATCAATCAACGATAATATGTAAAGAGCACACTTTGGCATTAATGATTTATTTCTCCGTGTAAATAATATTTTTTCTATTTGTTGTTTTGGGTATATAGGTATTTATTTTCATCAGATGAAGTTTGATAAACTAGCGCTTTTCAAACTAGGGAGAATATTGTGATTAGTCGAAATATTAAGGTTGATTGTATGAATACACTAGAGTAGTTTTTTTCTTCTATCTCTATACAAATACTTTTTCCTTTTGGTACTTATTTTGAGATGGCTCAACGGTATTCAATAATTTTATCAATACAAATTTCGTTTCTGTTACATATTTGTAATTTTTACGAATATAGTATTTTCCCCATAATAAACAATAAACACTGTAAATAATATTTAATATTTCTTTCCTGCCACAGTAAGATTATGATTAAAAACTAATTGAATTAGTGCCTATTATGTTTTTATAACATTAAATGAGGTGCTGCAAAAAAAAAAAAAAACATAAAAAAAGCCCTACTTCAAATCTTTATCATTCGTTTTTGACAACTATTTACCTTGATCTTAATTTTTTTAGTTGCTTTCAGGTTAGGATTTCTGTTACCAACGGAAACAAGAAACGTATTATTTATTTATTTATTTTTGTGCTTCCAATCAATAACATCTCTATTAGCTTTCGATGAGTGTCAGTTGTTAAAAAAGAAATTATGGGTTCGGTATGGTGCCATTTACGATGTAACTAGAAAGCTTATCTAGAAATTTATTTTCCATTTATAGTACGACCGACTGGAATATCTTTTTCAAAAATAGGAATTTATCTGAACATGATTAAAATGAAAAAATCTCCAGACTGATTTGTTTCACATCGGAATTAACCTAAATGCTTTCGTACAGATGACGAGGAGCGAGAGGTGCAGATTAGCGTTAAAATAACAAGGTGAAAGGACCCTCCCCAAATGAAACTAAAAGTCTTCTCCCAAAACTGACACTTCCCAAAAAGAAACGGAAGTCTTGTTGATTAAAAGCATCAAAAATTTCATCTAAAGAAAATCATTGTAACAGAACAAATGTTAAACATCTTTAATCAAAACATAGCGCACGGTTCGCAATTAAACAATTAGCTCTCGGTGTGTAATCCAGTTTTTGTGTTTTGTATCAATAAATATATTAAAGAACATACTCTCCACTGTTATTTCTAATATCATTCGGACTATCCTCATCTTGGTTGTTTTTCATATAACGTTTTAGCCGTTGCACTCTATGGCCTTCATCAGGTATCATCTGGTAGGTGTGGGAAAGTAACGAACCGAACCCTTTATTTAGAGTACAACGGTCGAAACGTTGTATGAAAAACAACCAAGATGAGGATAGTCCAAATAATAATAGAAATAATAATAATACCTCATCTCAAAAATTCGGAGAAACACTATACTTTCCACTGTGTTGTCAAATTTGAAAGTATTTTTCTCCAGGCAATACAGAGTACCCCAGCTAGTATATATATATATATATATATATATATATATATATATATATATATATATATATATATATATATGTACATATATGTGAGTATATGAATATGTATAGGTATGTAAATACATGAATATATGTATGCGTATGTATATCTATGAATGGATGAATATATATATATATATATATATATATATATATATATATATATATATATATATATGAATGGATGAATATATATATATATATATATATATATTCATCCATTCATAGATATACATACATATATGTATATATATATATATATATATATATATATATATATATATATATATATATATATATATATATATTCATGGGTATATGTATATATGTGTAAATACATGAATATGAGTATATGTTTATGTGAGTATATATATATATATATATATATATATATATATATATATATATATATATATATATATATATATATATATATAAGGTGTGTGATTGTCACGTTAAAAATCTAAAAATAGGGGTACCTCAGCCAACTACTGTTATTATACAATGCTATCTCTTGGATGGGGCTCTGAAGTAACCAAACCTCCCGTGTCTCCAAATCTCTAGCTTGAGCCTAGTAGGGAAGGAAACTTCTTTACATATTTTAAAGCTTTAGTCTTTTTCTAACTTCTTAAATATTTGACCCGTGTCTGCTGGGTACTTCCGAACCCCACATTCCCAACCCCACGATAAAACAATGAGGATCAACATGTTTGCTTCCGAGTCAGTTAGCAAAGCACAAGACGATTCTTGTCCGTCAGTCGCTCTACTCTTCAGAATTGACCCTTTTCCACTTTCTTCTTTCAGACGTTTGACAAACACGTTGTTCTTCATTTTTTGCAAATCAATGTTGGTATTTGGTGAAGGAATACAAATGGCTGTTGCATTGTTACTACATTGCAGCTGGACATGCAAAAAGAAAATACTAACATGGAAGAATATCTATTTAATTTTGAGCTGAGTTAAAAACTGAAGACAGCACCGAAATTTTGGTTATATGAGACGTTACTTCCGAATATGTATATATGAATAATTGTAAATTGTGTTTAATAATATTGAAATTATATTTGAAATGATCCCACATTATTACGCGTATCACTCAGCTTAAACAACATAAATAGAATAAATAATTAAAGAAAATAGGTGTGCTGCAGGAATCGAATCTGCGACCAATGGGGTAGCAGCCTCAACGTAGCGTCGCTCTTAACATTGAGCTAGACATCTACCGGTAAAGCAAATGCTTAGATAACTGTTTCATATATATATATATGTTTATATATATATATATATATATATATATATATATATATATATATATATATATATATATATATATATATATTGTGTGATATCAAATAGAAACTCATTTGAAATGATCTCCCGTCATTACACGGTTAAGGTATCGCTCATTCTAGACAACATAAATAGGATAAACAATCTAAGAAAATGGGGCTAACCGCTTCACCGTAGCGATGCACTCGCCATTGAGCTAAACAGCTGCCAGCAATGCAAACGTCCAAATAACTGCTTTCACATCAAATTCTCATCTCGTTTATTCTCTGCCTATTCGCTTCTTTCAATGCGACAAAAATGTATTAAGAAATGGATTTATATGATTCGATAGAATGAATCATAAATTGTGTTGTATTAAATAGAAAATTATCTGAAATAATGTAAACTGGGTATTTCCCCGTGTCAATTAATGCTAGCAAAAGGAATTTATAACAGGCAACCCCTGTAACGCATTGAAGTCCTGAACTAGCCAAGGAATGATATTGGAACATTTACACCCGAAGTTTATGAAAGAAAAAACCAAACTGTTCACTGCTGCCCTTTTCTTTGCATAAGGATAGTGCACATGAAGACGATCGTAGAATGGATCTGCCGAAATGTCGGATAAACAGGAAAAAATAAGAATTAATTGTGTTATCCGTCAACCTCTCTAATAGAGAATCACATATTTGGAGTGGGCCTTGCCAGTTTTATGGAGCTGCCGTGAAACCAAATATAACACCGAAGATTTCGCCAAATAGACCGATAGATGTCACACAGGAGACTATTCAAATAATTAAAAGAAAATTTAATCAGTTATAGAAAGATAAACTAAAAGTGAGAAAATATGTGCACCCTCAAGCACCTATGTTCACAGTGGTTCCATACCTGCATTAATATTTAACATGATTTCTTCTTCAAACATGTTGCTTCTCTCCTGGTGAAGAGTTGAGCAGGCAGCTGTCTTTATTAAAGGGCCGCCACGTTACAATTCAGATGTTGTGGTTGAATCACAGAATAAAAAGGCGTTACGTGCATGAACAATTAAAGAGACTGGGACGACAGCGAAAAGAGTGACAAGATGGTATGTTATAAACTTTAAGGATATGTAAATAGAATAATTAATGAGAAGGAATGTTATTATCTTACAAAGAAAGTAGAAACAACTATAAAAATATGTGTGAAAATTCGAGGTGAACTTCAAAGACGATGATATTTACCGTGATAGCGATGAGGATTACTACTACAGCTGCTGCTAATAAGAAAAAGGAGGAAATATTTCTTTAAAATTGATCATGGTAATAAAAAAAAAAGGAAAGGCAATTGATGGACGATGATGATATGAAGAAGGATGCGAGAAATAAGGGAGAAAACAAGGGGAAGCAGAAGATGAGAGGGGGGGTGTTGATGACGATGATAATAATCAAGAATTATGATAATTGATTATACAACAATTGTTAAAGCGAAGATGGTATTGATGATGCTGATGGTTGTGGGAATAATGATGAGTATTTGAATATTATCAGAATGACGTGAATAACACACACTTATTGAAATGACTGTCATTAAAAGAAATAGTTGAAGGGGAGAGGGGAGAAGAAAATAAGAAGCTGCTGGCGTTATGATAAAGGACCATGAAGAAGAACGAGATGAAGCAAGAAGAAAGAAAAGAAAAACCGAAATACCAACTTGATACTAGTGAGAAAATACCAAAAGCGATAATAATACTAATGATATTGAAAAAGGTGATTACAAGATAAAGGTAGCAATATAGAAAACACAAGAAAAAGCTAGAAACATAAGATTAAAGTAAAAGTAGATCTTAATTATAAAAAGTAGAAAATAATAATAATGATGATGATGATGGTGATGGTAAAGAAGAAAAAGGGTATCATTTTCATGACTTATGATGGCAACAGTTGTAACAATCGACTATCATAAAAAGACTCGTGTATATTGTACAAGTACCCGATAAATTTTCGAGACATTTTGAAAACTCAATAGTCAGGGTAAAGACGACGATTTGGGTGTATATCTGTTGGTGACTACAATGAGAATAAAAATCTGTGTCAACTCCATCGTCTCTTATTTAGTGCAGATGTCTGTCACGCCATACCAAACTGATAAATGAAATTAACGAACTCTACGTCGACTGTGATTCGATCGCCGTCGCCTGAAGTACAACGTCACAGACTGACAACATACATAAGAACTACCGATACAGTGATTTAATGAATTTGAATTTCAAGCTTCAAGTACCGTCAGTTCGATTGGGAGAGGGGAGCAGATATAAAAGTTGCGAAAGACAGACAGCCTAATTTAAAAAAAAAAAAAAAAACGAAGTATGTCACCGGAAATCGTAGATCATTTTGAGAAGCAAATTAAGAATGGTTGGAAAAAGAATACAATAAACTAAAATTATAATATATTTATTAATTCAATATTCAATTTCATTAATTTGATTTTAATGTTTACTACCGTATTCACTCCAGTAGAATGCGATCTTGAATTTAATGCAACTCTGCTCTCTGTTGCTAAAATCAGAAATACATTTTTAGCCTCAATTCGCAGGAGAATTTAAAAACAGAAATACAAAAAAATAAAAAATGCTAAAACAAAACTGACATTGTTCCAGCTTTAACTCAGTTCATTTCCTTTGAATTTATCAAAAGATCTAACTTCTGTATATCTGTTGGTTTGTAAATGTCATTTTTCACAAGTCCAATGCCTGTATTATAATCATAACACTCAAGGTAGCCTAGAAAATGATTTTCAGAATTAAAATTAAAAAAAAAAACGTAGATAGCAATAATAACAGGATCGAGCGTGAAATGAAAGTTTAAATTAATAAGCCTGGCTGCTACACAGACGAATTCTACTCCTACTTCTATTCCAACTGAATATGATCACTGCGACTTTTATATTCAATTTATTATAAGTGAATTTGAAGGTATAAAAGATTTGTCAGTTAAGCACAGTCGGTAAAAGAGTCGCCTATCAATCACTTGCTTGTGATTGCAAATCATGATAATGAAAGAGTTTACTCCCTTGACATTGGCGAGGACTGTTTTTGTTACAGAAAAAGGGAACAAAGTCAACTCCCACTTAGACTGGAGATTGTTTTTGACTGATGATAATAAAGATGAAAGCAACTGAGACAGCGAAAATGACTGAAAGAAGAAGAAGAAGAAGAAGAAGAAGAAGAAGAAGAAGAAGAAGAAGAAGAAGAAGAAGAAGAAGAAGAAATATGACGACAATTATAGAAATTTTGATCATTTTATTATAGAATGTAGAATTATTTTATCGTTTATGATAATTCAAGAGATTATTGATAATCATAACGGGTGGCTGGGTAGATTACGCATTTGTGAGTGTTTGGGAAATGACAACTGATTCTATGCATTTTTTCCTGTATTTTTGATGATCATTTCTTATAATTCTGGTGAAATCGTGGCCTAAAGCGTTTCTATGTATGGAGAATATACTGCTGTGGTCGTCTATATATATATATATATATATATATATATATATGTATGTATATATATATATATATATATATATATATATATATATATATATATATATATATATATATATATATATATATATATATATATACACTTTGGCAGCATATATTCTTCAATACACCGCAACTTTCGTTAGAAATGATAGACAAGGGGGGATCTATTTAATCTTTTAATAATTTGTTTTTGTTTTCGTACGAGAGAGCGGATCTTTGCTTTCAGTGAATAGAGATACAGATATTTTCCAAAGTATAAAGCAATATATGTATATATATAATTAATAATTCTGTCATTCACAGACAGCTGTTTCGGTATATTACAACTCTTCAGTGTGGCTATAGACTATCCAATATATTACTCTAAGTAACGTTCCCTTATTCAGGGTTGAGCACTCTTCAAGTAAGATAACTCGTTCATTATAAGCTATAAGCAAAGCTCTGCCAACTTTGGAATAGTGCACTCTGGGTGGATGGGGAATTGTGCGTAAGTGAATATACTGCTTAAATTCAACATTACTGATCGTCCAGTTCTGCGTAGGGCAGAGGTAAAACGCCAGCCTCTGAAGCCAAGGTTTCGATCTTACTTCGTGGTACTGCATGGGATTATGGATAGTCTATAGCCACACTGAAGAGTTGTCATACAACGAAACAGCTGTCTGTGGATGACACAATCATTTAATTATTACTATATATATTTATGTATCTATATCCATTGAAAGCACTGATCCACTCAACCGTACGAAAACAAAAAGATTAAATAGATGACCCCCTTGTCTGTCAATTTTAACGGAAGTTGTGGTCTATTAAAGAATATATGCTGCTAAAGTGTGTGTGTACATATATATATATATATATATATATATATATATATATATATATATATATATATATATATATATATATATATATATATATATACTAATTCAACAATATAAATTTACCTGCTTTTTTCGTACATTTTAAATTGTTATATGTTTGTGAATATCATCGTGTGTACGCATGCGTGTATTTGTCTTGGAACATAATAAAAGAGAAAAAATGTGGAGAAATGAAGAAAGAAAACTGGATACATCGACATCGATTTTACAAGCGATTGAACTGGAGACAGTGGACATGTGAAGTCATCGGACATGTCATGTAATAAAGGCTTCCTTATATCTTTAATATCTGTAACAGTATTTATTCTCTCAACAAACGGAACCAAGAATGTCAACACATCCCAACCTAATCTCACCCCGTCATGTAGGAGAAATCTCAACAACATCCTCGTCTTTGAAGAAAAACAGTTATAAATAAATAAATAATGATCATAAAGTGTGTAGGTCTTCCAGAAATATAAGGTTGGCCTAGAAGTTTATTTTATTTGTGTTTCTGTGGTATTAGCAACATTTAGTTTTAATTAACATTCAAAATAATCGTTCTTTACTGGTCTATTACAGTTGTCATTTTAATGTGCATTTTATCTAGGTTTTTTAAAATTGTTGAATCTTTGTGTCTTGGAATTAGTTGAGAGGAAGGCCGTTATAATTAATGCAGATACAAGATATTTGATCGGTTGCCCAGCTTGTTTGAATTGTTTCAGTATGGCTGGTGAAATTTTCACTCCCCCTCCACGACGTAATCATCAGGTATTGCACCTTCGGATTATCATTTATTCTGATCTTTACTGGATTGTCTCTGCAAAAAAACATTCAAATCCCTGGAAGACCGCAAAAGGCGCCTTCAGCAGTTGTTTGCTGAATAAAAATTTTAAAAAATAATTTCTAGAAAGAAATTATGAAGTTGTTAGGTATATAGTGGAAGAGAGTGGAACAAAATAGTAAATGTATTGTTTGATAAAATCGATACGTTGTATGGCAGATATAATTCTTCCTAGGACAGTCACCGTCATCTTAATTGTAGAACTGTGGAAATACAATTTGGATATCTTTGGTTTAGGTAGTTGGGTTCTCGCTCCATTCGAATGAGAGGCTGGACTAGGGATGGTCCCTTCTTCTATTTAACGAGGAACCCATTTCGTTTGTCCACCTCCGATCGCAGGGACGGGCGCCAGGAACAGAGTGTAATCTAATGTTCATATTCTTACTGACTGTGACGCCAACTTAACACTTCGCTATTCCTTGCTGCTCGTTTGGCTTGATTACTATGGTTAGCTGATGGTTCTTTGATATGTATTCATAGTCGAACGGCGTAATCTCACGTATGCATAAATCACACAACGTACTTTGCTTCCATTGGACTACGCTTATTGCAGACGTTTTACACTGATATGTACCTTCTGAGGTCAAGCTAAGCCGTTGAATATATCCAATAAGGACACCGTGCCGAATAGTCATTACTTTTCTTCACTTAAAGAACCGGAAGAGTAAAACGTTGGGTAGAGAACAGAATGCTTTCAACAGGGAGGGTCATTATAGCTTATTCGATTTAGAGCTTAAAATAAAGCCTTTTGGTTAATCTCACGTTCAACTGTCTAGTATGATTATTTATGTTCTATTTTCATCCAACACATGTAATTTCACATGTTATTCCAATCTATTAAGTTTGTAAGGAGCCTCATTTCTGCTATCACTTCAGATCGTTTTCTCCTCTGCGTGCACTCTCTCATACATGAACACAATATATATATATATATATATATATATATATATATATATATATATATATATATATATATATATATATATATATATATATATATCAATTAATGTTTACGCTATAATATTTTGCGCTATTTCGGGTCAGTGCCACTGAAGAATTGAATCAACTTGCCACCGCTTGTTATCTGGACATATTCTCTAATAACGTCTACGAAGACAATGATATACACAAAACAAGAATATTTTATTGAATTCTATTTTCACGCTCATTTTACATTTAGCTTAGTTCAGCACACGGCCACAGTAATGGAGTACCTTGAATGGATTAAACTTCCCTCACCAGTGGTCTGCAAGACTATTTTGCTAACTATGCCTCTACTGCGCTCAGTAAATGTACATGCGTGGACTAACGCTTTTAATTTTTCCTGCCTTTTGATTCATCAACACTGCTATCAAGAAAACAACGGCGGCATTAGTGTTAACTTCGCTAGTGTGACGATACATTTTTCCGACGATTTATCTCTAGCAACAAATATTACTTCCCTTCTTTCCTCAAAGCCAAAAACCAAAACTTCTGTTGCCTTCAGAAAGGTGAAGCTATTGTAACAAGTCTGAAAGTTACACCATAGATGCGCCATTTTCTTATGTGAAGCTCTAGCAAGGGTGGTGTTACCAACTTCATTTTCAAGTAACATCTAAAAGAGTCAATAACATCTTGAAACATCTATATTCTCCAGATGAATATCTAAAATCTAGCAAGTAAAGTGTATGTCTGACTCGCCTGAATGATGCAGAGACTCTAAAATCGTATTTATATCTTACTTAAATCAATTTCTTTCTCTCTTAACGCCCTCCCTTCCAGTTTCTTCCCCAGTCAAATCACTCAGTGGCTGGAACGGTAGACTTCTGCACCAGTTGCATGCAACAAGTTAATGCTAGGTTTCAAATATTGACCTTTAAGTTCAGATATTTGTAAAATACACAATGCCAATAACTTTTTTCGTTCTCTCACTTCTTTTGAAGAGACGATCAAATGTCTATCTACTTATCGGTCTATAACTACCAATGCTGCTAAAAGAGTTGTATACTCATGAAAATCTACCTGCCTTTTAAAGTTTGCGTTATACCTGTAACCCACTTGAAGTGTAAAATACCGTAACAGTAATCTTCCCTCTTCTATTATTCACGTAGACAATGGTGCCCAAATAAGCGTGTATGAATTCTCTTTTTTGTGAAGTAGCTTTTTTTCCTACGCCAACTGCTCTCTCTTACTCGTTCTATTTATTACTCTCTTACTGACGCCTTTCATTCTCTCTCTCCCCACCTCTGTCTCTCCCTCTGTTTCTTAAAGATGCACCCATTCCCTATCCCCCCACCAACCACATCACACTCGCACTAAGCTTTTCTTTTGAAAATCATTTTCTTCCTTTCATTGGTAACCTGTCATAGTGTTTTCCTCACTTCTTATCTTCATCCATTCTCTTATGTCTCCCTTCTTTTTTTTTCTCTCTTTTTCGTCTCTCTTTTTCCATTTTGATGACTGTTCAAATACACTCTCACGCGTTGTCGTCATTATCATTATTATGAATTTTCATTCAAGTAGCATCTGGTCCTTTTCGCTTGAATCGTTCCTTCCCACCCGATCTACCCGTCACCACCCACCACCTACTCATCACTTTCTCTTTCTATTTTTCTGTCGCTTATTTTCACACACCAACCCTCTACTGTATCTTTTGGTATGAACGCTATCCGCCTTACAGTTCCTCGCGGGTATTGTTTATTTATTTATCCATTTGTTTTAATTTTTCTTCATTTTTCTCTGTGTCACCGGACCAGAATACGCCATTTTCTGACCCCACCGACCGGACCCACTTAATCATTGTTCATCCCTTCCTTTGGTCTTTTTCACACACCCTCATTTTTCTTCTTTTCTCTCTCCTTCCCATTTTCTTTTTTCCCTTCTCTAACATCCTCCTCCTCTTTCTTCTTCTTCTTCTTCTTCTTCTTCTTCTTCTTCTTCTTCTTCTTCTTCTTCTTCTTCTTCTTCTTCTTCTTCGTCGTCGTCTTCTTCTTCTTCTTCGTCTTCTTCTTCTTCGTCTTCTTCTTCTTCTTCGTCTTCGTCTTCTTCTCCTCCTCCTTCTTCTTCTTCTTCTTCTTCTTCTTCTCCTCCTCCTCCTCCTCCTTCTTCTTCTTCTTCTTCTTCTTCTTCTTCTTCTTCTTCTTCTTCTTCTTCTTCTTCTTCTTCTTCAATATATATATTTCTCCTCACCCAACGAAATAAAAAAAAAATATGTGATGCACAAAACAAAATGAATGTTGTAGTCCCTTCGTTTGACAGGACAGGACGTCAATTATACAATATTAATGCTCCTCTAATGGGTGCTAGTATGAAAAAGCTCTGTATATATTTCGAATTTTGTCTGAAAACGTTTTCAGGGTTACACAACGTTTGGCAAACAAACGAGAAAAAGTCGTATTTAGGTCTTTGTCTCTGGTGACCTACAATAACCTTGGAGGTCAGAATCCTGTCGAATTTTAGCTTATTCGTCCTTCTGTTTGATGATCAAGAACATTCCCTACTTTATAGCAAACTCAATATTGTGGTAGAAATTGCATCAATTGGTGATAAATGACCTCTAGTAATGACGAAGGTCACCCTCACCTAGTCTATGTCACAACCTGATGTTTTCTGAGTCATAATGGAAAATATTAGGTAAATGAACCTTTTAATATTTGCACTGCAGTGGGACGAATAAGCTCACAATCAGAATGATCTTATACATACATAAATATAAGTGTAAAACAGCAGAAAGGACACGTCCTTTGGGTAAGACAGTTGCATATTCTCTGCTTGCACCTATGATCTGCGTTGAAGCCCAGTTAAAAGCCAGGATTTCAAATACTGATTTTTCTCAAATCAACACATCTTGTCCCCACCCCATTGGAAGATTAGTGCAATACAATCTTTCTACTCGTTTTCTGCTCATTTGACCTTATGTCCAAGCTAAGCTTGATAATGATTACTATCTAGCTGTAGGCTTAACAACTACGCTCATGAGCGTAAAGACGGTCTACTCAATACTAAGTGAATGAGTGAGTAGTATATTACTATGGAAGTGGTCGTTAGAATTATGTAGAAGTCAGTGGTGCTAAAGCGACTAAACGCTTCTCTCTACTACTGTACTTCTTGTTTCAGGCAAGGCTGCCAAGCAGCCGGCCAACCACGCTATCCCCTCATAGAGAGAATACCAGAGTAGCACTCTTCAAACCCCGCCAGTGCCTCTCCATTACCCGTCTGATGAGTCGACCCCCTCTCTTTGCCTCTCTTGGTCTCAGCTTTCTTCCGACAGCTGATCTCAAGGGATAACACGAAAATCTTCCCTACTCCGTCTATATAAAATCTGTGTGCATGTGTGTGTGTGTGTGTGTGAGAGAGAGAGGAAGAGAGAGAGGGAGAAAGAGAGAGAGAGAGAAAAGAAAAATAGTGGCATGTACATAAAGGGAGAAAGAGAAGAGGAAGTGTGTTGTGGCGACCGGAAGCAACCACGTTGCTCCCGAAGATCGTAATTATTAAACACACCCTTTTCCGACTTGAATACAGATATACCTTGATCAGTGCGAATTATTACGTCCCTAAATTTTCCGCACAGTTCAAGAACGCACTGTTCAAAGTCTTATTATTATCTAATGTGTTTTGTTTTAGGCTTATACATTCTAACATTCAGTTGTACAGCAATACCGTAACCATACTACAATCAAACCTTACTAATCGAAACAGCGCTATTTAAAGTACGTATTCCTGTACTACGAAATGGGGTCTACCTGAACAAAATGGAAGGACAGATTGAGAAAGCTATTGAGCATTTCAGTTGACACCCCTCCAGTGACATTGTCTACCTGAAGAAAATCGAAGGACAGACTGAGAAAGCTATTGAGCATTTCAGTTGACACCCCTCCAGTGACACTGTCTACCTGAACAAAATGGAAGGACAGATTGAGAAAGCTATTGAGCATTTCAGTTGACAACCCTCCAGTGACACTGTCTACCTGAACAAAATGGAAGGACAGATTGAGAAAGCTATTAGGCATTTCAGTTGACACCCCTCCAGTGACACTGTCTACCCGAACAAAATAGAAGGACAGATTGAGAAAGCTATTAAACATTTCAGTTGACAACCCTCCAGTGACACTGTCTACCTGAACAAAATAGAAGGACAGATTGAGAAAGCTATTAAACATTTCAGTTGACACCCTTCATGTGACACTGTCTATCTGAACAAAATGGAAGGACAGATTGAGAAAGCTATCAAGCATTTCAGTTGACACCCTTGTAGTGACACCGTCTATCCATCCAGCATTCCAGTTGACACCCTTCAGGTGACACTGTCTAGCTGAATAAAATGGAAGGACAGATTGAGAAAGCTATCAAGCATTTCAGTGGCACCCTTCCAGTGACACCGTCTATCCATCCAGCATTCCAGTTGACACCTTTCAAGTGACACTATCTGTACAAAAAAGAATGACAGATTGAGAAAGCCATTAAGCATTCCAGTTGACACCCTTCCAGTGACGCTGTCTACCTGAACAAAATAGAGGGACAGATTGAGAAAGCTATCCAGTATTTCAGTTGACACCCTTCATGTGACACTGTTTATCTGAACATAATATGAATCAAAATACTACGTGAGTAAAAGCAATTAGAAGAAAGATTGAAACAAAAATAAAAAAGGAAGGTGGAAAGAGTTATAACGCTGAATATAAGTTAGACGAAAAGAATACGGACTTGAGTAGATGTAATTAAAAGAAAGATTGAAAGAAGAGGAAAAAGACGGTTTGAAGACTGAAATCACTTGATAGAAGTAAGTTGTGAAGTATACGAGAGAAAAGAAAGGAATGAAAATTCTACGTTGGTAGAAGTGACACAAGGAAAGATAGAGATGAGAAAAAAAGAAAAGAGAGAATGAAAATGTTACGTGAGTGGATGTAATAGAAGTAAAGACGGAAATAAAAAGAAAAAGAAAGTGGAAGGTATAATAACGGGGGGTGAAAGTATGGTGGGGTGGGGCAAGGAAGAAAAGAAAGGAATGAAAATAATGGGAAGAAGAAGAAGATGGAAAAGATGATAACGCTCAATGAAAGTAAGATGAGATGAATCAGGAAGTTAGGAAAGGAATGAAAATGCCGTGTGAGTAGAAGTAACTAAAAGAAAAAAGTAAAAGAAAGATTGAAAGACGAAAAAGGGTCAAAAGAATAAAAATGCTGGATGAAAATACGGTGAAAAGAATCGGGAAGGAAAGATGGGAATGAAAAAGCAACGTGATTAAAGTGATTGAAAGAAAGATGGAAATAAGAAGAAAAAGAAAGTGGAAAGTATGATAACAATGGATGAAAGTAAGATAAGAATCATCATCATCATCATCATCATCATCATTCTTTTAACGTCCATCGTTGAACATAGACCTTCCTCAGGATTTGCAACAATTCTCTATCATGGACATCGCAGAGCCGGTGCTTTCTGAATTTGTCTAGTTCATCTCTCGATCTTGTATTTTGTCGTCCTCGGTTTCGCATGTGATCTCTGGGGATTCATGTTGTGAGTCATGATGTCCATCGGTTGTCTTTCATTCTTGCAACATGATCACCCCATTGCCATTTGAGTTTTCTCATAGATTCTATGATGTCTTGCACCCCCGTTTTCTTTCAGATGTATTGTGCTGTCTTGTGATCTCTCCATGTCAGCATGATTCTCTCATGCGTATGTTGCATACTTTTCAGTTTGTGGGTTTGTCTCTTGGTTAGGTTCCATATTTCAGCTCCATAAGTGATCATCGGGAAGATGCATTGGTTGTATACTCTTCTCTTTACGATTATTGGGATCGTCTTGTTTTTGCCGTAAGCTTGCCATCCTAGGGTGAAGGAGAAAAGAAAGGAAAGAAAAGGCTACATGAGTAGATGGAAAGAAGGAGAAAAAGAAGGTCGCTGGGTGAAAGTAAGTTGAGAAGAAATGAATAAAAAGTGAAAATGATCAAGGGAGCCATTGAAAGATAGAGAAGATACGAGGGGAATTTGAAAAAAAGGCTGATGGAAATGGGTTTGAGAACAAGATATTCAGTAATTTCTATTGGTAGACATTGAAGATACAACATACCTTGAAATAGAGAAGTGGACATACGCCATAGCCGTGTGTGTCCCTTTCTACCTCTTCGGAGAACACGGGACAAATAATAATAGCCAACAGTTTAAAACGTTGTTGTAAAAAAAAAAAGGATTATACACCCTTTAATTCCCGAGGGATTCTGAAGTATTATTATAGTGTGCTAACAGCATGTCGTCTTTGTTTTATGTCCATTCACCAAGAACAAATCCGACATGTGTAATCACGTTCATGCATCATTTCGCTCAGCATGAGTTGATATTTCTTTATAAGCATGCAGGAAATCTTCAGGTTTAATTCGTGTAAAATTTCTTCAAGACTTTGCACTTTTTGACTCTTTCTTCAATCAGCATATAAACTTCACAGGGGGCGTATTTATGGTGTGTTGATTTTTGTTCAGCCTAACATGGTAAAAAGCATTCCTGAATTTTGGTGAAATGGCTCTACTGTTGGTGAAAAGGGGAAATTTTTCTATCTTTCCTATCGAAACATCAGACTGATTTTTAGAAAATTGAAACAATTGGCGTTGGCAAGAACTTTGAACCAATCAAAAAGCGAACGTGCGAATGTGCTTTTGTTCACAATAGTCAAAAATATCTGAAACCAGTATAATGCAAACATGATCCAGTCAGTAAGTCCAGGGCCAACAAAACATAAATTGCTTCATATTTGATGAATTAACTTTGACTTAAGGTCGTTGAGAATTGAGTTTACTCTCAGTGGCTTGTAAAACTAGCACGCTTACGATTGCACTACCACAAGTACTGCAAATAGTATTTTTGTTTTAAAGAGGGCTTCATTTTACAGCGAGAGTCGAGTTCTTACTATATACATTGACAAGTAGGCATACCAGTCTCTTCGCTTCGGGAATCCCCCCAAATGGTGCTTATGCTGGTTCAGTCAATACAACGATTAACGACTTGCAAGCGTTTTGTGGCAAAAGCCAGTGAAATCAACGGATTATTTACGGAGTAAAATAGTTGCAGTTTTCTGATTCTTCGCTAAGTTCCCAATATTCACGAGTTTTGAATATACCTGTTGCACCTCTCCACTTATAGTTAAGAATTAAATACGAAACCCTTCATCTCGGTAGATATCTAAAACGTCACTTCCGACGACCACTCCCTATAAAATCCCTGAGCTCGCGTATTCAATTGCTCTTTTGTCGCGGCTCCTCCAGCCGGATTCTCTCTCTCTCTCTAATTGGTATAATTTCGTCAGCCCCCTGACCAATCCTAACTTTAACGTTTTTTCCACTGTGACCAATTACTGTACTAAACGTTGCCATTTTAGTTCACCGATGTCGCAGCATCTCACACACGCGCAGCTACTCAATCGCGTCCTCACCATTAGCTTAAAACACGTTTACACCTCTATTTTTCGTGAATGAAATGGCGACGCCTTTACTACACAAGTCATGATGGTCTGTCTTCTAATTCTCCTTGGAGAAAACTCCATGTATTTGCTGTGTCTTTCATAGTCTGTCCATCGTGTGTTTTCCAGCATCTGAGAATGGCCCCCAAAGTCGCTCGCACGCGATCCCAAATACATCCCAGTTAGGCATACGCATGAGATACCAGGTCTCCATAACCATTCCTTGGTACGCTCCAAGTTTTATGGATTCACAGTAGTTTAGACCTTCGCTCCAATACACAACTATAACTATCACGGCACAAAGCTCCCATCTTTCGTTTAGAAACTATCTCCAAACTTCTTTCCGTTTTCTCATACGTATTTCCATTTCAGTTCAGTATTGTCATAAATGTCTATGTACTAAATATACGTTTTATTTGTTCATCTAAATATTTGTGTGTGTCTTTTTACTCTGCTTAATCTCCGCGTCCACAATCAAACTTGGTGCACATACTCCCTTCCTCCTTTCAACATCTACACTGACGTCCACGTGCAGACCCCCAACAACACATCGGGTGCCGCAACCAAACCTATAAACACTTGTGTTGCTTATCAAATACTTAGCGACGAGTACATCCTTGGATTATGATAAAGCACAAGTAAGAAATTACATGTTGCAAATGTACTGCTGCATTGTTATTCAGGTATTCAATCAGGTATTATGATAAAATGTGAGAAGAATATTTATTTGTCTAGATCTTTTGCGTAAACAAGAACATTTCCTATGAAGTCCATGATGTGAGAAATTCAACTGCACGCCCCGATTCACGTAATGTATATTAGTTTTAAATGAGGTACAATGAAAGCAAATTACGTATTTTGAGTGAGTTGATTTATACATAAGTATGGTCATGAAAACGTATACAAAAAAGTAATTTTGTAGGTATAGAGGTCAGCGGAACTACACGGAAGCCGGAGGATTCAGATTCCGTTCAGGTTCTGTCTGTGCTGACCGAGGAGGTCAAACGAAATGGGTTTCATGTTTGATAGAAAGAAAATTCATTCCTTGTTCAACCTCTCATTCCTTCCCCAATCAATATTTCGAATAAAGCGGAAACTGTCAACCTAAACGATAGATATCAGTGTTGTACATCGATAGTCCTATGACTGAAACAGAAAATCACCGGCCTTCAATATTGAAGTATTTTATGGCCCTGGTGCTGTCAAAAACCTATTTATTTCACTAGTTTATATTGATGAATAGATGAGGGGGGTATAAATGAAGAGGGTTTTTTTTTTAATTAAAATCAGACAGTTTTCCTCTTCTTCCGGCCTTAGTTGGAGATTCTTGGTCTGAATGCGTTGGAATATTATCCATTGAAGGATGACCCGAATCAAACGTTGTAGCGTCGCTGCCGTTGGAATAATTCTGTTTACCACAATCACATTTGGATAGTACACCTAAAAAGCCGTAGAATGGATCAGGCGAAAGGTCGTATTAAAAATAAGGAGGAGTTCAATCGCCCGAAAGAACTCTTTCAATGTTGGTGACTGGCGCCAAAGTTTAAATCCGAAAATCTTACTCAGTCCACTTTTTGAATATAAATATTATTCTTCAATTATTCTTGTTTCCTTTCCTCCTGCAGTCGTGTCTGTCCCTGCAACCCTTATGTTCGCTTGTACAATGGGAAGGAAGTTTCCACTGATATGTTTCCAAAAACGGCTAGCAGACGCAGAAAGAGACTAAATTCAAAGATAACACTATCCAACGGGGGCAACTTCTGGAAGGAAGACGCCAAAATTCTTCCTAGGTCTTGAGAAGCGTGCAAAACCGCTAATTCAAAAACGAAATCTCTTTCTATGTCGACATGAGCTGGAATGTTTTCCGGGGTCACAACTGACCTCAACGAAACTCAATCGTTGTCGGGGAAGACAGGTATGATCAGGTGTTAGTGGAGGGTCTGTCAGAGATGACAATGTCAACTCGGCTTGACAAAATACCTTCGCTTGGCATAGTCGTTAGCGCTTGGATAAAATGCCTCAACAACATCGAGGCAGTACTTACTTGGCTGGCAAGAGGTATTGTCCATCAGGTCTTCTTTATGTGGTATTTGCAGTAATTTGAAAAAAAATTCTGGGGTATGGCTCCTCTTACTACATAATCTTAAGATCATTGTAGAAGCCTGTTGAAGTTTTTATTTCTTACACGATCCATCACGCTGTTTCGCTGTGCAACAATATAATGTCATCTTTGGCCAAAAGGAGACATAGTATGTTTCTGTACCTGCTAGCAGTTGCGAGTCGTGAATTGAATGACGTGAACGAAGAACAAACATCATCTCAAAGTAAAAATCAGATAAGAGACTAGAAAGAAATTGTCCTCGATGGCAAAAAGTTGGTAAATGTCGTTCATATGTTTAGTTTTTGCAATTTTTATCAAATATCTTGCATCCCTTCAATATATATTTGTATTGAGCTTATTGTTAATTTCATGGGTTAGCATCTGGGTTTTTTTTCAACAAATAGTGCATTACTATTTGTTGTAAATTTTCTTTCTTCATCAATGCTCACGGAATGTTGGGAGACACCCTCAATGAGTCATGCATTACCGGTACCCTATATCTTTAGCTAACCTCCAACTTGTTTAATTCATTTTTTTATATTTGTTTTCTCTCTTACCCCAACCTGCTTCTCTATCAGATGGCTGGAAGCGAAATTCGTCTCTATGTGGTAGGCTCCTCTTCGCAAGTTCTTGCGAAAATGAAAAATACAATTCCTCTGGTGATTTTACTCGTGTTCCAAGGTATCGACAGTTTTGACTGGTTAATTTGGAATTCTTTTCATT
>OY735218.1:43335347-43435347 GCA_963457665.1 Thysanoteuthis rhombus
TCTAAGCTATCGTTTGCACAATGCTTGTGTGCATTGCATTCCGACGTACCTTCTCAGAAAGATTGAAGAAAATTTTTTTTTGTCATCGTATTTAACTTGCCAGACTTGCATATATAAGTGAACAATGGGGAATGAGACAGACTCAGGAGTAAGAGTGTATGGAGACTTTGCCTTTTGATTAATCAATCAATCCATAAATGAATTTATTGGTGTGCTATACTTGTTTCGGGAGGGGTTCCCATCTTTAGTGATGTGTGTGTTTGTACCTTTCAGTAGTTAGATTTCCGTAGAAAATGAATTTAACATCAGATGTTTTGCTTTGGAAGTAAAAATGGGAATCAAGGAGGAGGATTTCTTCAGGGTTATCATGATATGTGGGACTTTGTCCTATCTGCAGTGAAGTCTCTATTGGTCTGTGGCAGGATATGATAGTAGCAGCAGTAGTAAGTCTTGGAGAGGCCATATGATGTCAAGGTTGTAGGTCAGTGATTGTGGCAAAATTGTGTCCGGGTTGCAGAAGAGAACTTCTACGGTGAGTGAATTGGGATGGTTGGGTGATTTGATTCTGTGTCTATTGTTATTGAGTCTAATGTTGGATTGCTAAGCCTTGTAATAAGCATCTATTGCACTCTTGGAGGTATTTTTGCTCCGGCAGTTAGAATTATGGTATACGTAGTCTTGTTAGTGATAGAGCAAAAGAAGGTGTTGGTGTACTTAAGGTGGTTGCAGCATTGACAATTTCTTTCGTTGCACGGTTTGACGAATTTAGTGATTTTAAGGATGTTGTTTTATGAGACTTTATTATTCCTTATAGTATTATTATTATAAGTGCTTATGAAAATGGTAGGTTTCCTTAAGGCGTTTGGATTGGGCCAATTTCGAGTAAGGGTATTTGTGAATGTCTGTGGATTTAGTGTAGAGGGTGGTTTGGAAGTTTCTATTAATATCGATGTATATATTATTTCATTACTATAAATTAACATGTCAAAATGTTATTTAGGATTAAAATCGAAAAATCTTTTCACTTTTATAGGTCAAAATCGAGACGAAACTTTTTTTCTCCTTTATAGGAGTCAAAATCGAAGGGGAAGTTAGTTTCACTTTGAGGTTTCAAAATCGAAAGGAAACTTTTTTCCACTTTAAGGGGTTAAAGGTGATGGGAAACTTTTTTTTACCTTTTTGAGATTAAAAATATAGAGAAACTCTTTTTTTCTTTACAAGGGAGCAGTAGTGTGGGGAGCATGTTCTGTGTGTACTTATTGGAACCTATTCAATTCTTAGCACTTACCCGGCCTATAGGGATACTTCATCGATGATGATTATAAAAATATTCCTTATTCTATTTAGAATATTATCTATTACAAAAGAAAGGGGGAGGGTAGTTTATTCGAAGTGGTATGAGGAGAAGGGAAGAAAGCGAAGTTAGGTAGTTTGATGAGAGCGTAAGGGGTGAGGGAAGGAACTTAAGTAACGTCTTTGGGTAGAAAGAGAGAGGACAGAAAAGAATGTTCGGTAGTATAATGAGTGGTAGGAAAACCTTACATATGAAACTTATCCATGTTTGTATACCATTTAGATTGTATCATGGACCGACAACGAAGATTAGAAGAGATAAGGGAAAGAGGATACTGGCATAGGGTAAGAAAAGAGCGGTGATACATGAGATAATGGACAATCTTAGTTGTCAACACTCGTAGAATTTCCACAGGTTCAACTAGTTACTATTATATTCGAAAGATACTTTTGATAACTTAAACAAACTCAAATGTTCAAATTTGCTTTTTAACAAAGCTACTTTCAATTAGTTCAGTGCTTTTGTTCGAGATGCAGCTTTTTTGTGATATCCAAAGCTGGTACTTCGTTAGTGACTGACCCAGTTGACCTAATTTTGACCAAGTTTTCATACACCTCACTGGCTACTGACTTTTCAAAAAAAAAATCATCATCATCATCATCAGTCTCTTAACGTCCGTCATTGGACATAGACCTTCCCAAGGATTCGCCACACTTCTCTATCATTGGCGTTGCAGAGTCAGTACTTTCTGAATTTGTCTAGATCGTCTCTTCATCTAATACTCTGCCGGCCTCAGTTGCGCATGTGATCTCAGGGGATCTATGTCATGAGTCCCGATGTCCATCGGTAATGGTTCGCACATTTCTTTTTAATACTAGATATGAAATAGACCCAAACTGAGCCAGGGTTGAGAATCTTGATCTCAGCAATTCCTCGTCTAATTCCGTTTTTCTTCTTTCTATGAAATCTCGTCTCGTTTCTCAATTTATACTTCCAGATTTTATACGAAACTTGCGCTCAGTAAGTTTTTTTTCTTTATATAAATATAGAATTTCTCGTTTCGTCTCGTTTTTCATCATTTATGGAATGATAAATAAGTTATCGAATAAAAACCAAAAAAACTGTGGTGTTCTTTCTTTAAGGATTCCCATTTTTGTTTCCAAAGCAAAACATCTGATGTTAAATTCATTCCCCCCCCCCTTGATACGTCTAAACTCAAACTATTTAAACTTTATTCAAACTCACCGGAATAGTTTTTACCTCCTTTTGAAGCAGCTGACGGATCTGAAAAAAATAATCAATAGAGATCATTTGATTTTGATTTACCTATTAATTTTCACTTGAACAAATTCAAGAGATTTTAAAGCCATTCCATTTATCGACCATGACTACCGTAGGTAATCACAAATCCATATTCCTCAGTAGTATCAAATATAATTGATATTTTTGAAAACACCAAGCTTATGATCTAGAAATATGATGACATTGAAATCCTATCCGACTTAAAAGATCATCTGGAGAAAAAAAATCATTTGCTCCTGATCTTAAGAATTCGACAAACTGTATTTGATTAGTTCTACTTCAGACCTGTGGAAATTGAATGAATTAACGGACGATTTTCATTCAAAAATTTGATAGATAGTGAAAATGAAGTTGGGCCGACCAATTGATCACCGAAAAAAGAAAAAGATACAGCGAAGAATGTTTGAATTAAATGTGAAGAGATATAAACTAAGGATATAGAGGTAAAAAGTACATCTAACTGCTAGATTCTGGACTGTCCGATCAAAAGTTAGATGTGGTCAAATTTTGTCTCCAAAAACTTTATATGCTGACTTTGTTTCGATTGACTACTGACCTGTTTTTTAAATACCAAAATTTGACCAGCAACTGACATTTAAGAAAAAAGTAGGTTCCACCTTTGGTAGAAGGTGTTCTTATCGGCTTAATATTTGATACTTTCCCGATGTTAATGAGTTAAACCATGTGGTGTAAAGAAAAACAATTTATCTCAGGTCAAAAAATAATGCAATTTGATTTATTTCAAGCATAGGAACCAAAATCCACACTTAAGCAGATTCTATTCCATTAATACATACCTAACCCGAAAACACACACAAAGGATTAGGAATAGGGGTTAAGATTAGGGGCCAGTCTACTATAATAATGCCCATCAGTTTGTTATCGAAGTCCCCACATCAAAGAAAGTAAGATTGCAAATGCAGCGAGTGAAATTGCAGTACAAATTAACGATATGGATGCGGACACAAAGTCAGGGATTTAGGTCGCTTAACAATTTTATTTCATGCTGGTCAGTCCATCTGTCAGTTTTTGTATTTAGTTCGCTTCGGAGGCCTAGGTCTCAATCCTATAAATAAGGCTGAGACAATTACAGTGGGGTGATTGCGATGAAGATGATGGGAAAGGTTTGAAGGAAACCGGGAAAAGGGTGGCCATTGACTTCTGGGAGGCGCAGCAGCTTCATTCTTTTGTTCCCGAAAACAGTGGGGTCCCTTAGTAGGATCGAGCCTCTGGGGCTCTGGGATCGGGGATGGAGGGATGGAGGATGATTTGGGAGTTTCACTCATTCATCTAGCTTTTCAAGCAAATTAGAGGAGTGTTGGGTGTCCCGAACGGACTTTGCCTCTTCAACACAAAGTCACTAGAAAGGCCAGTCGTACCACGCTTACAGCTTTCACTCATCTTTCGCAGCAACTTTAGGGGCCCAATCTCTTTCTTTCGCACCTGGTCTTCATTCTAAACTGATGTCTGAATTTATTCGAGGGAAAAGAATTCGCCTTCATGAACTTCCTTCAGTCGTGTCTGCCTACACCATCATTCTCGTTACGACAAATAACGTACAGAAGCCTACTTGCTTCGTTGGGGACCAAAAAAGTACAATGTCGCAGATGTACCCGGTGTGACAGGTCAAATATTCTGAGCTCAATGGGGGCCGATACATCCTTGAAGTGCTCCCAGAGCGGATGGACCTTCTCGTAGTGAACAGAAACTTGTTCGATCGTTTCCTCCGTTCGGCTGTTGCATCGAATGCAGTCGGTAGGTTCATGCATCTTGAAGAACTCACTGTTGATGGGTTGCACGTCTCAAGCCAATCACCCGGCGGTAGAAAACTGACGATGCGTTCTAATCTCGTGAATATACAGATCGGATCCCCTGCGCAGCTCTTCCCTGTGCAATTCTCTGTCCATGTTCACGGCTCCGTTCGACACTTACTCCAATCTATCAGGCCTTGGTAGCGTTCGCTAGCCGAGTACTCCAGATCTTTCTTAGATAGCTCTATGATTAGGGAATCTGTTCAGCTACTGCCTGGGAAAAGTTCTCTTCTGGTATCACTGCCGCCCTGGCCTAAGCTAGGGCGAATCTTTGTGCGTATTCGATGGCTAACAACCTAATCTTATCCTTAAGGAGAGCACACCACTTATTACCCACTATTATCCCCCTCTATTCCCCGCTGGACAACCCGTCCTAGCTGTTCCAGTAACCAGTCATCTTGTGCTTATTGCCTGACCTAATTTGTGGTCCGATTAGTCGTACTTGTGCGATGTGGAGCAGGTTAAGAAGTTTATGTCAACTCTCCTAACAAGCATTCTATCTCTATATAGCTCATCCTTGGAGAAAGGGGTCAGTTGAGTGTCATTGACGTCCACATTACCTGGGGCCTTGCGTGATTGGGTATCTGTCAATTAGTCCGAAGTCTTCATCAGATGGATTAGGTTTGCGATCTGCTGAGTCAAAATGCCGAGAAGCTGCGAGAAAGGACTCAGAATTATGATTGTATATCTGAATTGTACTCAACCAGAAGGTGTGTTTTTATTAGAAATTGTAACCTCTCACTATAATATCCAAGATTTCGTTTTACACGAACGAAAATGAATCAAAGTAAAATACACTTTACAATGCAAAGTAGCCTACGGACCAACAGCAAATTCGACACTGGACAAAAATTCCAACGGGAAGAAACCAGAGAATAAACTGTCCAAAACATTGTAAATGCACACACACACACACACACACACACACACACACACACACACACACACACACACACACACAGTCGACAGACAGAAGAATAATTTGATGAAGGGAGATAACTCAAAATGTTTCTCCGTTGTCAGATTCACGATTTTTTGGCGTCGTCTAAGTTTTGTTTTGTTTCTTTTTTCGTTTTCTATCTTTTTTCTTAATCACTTGAAAAGTGTGTAGAAATGCATTTTGGAAAAGGGTGCAATTAGGAATGATTGCATTTTGAAGGTACTGTATGCATGAAGGTACCACAGATTTTACAAAAGAAGAATGCTACGAGAAAAGGAAGAGTGTATTATACCTCTCTCCGTAGGCTTACTTACTTCGAAAATCTTTGCTTTTACCGGAAGCAACCAAGGACTCACCGAGTGTTGTTGGAAAAGTGTATCGAGTCATTCTTTTGAACCGGAAACAGAGATTTAGAACCGAAAATTCACAACCGATCGATGTAAGCACATCCGGGTAAATGTTTTAAAGTTTCGTGATACAACACGAGTGAAATTTATAACTTTATAGACCATTATATGGAGTTCTGTACAAGCGAATAGCCAAACATTTGCCAGTGACATAACATTGATGAAGCGCCTACCTAGCGGTAAATAATAAAATAAAAATAGATGCGTTGAGATCACTTTGGTGAGTGCCCAATAAAGTGTCTCTCCTTCAGATTGATGATGGGATAGACAATTATTTCAACTAAGATGAATGCAGAATAAAAGACCAAAAGAACAGGAATATGCTCTGACGTAATAGGCAGAAATCCATGATTTAATTTTTGAAATTTACTGGCTTCTATTTTAGATATCTTAGCCTTTAATTATTACATTGTTATGGTGGGCGAGATAGATCGCTGGAGTGTGTAGTAGAGAGTGGTCCGTTCGGGGCTCACTAATTGGGATCCCAAGGGTCAGGGGAGAAACGGAAGCGAATGAGCGAATTGAAGAAAAAAAAACGAAAACAAAACAAAACAAAAAACAGCAATAGAAACAATCCGTGGTAAAAGTAGCAGGGACAGATTACAATTATGGACGCTGAGATCAACAATTGTTGTTTGTTGCTGCTAAAGCCAACTCATTGGTGTCTAAATGGACTTGAAAAGTTACGAACTCGAAGGCTGGTGTAACTGAGTCTCTCTTTCTCTTGTGAGTCTTGACATGTGCTAGCATTTTCTTTAGTTAAAAGGCGAAGGTCCTTACCTCTGTTTTTGTTGTTGTTGTTGTTATTGTTGTTGTTGTTGAAATACTTTTGTATCAATCTGTTGTACAATTTTACATGATCCTCATTCTTCTTCACTAACTGACGGACTTCGACGAAATCGACATTTTTGTGTGTTATTTCTGTGATTGCCCAGAAGTTGAACATCGTTATTAGAAGTGATGAAAAGGGACGACTGTGCGTCAGTGCTGGACAGACATGAGGGCTGCTGCTGTAGCCACGCCTAAACTAGAGTTACATAATAAAACGTAGCATTGTTTACTGAGAACTGTTGGATCTAACCAAGACTATTACCGGCTAAGTGTACTCCACGAAGCTACATGAAGTGTGCTTGATAGAATAGCTAAAAACTCAACACATTCTGTTAATCACCCTTTTCCCCCTCTCTGCAGATGAATTATCACGACGAAACATGTGCACGTACAATAAAAACATACATATAAACATAAAAAAAACAAAAACATTGCGTATTAGAGGTTTGTTATACCCGCAAGCTTATTACGATGATTTCAAGTGCGTGCCTAACTGACTGATATTGTCACATGTTTCTTCTGACAATTGTCGTTAGTTTGCCAGTGTGAAGAGAGAGATAAGGTGGTTCGAGATACCAGCATTCGTAACCCTGGTTTTTATAAGCCAGGATTTCGAATGCTGATTTTCATAGAAAGTATGTTCAACTCACTTGAAAGATTGATGTAACATAATCTTCCTACTTCTGCAACCCTCAGGATATTCGTGTCTTATTAGCTAAATAGTGTAAATATCTATCATGACTCCGATATGCTCGTTTTTTTCATTACTTCATTTAACACTACTTCATTTAACACTACTACATTTAACACTACTACATGTCCATAATTAAATCTGAAGCCAATGCTCGTTTACCACTCAGAAACAAAACGGCCAACGAGGGCAGTATCCAATTTTCATCTGAAATGTCCACATAGTCGTTTGTTTCATATCTTTGTCATGCAATGAAAATATATTGCGACCGACAAAAACCATGAACCACGGGCATTGTTTGGTGATTGATAATGCTCCATACTATCCCAGAGTCTCGGGAACCTCCAGGTTTGCATTTCTGTCAAAATTGTTTACCCACCACCAAACACCACTTCCTTACTCAAACCCAAGGATCAAAATGTCATTTTTAATATCAAAGCTTACTGTCTTTGTCGCCCTTTCGATCAATTCGTTGAAGAAAGAATGGCCAAGATGGACAATCTATCAGAGACTTCTGGAAGAAGTTCCATATTGTGAATGCAATAGATAATACGAAATCAGCCCGAGACGAAATAACCAAGATCGCATGAACTGACTCTGGATGAAGCTATGACTAGCGGTCACCAATGACTTTGTTGAACTGGTCAATGAAAAAAGAAAGCAAAATGTCTAGAACTCAACTGTATGGAGCCAGTTACCACCAGAAAGAATTATTACTGTTGAATTCCTCAGTAACAGCATCATCAAATTAACGTAAATCATGCTACGATCTAACTTGTTTGCTTATGGTTCGCTTTAAAAGAAAAGTCATAATTCTATATTTTGGAAAATCATCCTCCGTAAACTGGTCCATGATTTACGATATCTCAGTGATGCTGTCATTAAGGAATTCAATAGTAAAAAATCCTTCCTGGTGTTACTGGTTGTACATTTGGGCTCATCCTGGGTACGTTGCTATGCTTAATCAATACACTTCCCCGCCTCTAGCACAAACAGCTAATCGCTAGCGGTGTATTGTTAGCCCTATGCCTTCAGAATGCTCTGACTTGAACAATAAAACTAATCCAGGTAATTTTCAACATTAGCACAAGCTTATAGAAGGAGATTTGATTGACAATATAGCTATGATGCTGAACTAAACCCTTAGTTTGTGTTCACTGGTTGTGACGTCATAAGAGAACGTCGTGATTTTACAAGATAACATCTATTCTGCTCACAATTGAAGTCGTTTTTTCTTATCCGACCTCATTTTCTGAAAACACTTCTCAAGTTGATTTTTTCTACGTATGACCTCATAATCTGATTACTCTTTATTTTATAAGTTTTTTTTTCACCAGGCTTCATATTCTGATCTCATTTCTTTGAAAAGTGGGGGTCAAAGTGAGAGGAAACCTTTTTTCGTTTTAGGGGTAAAAAAATGAGATGAAAGTTTTTTTTTTTCCTTTGAGGGGTAAAAAGTGAAAGAAGATTTTCTCCCTTTTCATGAGTCAAAAGTAATAAGAAACTTTTTTCACGGTAAGGGAAAATGCTAATTATGGAGTAGTTCCCCAACTTTATTTGCAAATGATTACAATATACATTCGATACAAAAGTGGGATTGACTAAATATCAAGCTTAATGGCCGGTGAAGGGTCAAATATTTGCTTAAAGATTAGGATGAAGTTTATTTTAGTGTGCTTCGATCTGACTTGTTTGTTTATAGTTTGCTTTAAAAGTCATAATCCTATGTTTTTGAAAGTTTTCTATTGGACCAATCAAATCTATAACCCACACCCTCTGTTCCGATGCCTGCCTCTTTTTCTGTGGAGTGTCCAATTATGTTTGTAATGAGAAAAAGTCTGGGATGAATTTAATATTTTGCACTGCAATATTCATGGATGTCAGCATGAATTCAAGAAGGCAAAGAAGCCTTTTAATGTTGTGTAAGTTTGCATGGGTGCTTGTAATCGTAAATATATTTGATGTTGAAATGTGAGAAAAGATCAAGTGAGGGAAGAAGTTATTCATTCCTCATTGATGTATATAAGTAAATGTGTGTATATGCAAACGTATGCATAGTTATTTATGTCCACTTACTTGCTTGCCGTTGGTAATGTTTTTGGATGTGAGAGTCCTTGCGTGCATTGTAAGCCAGACAACCGATACCCGCAGGCAAGCTAGATCGTGACTGGTTGTTTATTGTTGTCATTTATTTATATATAATTTTGCTAGGCTCCCAGACGAACCAAATTGCCTGCTAAAAGCTGACCTGCGATTGGTCAAATATTCATACATATATGTATCCGATATTTGATTTATGAATATTTTCACGATTCTGAAGGGAATCTCGTCAAGCCTATTTTTGTGCAATTTTTGTTCAACTCAGTTTGAGTGGTCACAACATGGACCTCTCTTTTGTTGATTGAGGTTTTAATGAAATCGATCTGATATTAGTGTTGAACAAAATGCACAGGGAAGTTAACTGTCCGCCAGACTCGTTGAAATATTTTTAGTCGTTGTTCGCGTTGAAATTGTGGAGATTTAGTGAAGGCAGTGATGATCATCATCATTTGAGTGTTCTGATAACTGAGTGCTTTCATTTTGTTAAATAAATAGATACATTTAAAAACACTTTTAATGCTGTCATTTTTTTCTTCGTCGAATGTTCGCATGAACATGACGATGTGGTTGATTGAAGTTGATTGTACACAGTCTATAATTTAAATCCAATTGCATGAAACTACGTATTTAATTTAGAAAAGAATTAACTCAAAGTAGTTTCGTTTATTCATAAATTTCATTTATAGTAAGAAAGAACTCAGAGAACGCATACCTCTGCCAACGCCATTGTCTGGAGAAATGATTGCACCTGCAACCACCCAAATATGCAACCACCTTAGCCCATAGCTCACTTTTCCACAAAATTTCATTGGAATGAATACAGAACTTTTGGAGATTATGTTGACAGACAGGAAATTTTGATATTAAGTTGTGTAGACACATAACTATGATGTAGGGGAGATAATTGTGCATCGATCTACCCCCAATTTAATCAGTAGCCTATTGTCTACCCTTCCTCAAAATGTCATTGAAATTCATTGTTATATCGCGTGGACAGTCATGAGCGTACAGGGAAAAAAATGGAAATATCTCTCAATCAAAAAAGAATTTCTGTACCTGCCTCAGAATTTAACCAACTTTTCCTCGTCCCATTGGCCTCTCTTCCACAAAATCTTATTAGAATTTACTGGGGATATAGTATGGACAGGTATGACATTTTGGCGGTATTATGTGGTTTGGACGAATAATTACGATGCAGGGGAGGTAATTGTGCTTCAAAGATTAATCATTTCATCCATAACTTTTCAAATATTTAATTTAAAACTTTTGGATGTATCTTGTGGAGCGTAACGCCGTGTATGTGGGGTGGGGGCAGAAAAATAAAAAAACAATTCTGGATCCAACCCCAAATTTAACCAACTCTGTTTTACCCATTAAGTACTTTGGGACGGACAGACGGATCTCTCCCCTCCAACTTCGTTGGCAGAGGTAAAAGATGGAAAAAATGAATATCAACGACAAAGCCATTATTCCCAAATAAACAAAAAGAGAATTTATTTTCAATATTCTTTTAATGTACATTAGAGAAAGTATTGATACTGAAAAACTTATGTTTAACAGCGATATTGAGTGATTCAAGGTAGAAATAGACTTTTTGCCTGTAACCCGTCACGAGTAATACGCATCCTCAACAGTAGCGTTAGTGGTCTCTATGAACAGAATATACCCAGGCTTTTGACGAGCATCATGGTAGTTACTATATCTCGATAATATGAATACTTTTTTTTAAATCTCGAAACTTTTTTAATTTACTAATTTCAATCAGTTTTTGTATTTAAAAGATAGAAAAATTCAATATCAATTACTCATTTAAGATGGAAAAAAGTTCTTAGTAAATTATCGAACAGGCTGGTTCGCGGCTATTTGGCCCATGTCATTCTAAAAGTAAGACCCGAACATAAAGTTAGACGCATGTCTCTCCGCCATATTACTAGGATTGTGGTCTATCATTTTATTTAGTTAAATTTCTTTCTGTTGGCCGATCAATTACCAAATTACATCCAAGGTATGGATATTTATCTATCCACTATCGTCTTCCTTACTATGTCTTCCTGTTTCCACCGCTCCACTCTACCGGAAGGTTTTTTTTTTCGAGGAGCGATAACCTTCTTTTCCTTCTCCTATAAGTCCGCTTCTACCGGCTTGCGCTTTTCGAATGCACTTGCATTATTATTGCATTTAGATTATTCATCTCTTTCATCATGCACTGTGATTATTGAAAATTATTATTGATAAATAATCTTTTTATTTTGGTTTCCGGCAAATAAACCTAATTAACTTTATTTATTATTTCATATTACTTCATCAGCTGTTTGTTTAATTCGCTCCTATTTTATTTGAACGTTTTTTTTCCTCTTATTGGGGGGTGGGGGTTTATTTTCACTGCTCTGTGATCATCGTCTGTTGCCGGTTTCTCTCTATTATTTCCTTTCATTTGAAAAAAAAATACTGCAATGTTTTTTTTAATTTTAAAATTAAGATAGTTAATTTGCTTTTTCTTCTAGCATGTAACTCGATTTTAATTAGTTTTTAATAACGTGAAGTGAATAATGTGATCGTGATTTCACCAAGTTTTGTGATCATTATTTTTGCATTGTATGGTGCGTTGTCAGCTTTAACAACATTTATTTGATTTCAATTTTGGAAAGTGTAAATAGATCTCCCTGAAATGTAATTGATGTCTCTTGAGATGTCAATTTGTGTTTCTTCTTCTGCCAACTAACTGACCTACATCCTCCATTGCTCTTCTTCACTCTCTTCTTGTGGTGATGCGCTTCACATTACTGTTCTCTTTTCCTCTCGATGCATCTTAAGTACATTTAAACCCGACGACGAGGAGACCTAGATCTTTTTAAGGTCACCATTAAACACACAACAACCATGAAGTAATTATCATCAGTATATATTTTAGATCTTCCTAAGATGATCAAATTGGAAAAAAATGATTTTGAAGTATTTCCCAACTTTCATTTCCTGAAATCTTTCGCACTTAATTTTACTCCTTCCTAAAATAGTGTTATCTTAATTCAAGAGCCACACTGAAAAGATTATCAGTCGTAATTTATTTCTACTTCAGTTGAAATTTCCAGTTTTTAAACTAGATTTCACTTCCAATGTTTGTTTTTGTTTATAATTTCCCGGTATTTTGAGTGGGTGGTAATTGGATCATAGTCACACCCACTTTTTTGATTTGGATTTAGTTTCACTGAAGTCTAACGCTATGATCAGTTTTAGATGCTCCATTTCCCTTTTCTATTGTGTCATCACTAAATAATTTCGGTCAAGTTTCAGAGCAATTATGAACTCTTGAAATAAATTCGGAAGAACTTAATCGACCACTCCTCTAGTTTTTTGAAAACTAAAAAAAAAAAAAAAACTACCTGTTCATTGGTCAGTGAGTGTGCAATAGAATTTTTTGAATTATCAGATTTAAATTTTTCTTTTTTTTCTAATACAAATACTATTCTATGGTATGAGTTTTTTCGCATCACAAGACTCTTTGAAATTAGTATTTAGGACAATATCTTGAAACTAATAAATTTGTGACTTTTAAATTCTCAAATTAAGATATTCGTCGTAATTCTCTGCTGCGATATTGATGTAGGAATGATCGTGGATGAAAATGAATCAGGATAACATGAGACATGAATGATATGCTTAGTCGAAGTATGTACACTCGTCTGGTCAGCAGGTTTTCAAGAATGAATAGGACTAACCATAGTTTAGCATCCCAATTATCACAGTTGTTGCAGGGGGCACCGGGCTGCCAATAACAGAATACTAAGCAGATATCAAATCTAAATAAATGAACTTTTCTGAGTTATTTTAATATTTCTAGCAATACAATTTTAAAAGAAACCATATTAATTTTCAAAACTAGAAAAAAAAACAGTGTGTTGGTAAAATATAAACACCTATAGTTAAAATAGCTGATGGGATATTGTTTATTTTTGTTTTCTTCACTTGGTTTTTATCATATTTGACCGAGTGATTTGAGACAGTGAACTAGCAGTTCGTCCCATAATTCACAAGTCTTTCATTCAACAAGCTAGATGATTTTTTCTATGTTGATTTTTCTGTTAGTTTCCGTAGGCAACGTTCTCTTCTAGATTCTTATGTTTCGTTGCGATTTAGAAAGGAAAATTGATAATTGCAAGAAGAGAGAACGAATCTCAAGTTACGAGTGAAAATGAAACAGATGGTTTGAAAAAACTGAGCCAATTAGGTCAGCGAATAAGCATCTTCCACAATACTGATATTATGGTATCTCCTCACCAATAGCATCTTCATCAGCATCCTGTTCAGTCTAGGTGTACCTGAACTTACAACTTATGCTAGAAGTGCAAAGCTTTCTATCATTCCTCCTCCTCCCCCTCCTCCTCCAATAATTGCTGCTTAGTGCACTGGACAAGAGAACCAACATTTTTGTCTCTCTTACTTTCTTGCATTTCTCTTCTTTCTCACCCCCTCGCACTTCCTAATTTTCTATTTCTTCTATCTTTTCTTTATCATTTTGCACTCAAGGTTTGTGGTTCAACCTTTTTTCTTTTCTTTAGAACTAAAATCTCCTCTTCATCATCATAAATCGATCATATTGTTGAAAGCCGGTGTTTATGAGATTTGCAATTGAATTCTTCTCTTGGGATCAATTAGTCAGATGTCTAATTTCAGTGAGATTAAGGTGTCTATGGTTTTGATCTTCCTTATCGCGGTGACTAGCTACAAATCGAAATCCTATTGAGTTGAAGTTGCAAATATCTTAATTCAACTCGTACTTGAACATTGAAGAGGAAAACAATTTTAATCCTGATTTGCTTCTGTTTGTGTTCGAAATTTCTTGATATTTAAAATTTTGCATGAACCATAAACCAGAATTTAACCAGAAATTACTTGTTTGTGAAAAATAGATCCCAACTAATTTTCTAGGTTATACTTCGAAGTTACAAGTTTTGACAATGTGTTATATGGAGAACATGTTTCATTACACCCCAAACGTTTCGTTTTTTAAACATGGATTTGTTCCATTTGTAAATGATGAAATTAGATAATTTCTATATTTTCCATTTTAGTATTTTTTACGTGTGAAAAAAATTGTATTAAAGTTCCACTCATTGAGAAATGTTCAGAACCTTGTACGTGTATGTATGTATGTATGTATGTATGTATGTATGTATGTATATTGTAATAAAGTCTCTGTATCATAAAAATTCTCATCTAATAAATGAATAAAAGCTTCTATCTAACTTTGACCAAATTCAAAAATTTATCAATCCTAAGTTACATCATTCAATTAACTTATTTTGAACATTTCTAAAGTATAAAATATTTGGATGCAAAATCTAGAAGTGATTCAAGTTGACTTGAATTTTAATGATACTACAATCGGGGGAAAAAAAAAGTTCATTTTGATTTCAACGATTTTCTTTGATTTAATAATATATATGGTATAGTTCTTCGTTTGAATGAAACCTAACTCTTTATTCTTTCATTCCAGATGGCTGAAAATGGGCAAGAAGACATGGATCCAACTTTGGAAGATCAGCTTCTCGCTGATGATGAATTAGGAGGTTCTATGGATGTCATGGAAAATGGGCACTCGGAGGATTATCAGAAATTAGTAGACCATGGTATTGATAAGAAAGTAGCTGATGAGCTAATCAAAATTTATAAAACTGGTAAGTTATACAATTTTAGAAAGGAAATAAATAAAACTATCCATCTCTCTCATTGTCATTTTCTATACCTATTTGTTTAAGATAAGTAAATCTTTCATTTCTTAGTTCACCTTCAGAATCTTTATTATTACCTGAATAACAATAAAATGTTCATTGGTGTGATAAAAAATGTTGAAATATTTGACTTCATTCAGTATTGCTCAAAAGTTCTTGATTTTTTTTTATTCATTGAATTATCTGCCTATATATTTGAATTTCATGTTAATTTCAATTGAATTAGACTTTTTGTTTTTTACTGAACAGCATGTAACAGCTGTTATCAAATTCATAAGTTATTTTAATTTTGCTTGACTTGGTGTAAATTCAATTTTTTCTTCCATTTTCTTTTCTTTTGTAACTATAAGTGATAGTTTGTAACTTTTCATAGTTACTTGATAATATTTCCTCTTCAGTCTTGGAAAGAAAGTATTGGCAAAAAATAATTGCAGATTTATTTTGTATTTCAGCTTTTATTACGATTGTTATAAAAATTGTTTTTGAAAATAAATTTATGCTGGGAAACCCTATTATTGCTGTACTGCAAATCTTCAAATAATTGAAAAAAAAGGATGCTTCTCTGTTAGATTATTTTTTTAACTTGATAAAATGTATATTTTATTATAGTGATGAACATTTTTGCTCCACATCATGATCAGAGATGCATTTGTGTGTGTGTATAACATTTTTGGTCTCTTATTTTTAGGTAAACTATCACAGTCTGATCTAGATGATAGAGCAATGGATGCTTTAAAAGAATTCCCTGCAGATGATGCTGTGTCTGTATTAAAACAGTTTTGTGATAGCAGTTTAGAGCATGTAGCCAACAAGAGTGCATTTTTATGTGGACAGATGAAAATGTTTAGACAAAGGACAAAAATTCAAGGTGTACCGAATTCTGCAGCAAAGGGACCAGACGAAGCAAAATTGAAGGTGCTTTTTCTTCCCCCTCTTTTTAATTTGTTAATCTGATAACAAAATTGAATGTCTGAATCAGAGCTCTATCATCTTCTAGTCAATTGATTTTTTTTCTTTGTCAATTAAAGAAAAGAGGCATATAACTCTTGCATTCATATTGCTTTATAGAATTTATCTTTGGCACCAGAATATAAAAATTTATGAATGTATAGTAAAATAAAGGAAATGATTTGAGATTTGAAAAAATAACTGCAAATATCCATTGGGAAATGATAATTTTTATATTAACTTGCATTATTCAGCTTTCTTCTGCAAAAAATTGATTTTTTTTTTTTTTTTTTTTTTTCTAATTTTTATTTAATGTTGAAAGTTGAAAAGCAAAAATTCCACAATGATGCAAAATAACAGAAATCATTTTCAACTATCATGACTCCAAAACGATGTTCTCTTATCTAATTTTAAAAAAAGATTTCTTTTAATACATTGAAATCATTCTATAACCTTACTAAAAAATGATAGCTTGCTGCAATGATGAATTAAACATTTTTACGATGTTTTCCTCAGTTGAGATTAGTTTTGTAACTGAATGTCTGAACTGATTTTGGGTGGCTACTATCTGAAGCCTATTTTCATCTTATATAAGAATGTTACATTTAACTCTTAACCCAGTTTGGCTTCAGGCAGTTATCCTTTATCCTTCACACAGGTTAGGGGTAACAGGGACATGAATGCACCAAGTCCACAAATTACTTAATTTTTACTGACCCTACCTTCCAGTCCCCCAAAACCATAAACCTTTTGATAAATAAAGATTTCACCATTCCCAATTTGTAAATGTACTAATAAATAAATGAATACAGGAGAGCATACTGTAAAAAAATATAGTTGATCAACAAAAACCATAAATTTCATAAAACTACGTTATTAGAAAAAACAATTTTAATGTCCAAAATACTATATGACTTGTCGGTTCATGAGCGTAAACAAGTTTTCAGCTGTGATTATCCCCTGGTTTATGTTGTCTACATGAATAATTTTTAGTTGATTATTCTTTACAATTTTATTAATAACACAATTATTACGATAAAATCAAGAGATTACAAGTTTCAAACATTTTTATCGACAGATGTCTCTGGTAGCTGCTGTATTATAGATATGTACAATTATGATTTCCCAAACTTTTTATTCTTTGTATAAATTGTTTAGTGTATTTTCTATGATGTTGGATTTTTTATTTTGTGGGATGCAGCCGAACTAGAATAGTCCTATTAAATTATTCAAGACTGAACCATGAATTGCAATGGATAGCTGTGTTACTCTAGTTAAACTTATTCATTATCATTTAGAGTTTCATGAAAGATTTGTTTCATGCTGGAAAGTACAGCTTTATTGTATTTATTTCATATTTTTGAAATTTATTATACTATATCTGCTAAGGAAAAAAATCAATTGTTTTTCTCATTGAACAGGGAAGCTGTTTATTATAATCATGGATAATGTTATCAAATGATAATTATCAAAATCAGTCTGTTTTAAGCTCTTCAATAAAAATGAATTGAAAATTTTTAAATTCATTATGATGATAATAATAAAAAGAAATGTTTTATGAAGTAAAACTATGAATAAAAGAATTTATACCTATGAATGTAAATGGTTCCAGTTTTGTTATCCTTTGCTTTATATTATCAGTTTCTTAATGTTATTTGAAAGACCCTAATCTAAAGTGATTACAATAAGTGACACCCCCTGTATAAACCAGCTTCCTGGGTTAAAAATCATACTTGATTCATTATTTCCATGTTTTTATCATGGAGATTGACTAAATACCATGATAAAATTGAAAATGTGGTGCCTTTAAGGGAATAGCTCTTAATTCAAAATCCATATAGTATTTATGGTCATTACTCTCATGTTGTCTGTACAATGACCAGGGTTATTTAACTGAAAATAATTAACGGGCATTTGAAGATGTATTTGACAGTAATTAGTATCCAGGCATTTGATTGCGTGTTTGACTGTAAATAATGAACAGGCATTTGATGGCGTGTTTGACTGTAAATAATGAACAGGCATTTGATGGCGTGTTTGACAGTGTATGAACCAGAAATTGTTCATTTTTGGAGGAATATACATTGAAAAAAAGTTGAATTTTCCAAGTTTTGAATTATTACTTGATTATTCTTATTTTATTCTCTTAAGTAAACATAACTAGAACTTTTCAACTCTCGTATGGAACCATTTTCCTTCCTTGTTTCCATTTTTTTTTTTTTTTTTTCTCCCCTTGATACTTCATAGAATACTTATCAAGAAATTGAATTTTTTCTGTTAAAGTAAATTTTCTTTCTATAGGAAATATTGTCAAGAACAGGCTATACACTTGATGTTACTACAGGACAAAGAAAATATGGCGGCCCTCCCCCAGATTGGACAGGTATACCACCAGGATCTGGTCATGAGGTAATAATGTTTTGTTTGCACAAACATTATTCATTGTGATGTTCGAAATTGAAAGTTGAAATCAAATAGAACTCCTCAAACTTGTCTAATACTAAAGGTAGTTGACCAATCTAATTCCAACCAGTATATTTTATAAGTAAATAACAAAATGTAAGTATTAAATGACTTCCTTTGATTTCAAAAAAATATGTATTTTTAATTGAACTTGAGACTTGGGAAATTTTGAATTATTGGCAAATGGAACAACCGCACTTATTTCAAAATTCCAGAAGAATCAACGACTTTATTTATAATTTTAGTTATGAAATACTAACATTTTAATTAGTCTATCAAATTAAGAATGTTAAGATTTACTATAAAATATTCTTGAAATACTACAAGTATCAAGCATTTTGCATTTCTGAGAAGCATTCTTTAAATGCAGTTACAAGTAATTCAAAAGTTCCATTCAAAGTAACAGTCCACATTCTTATCTGTTTCTTTTCTGCTTCAATTTGTTTCTTTCTTTGCAGGTTTTCTGTGGTAAAATCCCCAAAGACATCTTTGAAGATGAATTAATCCCTTTGTTTGAGAAATGTGGCAAAATCTGGGATCTGCGGTTGATGGTTGACTCTGTATCTGGCTTCAGCCGAGGATACTGCTTTGTTACATTTTGTGATAAAGATGGGGCCCATGAGGCTAAAAAACAGGTTTTTATAAGTTTGGTTTTTCACTCTCTTCCCCTGATTTTGTTGCCGTTTCAACTTATTCTTTATTGTAAAAACATTTCACACTTCTAAAAGCTAAATAACTCTCTTTCTCTGTCAAACTACAAAAGATAAAATTTAGTTTTAGGATATCTTTCCTTGAGTAGTTATTTGGATTATGAATATCAGCCACCTTTGACTATAAGGTATTATCACTTGCTGTAAATCTCTATTAGAAATCCCCCTCCTCTCCAAATTTTGCCAAAATAATGCTTTTAAAATTCCTAAAATTTCTTTCTTTACTAGCTTGACAACTATGAGATAAGAAAAGGCAAGCGTTTAAAAGTGAATATTTCAATTGCCAATGTTAGACTATACGTTGGTAGTATTCCTAAAAGTAAATCTAAAGAAGATATCAAAGAAGAGTTTTCCAAACTTACAGGTAAATATGTTTTCATCTTTTTTGTGTGTGAGTGTGTGTAACAGTTGCACCCAGACTCGAGTAGAAAATAATTTGATCAAAATTCACTTTTTTTCCCTCCAACCACTTCTTATACACTTCATTATGAAATGTTTTCTAGATCGAACTCTGAGCATTCTTTATAACTTATCTAAACACTGGCTGTTGTAATTATCAATTGAAAGCTACTTGAACACTTTCTATTTGTGGCTTTGAAATTGTTATTGCTTTGATTTCCCTTGCAGAAGGGTTAGTGGATGTAATTGTATATGGGTCGGCTGACAACCCAAAATGGAAGAATCGAGGATTTGCTTTTCTGGAATATGATTCACATAAAAGTGCATCTGCAGCTAAAAGGAGGTTTACCTCAAGAAGTCTAAAGGCTTGGGGTGGTGAATTTGTTGTAGATTGGGCTGATCCCCTGGAAGAACCTGATTCCTCTACTATGTCCAAGGTAAAACATTGTTATTTTGTAGATGACTCATTTACATCAAAACAATACCAAACAAACAACTGTAGTCATTCAGAGTTGTTTGTATTGTTGTTGTTTGAGTGAGTGAATGCTGTTGTTTTCAAGCTGCCTTAACTTGAATTTCTGTTCTGATACAGACTTTGAAAGGACCAAACCAGGTGAGAACAAAAATATTTCATATTGTATTTTAAGCATTAAATCTTGGAATTTGCTTTGAGGTATTTGTAGCACTAAAATATGTATCATATAATCTTTAATTTAAGTATTTGTCACAGTTTATCTGAATTCAATCATAGGTTATTGGTTTCGTTAATATTAAGAATGAGTAAGAGTGAATATTTTTGCTACTGTAATTTTTTCTTCAACTTTAAAAAATTTTTGGCAATGTTCTTTGGTTACATTATTTTGTTTTAATTTTCTTGTCTTCAGTTTTGGGTTAATTTATTTTCTATCTTCTTCCTTTCATTTTCTTTAGGTGAAAGTGTTGTATGTGCGTAACCTCACATCAGATGTTACAGAAGACCTCCTTAAAGAAAAGTTTGGTTCCTTTGGAAAACTCGAACGTGCCAAGAAAATAAAAGATTATGGATTCATACATTTTGAAGACAGAGATGATGCTTTAAGAGCCATGGAATCTCTTAATAATCAAGTATGTATTTGTGTAGCATACTTCAAAGTCTTGTTTTGAATGTTTACCTCTAATTAGAAATATTTGATTTAACTAAGTAGCATAACAAATGCTTTTTCTTTTTTCTTATATCTATCTATCTGTGTATATATATATATATGTGTGTGTGTGTATGTGTATATATATATATATATATGTATAGAAAATAGGTGGTATGGAGATAGAAGTATCATTAGCTAAACCTCCTACAGAAAACAAAAAGAAAGAACAACGAAAAAGGGAACAAGAACGTAGGGGACCTGTTGGCATGTACCCTGGGTGAGTTGAAATAGTCACTGGCTTATAACATTTCGTTTTTGTTTTGTTTTTTCATTTCAAAATCTCTGCAAATCACTTTTTTCTTTTTCTCTTAACGTTTAATACCTTGAAGTCATAACTAGTTTCTAAGATGAAAAGAATTTCTCTAGTTTTTACTTAAGGCTTGAAAGAAGTTGAGGGCATTTTACCATTTCATTTTGAATTAAATGTAAAAAAAATTAATTCTGATTACCTTGGAGTTTTGAATATTGAGTTGCTGCTTTTAATTCTATTCTTGTAGTTATGACGATTACTGGGGTATGCCACCAGGCCGTATGCCCCCTCCTCCACCCCCAGGTCCTGGGCGTGGTATGAGACGTCCACCACCCCCACCGCCACCTCCTGCTCGAGGTGGTTATGGTAAGTTTTTAATGATTGAACGAGAACATCTTGTCATCAATTATAGTGTTAGCTGTTAGTTGTAATCTTGGTATTTGAATAGTCCTTTTCATGAATTTAGTAACATTAGGTGATATATAGACTCATTCCAAGATTTGAAAAATATGACCATGATTTGAATGCATATTGATTCAATTTTTTTATGATTGCAAATTAATTGCTAGTCAGAAAAGTTATGATTTTGAAATTACAAAAGATAAACAAAACCATTCAGTTGAATATCAGATGAAAAATTTTGAATGGAGAATTATGAATCCTGTCATTTCCATGTTTAGTTCAAAGTATTAGAATTGTTCAATATCACATGTCAGGTTATGAGAACCTAGTATCATCTTCATTGTGTGAATGCCTAACAGGAAGTATTTCAGTAGCTTCCCCTTAGCATTTATTGCATGATAATAATGGCTTCATGAAGTCTTTAAGTGACTTTCTCTTAGCATTACTGAATGCTTATTGCAATGAAGTCACAAATTTCTCTTGGATGTTTGATCCTGGAGTGAATGCCTAGAGTAGTCACTACTGCTGCCTTGATTGATTTCATGAGATCTAACTCTTAAAATTCATTGTTGAAAACCACCAGATATTATAATCAACTTTCCAACAGATGATATAGGTACTTGAATAATTTTGTACAGAAAATGATTGTTACACATTTCCACTTATGGCCCTTCTTGTGAGGCATTGAAAGTAGTTTCTCCAGTTTATTTCTAATTGGGTCATTGCAAAGTATTTTTGTATTTTTATTTTGGAAAAGATATCTACAGGGACACAATATTTATTTATGTTTTAAATACTGTCCCCCCCCCCCAAATCGCTAGAAACTATTAAACAGTATTTTTTATCTATATTATATTATTTTTCATTTTTTATCTATATTGTATTATCACATTATTCTTTTATTTTATTATTTTATTTATGCAAATTACAAAATAACTCGAATATAATGAATAAAAATCCAAGTTGAAACAATACGAACATATAAAACATTCCTGTCAAGATTATCTGAAAATTCCATCCCAATCCCGTGATGATTGACAACGTGCAGCTAATTTGATGCTAAAGGACAAAACTGATGTAGTCAAATAGAATTTCATCCATGTTTTAATAATGTGAAAAAAACAAAAAAATAATCATAATCCAAGGCCACTGCAATGAAAATCTATGTATATATAATGCAATGTTTTATCCATATATTTTGTACATGCCATCTTGACAGCACTTGTAAACTAATATAATCAGAAATTAAGATCTAAATACCTATATTCAGCCAATTTTTGCCATTTTATTTTATTTTTTATTTTGTAGGAGTTGCGGGGTTGGGTGGTAGTGAACTTATATGAATTTGAGAGTTAATGAACTCCTTCATTTCATTGATGTGTACTTTATAGCTTATTGTCTTAATCCACATACACACACCAAGTTTTACATTGCTAGCTGTACCTATTCAGCATTATGCCTAAATTCACTTTAATCTAAATATATTGATGAATATATAGGTATTTTTTTTCATGACATGAAAACTCATTTTTCTACATTTTTCATACTGAAATAAGTTGAGCTTTTCTATATTGAGATCAGTAAAACTGTTTGAAATGACAATCTTTAACATTTAAACGATGGAATTAAAGCAAAATTTCCCTTCCCTTCTATACTAATATTATTCTGACATGATAGAATTAATCATTGTTTATCAAACTTTCAATTACCCAAACTGTTTCAGTAAGTCTTTTGTTTACTTCCTTTAAGCAGATCCCTATTATGATGAATATTATCCATACCCTGAAGAATATGACTATTATGGAGCATATGCACCCCCACCACCACCTGGCCCACCAAGAGGTAGAGGAAGAGGTGGCGCTTTACCACCCCCTGTAAGTGATGCTAGATTTTTATGTACATTTCATTCTTTAATCTTCCTAACTTTTTTCATCTAAAACTTCCACTTTTTTTTTTTTTATTAGATCATAGCTAATGGTTTAATTTGCCCATGGCTTCTTTATTTTAGCAAAAATTCAAATGAATGAAAAGTTCTTTTTATGTATTTTTTTTCCTCCTCTTCCAAATTTACAAAACCCGGATTAAATTTTTCACTGGTGTTTCTTTCAGCCTGCTCGAGGCCGGGGAGGCCCTCCATTCCGTGCGGCTCGTGGTGGTTTACCTGTTGGCCGAGGTGCCAGAGGTGCCCGTGGAGGCCGAGGTGGTGTTCCAGCTCGCGGAGGCAGAGGAGGCACTGGTCCCCAGAAGGCTGTTAGAGGAGGCAAACGAAAGGCTGGTGCTGATTTTAGCCAGGGCCAGTCCAAACGACGTGTGGTATCCGATAACTGGGGTGCTCAACCTATTGCCCAACAGCCTCTGGACCAGTCCAGCTATGGTGGTGGTTATACAGGCAATGATGCCCAGTGGTATCAGGATTCATATGGTGGAAACTGGTAGATGCTTTGTCATCTGGAAAATGTCCTTTTAAGAAAAGAAACAGAAAGAAAAAAAATGATAAATTCATCTCTTTGATGCAAACACTCCTCCAAAAATTCAGAAAAAGCAAAAGATTAACAAAACTACTTTTCCTTTCTGTAAGGATGTCTTTTGTTCAAACATAATTTCAATCCACGGAAGTCCTATAATCCTGTATCAAAATCATGAGTGAGCCAAAATTATCCTCATAATTCTTTTCACTTAAAATTGTCTTTGAATTTTTTATCTCACCCCTACCCACTCTAATTTTTTTCCTCATTTCTCCTTTTGCAAAATGATGCAAAATCTGACTTCATCTCTGTCATTGTCAAACACAAGATTTTATTATGAAGATCCATTTTTTTTGGTTCACATGGAAAAGAAATAATGGATTAGCTACAAGACTCATCTTGGATGAAATTTGGTTTCCACTTTGGTCATTATGTAGATTTTAGATCTGCCATTCCTTCACCTTTTCATCATCAGGCAATGTTAATCATTCGGCAATTTTTTAATTAGTATCTGTAACATGGCCAACAAAAAAACAAAAGACAATAAAAGTGGTCTTATGTGTAGTGACCAAATTTTTACCAAATTCAAAATTTACTACCTTAACCAAAAAAGAAAAAAAGGAAAAACTGTAAAACAAGACACACCAAACCTTTTCTGTCCATTTAATATTTTTGACTTTTTTTTTTTTTTTATAACATTTTTGTTTGTTAGCTGAGTAATTTTTTTCTTGTTAAGCCATATTACTTAGGACTTGAAGTTCCTTTGTTTTTATTGGATGTCACCATTTTTATTTGGAAAAAAAGTATCCATAGAGTACCATTGCGCTCAGTATCATCTCATGATAATCAGCTTTAGCATTTTATGCATTGTTTGAAGTCTTAATCCTATAACTGATTTTAATTATTTACATTGGTGTAAAGTTCATAACTATATGTTCACTAATAGTGTTTAGGCTTTCTTGATCATTCAACATCAGCCTTTTAATGGTACAATGAAAACTGACAATAATGTTTCTTAATTAACTGCTACCAAAATGACATATGGCAATATCAACCATTTTTCTGCTTGTTTTTGAACTAAGGCAATTTGAAATACGACACATTTTGAATGAAAGTTAATGTCCACTTTTTTTTGTCAACATTATCACAAAATGCCCTTAGCACATAAAGACTTGGATGCAGTTGATTTTTGTTCTCCCTCCATTTCCCATTCCTCAAGGACTAAATTTGAAAAAGATTTCAATTGCATTTATTCAGTTATTTGGGTATATCTGATTCGTTTTTAATTTAATTTGTTTTTAAAAAAATGTCTAAATGATGATATGGATACTTAAGCCTTGCCAAATTCTATACAAGAAGTAATTAGGCATAAACTTGAATCAGCATAATGCAAATTATCTCATCCTATCAGTCCCTCTATTTGTAATGGATATAATAACTCTACCCAATCCTGTAAATCCTTTATTGTCTTTTAAGATATCCTCAATGATCATCATTCAAAGCAAATTTTTAGAATTTTGATTCATTTAGAATGTCAGAATGTTATATATTTGTCTCTTAGAGTGGTTTTCGTGTGGAGAGAGGAAAAAAAAATCCTTATTGAATGTAGTTCTCTTGAAAGGCCATTTCTGTCAAGACATTATTCCTGGAGCCATTTTCCATAGCTATTTGCCTTATGGACAGATTCTCCAGATTTATTTTATATTCAAGAGTGCTCCACAATTAGATTTGCAACCATTAAAACAGTGTTGTGCACTGGATTGAAATATTTGTTTCCTTTTGAAGCAGCTTATCTTTCCAAAATTTGTGCATAAAATTTCAATTCTTCAAATAATTTGTATTTGCTATTAAAACAAATAATAATGCAAACTGCATGGTCTTAATGAGATGTGTGAATTGTAAAAGTTCTCAATTAGTGTGGCATTTCTTTTCTAGTTTACATCAGTGTAAATGATTTTGATTAGTCTTATTCTATTATCTTAAATTCATTTCTCCCCAAGTTTTAAGAAACTGTCACCTTGATTTTCTAGTATCTTTCTCTAGTTGCTTTTGACTCTACATTGTTAATGGTATGAGGAAGAGAAAAAAAGGGTGTCCTTCATTTCTATTCATAACTTCATCATTGTGCTGAATACTTTTGAGACATACTTTCCATCCGAACACTACTTCACCTCTTGTTCTCTTATTTGAACTTCTCTTTTCTCTCTTAATCTCCATTCTTGTCTGCCTGCCCCAAACAGTCGCTATCCCTGCTTCATTCTCCTCTTCAGTGTATTAGGTCTGAAAAACTGAAAGCAGCAGTGGATAAATTTGGGGGGAGGAAGAGAATGTTTGTAGGAAATTATTAATGACTGAACTTCCCCTTCTAATTTTCAGCTTCTATAGTAGTCTTGAATTTTAGAAATCTTTTCTTTTTACCTACAGTTTCCATTCACAGACAAGCACTTTTTGTCTTCCTGATTCTGCCAATTTACAAGAAAACATTGAATTTTCTTTGTTTCTCAACCTTTCAGACCATTAAGCTTCCTCATTTCAAGTGGAGCTATGTCTTAGTGCGGACCATTCAACACAAATGATAGGGGAGAACTAACGGAAGATATCTTTCTAGCATCACTTTCTTCCCACCATATAATTTCTTTTCTTTTCACAATCTGACAATGGCAGCTAAACTTTGATAAGAACAGTGTTTTTACATAACAATTTTTCAGAATTTTTCAAGTCCCTAGTTGTACTTCTGTCTTGTTGCAAGAGTATTTCAGCACTGCTAGCTAATCTTAGATTTTTAATTCTCTTACATGATTGGAGCCATTCTTGATCTGATAATATTTCCTCTAAAAGAGTGCTTGTGTTTACTGTCTAGTTTGTCTTTATTTTCACTGGTCCTCCAATTAGTCAATTCTGTGGTTGGATCTATATTCATTGATTAGTTTTGGCTTACTTGAGAAAATGTACAAATAACTGGGTTACGTGAAACTATTTATCAATAGGAACCCAGACTTCTTATTGTAAAAGAAAAATGCACTAAACACCCATACAGCTACAGTTGTATTCTGTAATGACTAAATATTGGTAAAAATACTCAGGTTCCTATTTATCTCTCTTTATATAATGGTTATAGTAGTAGTAGTGACAAATAGTATTAATGCAAAAACAAAATAATGAATTGTGGGGGATTCTTTGTAAATATCCATTATTAAATTGGATTATTTTTTTCTTTTTAGTCACTGACTTTGAGTTTTGTCTAATTGTATTAATGTGATTAGTGAATGAACTCCACATAGGATAAGACGTGTAATCAATGAAAAATTTGATTTCTTCAGTCAATTTTGCATCAAATTTATAACATTCCTTAGCTGTAGAGACAAAGTTGTCCTGATTTGCTATCAACCTAAAATCTGGGACTTAAAAACAAAACATAATTATTCCATCCTATGATTAATAAAAGAAATTGCTTTCTTTTTATGATTGTCTACTGAACAATTACAATTAATATTTGATAGTTTTGTGGGCCTTGTGCTAGTGTTTGAAAAAATTCTATGTATTTCCCCTTGTCTCCCCTTTAGATTGTATATATTTTTATGAATTTTGTTTGTTTTTCATTAGTTAAATTAAGTTAGATTGTAACCAGTACACTTGAAGTAGCCTTTCTTCTATTAAATCACATATAATCAATGTTTGTTCTTGTTTATTGAAAACTGATTTTTTTTATTTTGTCACAAGTAAAATGTCTGTCTTAATATAGTTATATTAGGTTGCATAAATAATTTTCTTTCCCCAGATAAATTGGTCAGGCACATTGTTTTATCTAACTTCTTTTGATAGGTCTTGCATTTATTGTTGCTATTTACCTATATTTTCTGATTTTCATTTTTTCAACTGTTAATGGGAAATTCATCACTCTTCCAAAGAGCTCTTTATGAACTAAGTTTATAAATATCTTGGACGTCCTGTGAGAACTCATTCCAGCCATTATTCCCAACATCACCATTTCCATCACTGTTATTCAAGCATTTACTTGTAAATATCTTCGCAAAAAAAATAAAAAATAAAAAACAAAACCTCCAAACTCCATATATTATTCATGCATTTAAAATTCATTTGTCCTTTATGTGACTTATTTTACTGCCTTTTTTTTTTTTTTTTTTTTTTTGTATTAGTGATGAGTTTAATTTTTAACGAATATCTGCTAAACTAATCAATTTGTTTTGGATTTTTTTCAAAATGTAGGGAACTTAATTTGCATTAGTTTTGACATGGATTTGTAGGTAGTAAAAATGATGGGCTGATTTTTTTTTTTTTTTTTTTTTTTTTAAATTCCCTCCCGCTCGCTCAGTTTGATTTATAAAAAAAATAATAGTTTGTAAAATCCATATCCATAGATATACAGCTAATGTTATGGAGGCTGATGCTTTAAAGGTAGTTCATGTAGTTATGTATAACTGACATTGTCAATGTTTTGTCATTTGTTTATAGTGAAAGTATGAAAATATTTATTAAAAAAACAACAAAGAAACATTTTTATAATCATTATATAATAACTGAATGCCTATTCAAATGATAGTTTATAAAAATTATTTAACCACCTAATTTCAGGTACCTTCTCTTGTTTATACATTCACATACACACATACGCACACACATTTATATTTTCTCTCTTTAAAACCTGCCCATCAATTTTTAATTGGAAATTTTCTCCCAGAAAAATTGTTTTTAGTTAATATTGACATGTAGTCGCTCTTCTCTACCTGGCCATGTCACTGTATGTTAACATCTCTCGGAAATAATGATACAATTAGAAATAAATAAATCTGCTCAAATTGAAATGATTTTTTATCCCTTGTTATTTTTCATTCCCCACTTTGTTTCAATTTTTTTTAATTAAACAAAACATTTCTTTTATCTTTAATTTGTGAAAAACCTCAACTTCTGTAAATAATTTTCTTTTTTATAAATTTTTAAAAGAAAATGTTTAATTAAAAATATTGCTCATGAAATTCTTTTCAGTAGCATTTTTTTTTTTTAAATAATTCATTTTTCTATATCCCCCTTTTCTCTATTGCTTCATCAGATTGCAATTTTGTTTCATCTACTGAAAAATATCAAATATTTACAATTCTTTTGAAGGAACTGCCTAATATTTGAATATTTTCATACTTTTGTGTGTCTTTTGTGAAGTGTTTAGTCTTATTTCTCATTTAGAAGTAAACTATCAAAGATAACTACATTAATTACTGTAGCACATTTTAATAATCTACTTATTAAAAAATTTAAAGCCAACCTTATTAACTGCTTGTCATCTTCTTGCTTATCAGTCATTGTTAGTTTTATAACTTAATTTATAAATTCTAAGTTGAAACTTTAAAAAAAAAGTAGATCTCATCAGTTTTTCCTTTATAAAATTCATTTCAATCTTTCCCTCTTTGTGAAATTGTATATTGTTTTAAAGTGATAGTTTCTGCATAAACAATGCAGTTTCCATAAAGTGAGCTGCATTAAATAGATTCCCTATGTTGACCTTGCTGATTTGTGTATATACGTGCACACACACACACACACACACACACACACACACATACACACATACACATTATTTTGATTATTTGCATCAAGTGTAATTGATCTAAGTAGTCTTCTCTCTACTCTTTTTTAGTCTTTCTACACTTCTGCATGTAGTGTTACTTGTTAATGCTGCTTTATTTTAAAACCCTCTCATAATCCCTATTCCCCCCCCTCTTGTTTCTGTTGCTTATGTGTTTCTCAATTGTGTTTGGTATGACTATTAGTTGTCTACAATGTTATTTCCAGTACTAACTCTTGGGAAGTGACTTACAGAGACTCATTCATAAGCATTATTCACTTATTGCATTTTATCTTTGACCTTAGAAAAACATGGGATGGGTGTGTGGGAAATGATCACCTGTATAGTTTTTTTTTTTTTCCTTTCTTTCTCAATTAGATGTCTGTATTGCTTATGGCAGAAAGGAATCATTGATGATTTTGGAATGGATGCTGCTTTCAGGTTTTTGTTTTGTTTTTGTTTTTTTCCATAATTTCTTCTGAAATCACTTAACCCAACAGGACATGCCTGAACCAGAAGTCGAGCTCTAATTCATTGAAATTGCTTGTTTAACACTTGCTTATACATCTAATAGTATTTGAAAAATCTTGTAACTTTTGATTTTGCCAAAATTTCAACTTTCTCATCTCTCACTACTCTTCAGTGTTTTCTGAAGTTACATTTTTTAATTTTTATTTTTATATTTGCTGTCCCAAAATAAATTTACTAAAAGATTAGTCATTTGTCTGTCTTTGGTAGATTTTTTTTGGGATGACTTATTTTTCTTTCTCCTTTGGGTTAAGTTTTCAGCATTGTTCTGTTCTTTGTTGTATTTTCTTTGCCTTTTCATGTTTTAATTTTTTATGGCTTTTCTTTTCCAAAATATTTCCTTGTGAATCATTCAAGTTAATACTTGGTTGAGAAGAAAAAAAGATTGGGCCAGGGTAGGGAATCTGTGTCTCTCTCAATATGGAAACAGAACATTCACAAGGAAATATTTTTTTTTTCTCTTGATTATTCCAACCTTATTTTCCCACTAATTGTATTTTCTCCTTTTTCTTTTTTTTCTTTTTTCTGATATTTACAAAAGTCTTCGCCCCCCAAATTTTCATAAAAAAATCCAAATTGTAATTTGAACAAAAAAAATATTTGGTCAATTTTTGCTGGTCTTTTGGAACTGCCATGTTAGCGAAGCATCTCGCAACATACAGGTTCAAAGGGATCTTCAATAGCTGGTGGTTGTTCTTCAGAGATGCTGCTGCTGCTGCTGCTGCTGTGACTGGAAGAGATCAACAACACTCGCTATAATCTCAACAACCTCTTCTACCAGTGGCAGTTTGGTTCTCAGGTAAATAGTGGTCTTATAGGGAGGGACTTTGCAAACCTTGTTCTAATAATTCATACCCCACCTTGTATTTTTGATTTGTTACAAGGTTTACAATGCTCCCTTTTAATTTTGAATCCTTTTTGATTATTTTACATTCTAAATGGTAAGTTGTATTTGGTTTTTAGGTAAAGACTTATGTTCTAGGTCCAGATCTTTGAAAGTACTTTCTTTTTTTAAATGGATAATAAATAGAATAAAAGAAACAGGCTTGAAAATTTCTATTCATACTGTTAATTTACTTACACACACACACACACACACACACATATATATATATGTATGGCTTTTTATATTAGAGAATACTTCTGATCCATAAAATCAGCATTTAAGTTTGTTGATTTGAAAAGAAAAATTCTGAAGTATTGTCTTATTCAATTTTTAGACCTTGGCCTAGAACAAATTAATTAGTTTCAATTGCAAAAGAATCCCTGATATTATTTTTTCATTGTTTTTGATATTGGTAACAATCTCTTCATCTTGATCTTAGAGCTAGATTTTACTTATCCTTTTTTCATCTTGCATTTCTATCTAGATTTACCTTAGTAGTTGGAAGATTAGCTTTTTTTTTTCATGCCATATTTCTCGGTTTGCTCTACGTAACATCTAAAGCATACTTGACTTGAATTCCTACTTCTGGATTGCAATGTAAGCCAATATATCCAGATTAGGCAACTATCTCAATATATTATAAATTGAGACTACTAAAAGATTTGAAAATTTATTTGTCAGATTTTTTTCTTTGAGCCTTTAGTGAAATTTCCATACAAATTTTTATGGGTATTTTGAGGACTTATTTTATATGTTTAACTGTTTACCTTATTTGAATGTGGGGACATGAATTAGGTCTGTATAAATCATGCTTCTGAAAAATCAGGTAAGTATGTTTTTGTATTTTGTTTTTTTTTTTTTTAAACTTATTTTTACTTCAACTTTTTTCCATTAAAGTCAATCAGCACAACTGATGCAGCAAAGTGTTAGTGTATTATATAAATTTTTCTTGCTTACGTACATAAAATGCTAAATTTGCTCTGCTTTTCAAAATTTGTAAATACATAACAAGATTTCAATTGAATCTACCACTTGATTCATGAATTCTGCTTCCATGTGATTTACGGTTTGTCTAGGGCCAGTGTCCAATGAACAGTGATTAGAAAAGTAAATTGAATGTTCTGAGATTACCAGTCTGTACACGTATTAGAATTCTATTTTAAATGAAAATGGCAAGAAATACTGATCCAAATGAAGTTTTAGCGATTCAAAATTTTAGAATTTTGAACGTCTGCCCTTATTTTTCTATTTCAGTTTTTGTTACTTTGAGATGGACTTTTCTCTCTGCCTTTTCAAAGTAGCAAAATTAGAATCAAATTTTTTTTCACCTCAAACAGAACAAATTGAAAGATATTTAGTCTCTAGAATGCTGGCACTGGGTTTGAAATTCTCTTTTATAGCAATGTTTCATCATGAAAACACATTTTGTAATTTCTTCTCTAAGATCTTTTATGAACTAATGGTTATTTTTTTGTAATTTTCAAAATCTTTTGATAGAATTGTTTTTTTTGCAGGGGGGAGGTGTTAAAATTTTTTTAAATTTTTTTATTTCCTCATTTCCTCAAATCTCTGCAAAACATTCTTTTTTATTTTCATGAGAACTTTAAAAATTTCAATGCTAAATTATACCAAATTTTGCAAAATTCAACGTCTGCCATCAAAAATTGATCCGATGGTTGGGGTTGATTTTGAACTATTACCATTAAACAAGCTGACTTTTTTTAGTTTTATACTTGACCTATTTAATCTAGTACAATGCGATCTGGAATATGATTTTAGTAGGTTAAAATCAATACTTTTTTTTTTTTTTTTTTTTTGTAACACTCAATTCAAGTGCATGCTATCTTGGCTGAAAAAAAATATATTCTGCAAAAGAGATGCTTTCATCATACCTTTATGAATTTCTGTGGCGAGAACAAATGAAAAGAGTGTGGAAAATGCATTTTTTTCAAAGTCATTATACTGTCAATTAAATGAATAAACAATAATCTTTCATGTTATGTATCACATATTCCAGAATGAGTATTAGGGGAAGTTTGTAATGTTTCAGCTAGAATATAATCTTGTAAATAAATAACCTGACATTTCATGTTGGGGTTCACATATTTTTTTCTTGAAATTAATACATTTTATTAAATCTATATAATCATATTTGCTTGTATAGAATGTAAGAAATTAATGCCAGGAAATTAGTGGGCAGTATGATATTGGAGTGTTAAAAAAACAAATAACCGTTTTCTACCTACAAAAACTACAACCCAAGTTGTATTGCACTTGAGTAAATAGGTCAAGTACAAAACTAACAAAGCTTGTTAAGAGATGATCGGTCAAATTGGTTCCATTATCTGATCAATTTTTGACAGCGTCTTGGACTTTCCCCAAATTTGTTATAGTAATCAATTTATAGAAATCTGAAAACAATTTGTAATAACTTTACGTTAGTATTATGTGATAAATGATGAAATACATGTTAGAAGCTTGTAAATGGGCTAATAAGATTTTTCAAAAAAATATTTGTTTCTTAATTCAACTTTGGTTGCAGCTGCAAAATAGAAATATTAAGAACTCAACTTTTGAACCTTTTTATTTGGCACAAAGAAAAGATCTATTGCATTGCAATTGATTTGACTTGAGCAACATATTAATTGAAATCAACATTGTTGAATTTGCAGTGCTGCTGAAAAATTCCCCATCGACTAAACAGAGCTGGCCTTGATTTGTCTTGAAACCTGTGAGAAGTTGAGAATACGGTAAGCTGAAAAAACATGAAATGGTTAGAGGGGTTGCTGCAGCACCAGCACTAAACTTCAAATAAGTCTCATTAGGGAGAACATTTCTTTTTTTTTTTTTTCATTAATTTTTTCGTTTCATTTTTTAAAAAAATATGTAGGATGCATGTTCTGATTTCAGTTAGACCTTGGATTTAAAAAAATTTTTTTTCAAATTTGCCATCTTATATATTTTCTTTTTTAAAAATGGATGTTTTTCTGAATTGAAAATGGAAGTATACAAAGAGTTGAGCAGTTTTGATGAATAACACTGCATTCCTCCCGCTGGTGCTGACAGCCACCAGACTGGACTACAGCCTCTAGCATTTTTTCCCCCCCTCCTCTTCACATTGGGAATGTGATTGTGACTTCACTCTCACATACTATCCTATAAAAACTCCTTTCTATAGTTAATTCATCATAGAATTTCCCAATTTTTATTTATGTAGGTGACAAATTTAAGTGTCTGTCCCAAAAGTGCATGTTTGGAAAGGGTTTGACTGCAGCCTACCATATTTTTTATGTAAAGTTTTCCATCTGTCGTATAAAACCATAGCCTCAAATTTTTTGTTACTTTTTTAGGGTTGCCAATTTGAATATCTTATTTATACTCAATTTTGCCAACAGTTTTGAATTTGAGATCTCTATTCATTAGTGGTTTTCCATTACTGATTCAAACCGCTTCAAGCATAACACTGGTGTGTATGCATGCACACCCACAGAAATTTCTTCAATTAGACTTATCAGTCAAAACAGGACACCGAGATTCTCTTTTACTTCATTTAACACTTCAATATTTGTGCACTTCATTGATACAAGCTAAGAATCTTTTTTTTTTCCTAATGAAAACAGCTGTTATATAATGAAATATACATTGGTCCACTATCTTATTCTCTTGATTACTGACTGAAAATTTTTTCCCTTCAACTTGTACAGTTGTTTTGTTTTGTTTTTTTTTTTTTTGTTTTTTTCATCATTTCTACTATTATCTGGTTTGAGGAGTAAATTGGATTAAGTAGTATTTTGAAAATGTTTGTAGATTAAAATAGATTTGAATTTTTAAAAATGAATAATTCAGTTTTTCAATAATTGAAGGATTAATATGAAAGTTTTGTACAGGGAATGGATTGTAGTTATTCAACAGATTCATGAACTTCGGTTTCACACATTTTATGAACATGTGATATGGTTTGCAAGTTTTTAAGCAAGCATATTTCCATTGAAGATATATTAGGAAATAAAATATTTAGAAAAAGCCGGGAAGACTTAGCCAAGATATATTCTGTGGAGGTAAGTAATGTTTTTATTTTTATCGTATATTTTTGGAATAAAATTATGTTCATGAATCGGCTTGTGAATTGTTTTTTTTTTTTTTTCCCCCCACTTTTATTCTTTCCAAAAGAACAGCGAGAAATCCTGTAAGCAAGAGACTAATTTCCTGAATTTCTCTTGTAAATCGTATGAATATCAAATATTGCCGAGTAAATGAAATGGAGGAATTCCAACAAAAAAAAAAATCTTCGATCAAGTGCAGGTAACTCTGGTTAACTTCCATCAAAAATCACCTGAAGTTCTGCGCACTTTAACTTCAATTTGACATTTTTAACTCTGAAAATGATCCCAATTTAATAAGTTGTTTCGGTAGAACTACATGAGATTGTGTCCAATACTCGAAAGTAACAAATATAATGATTTCTGCAATGAATTGCTATTGCCTGCAACAGATTGGTCCATATATTTAAGGGGAGATAATTTACGAGTAACAATTGTTATCGATTCCTCTTGCTTACAGGATTTTTAAGAAGCATTCCTAGTGTTAATTATTTTACCTGAATACACTGTAATCAACTACAAAAAAAAACAAACAAATGCCAATTGCTAGCATTTACCTGCCCCCCAAACGGTGTACCTAGAGATCGATTATCTCCCTTGAACTCGTCTGTTTCTGAATAAATTAATAGTATAATTTCCTCAAGATAATTTGTAAGCAGTTTTAATGTATTATGTTGAAGGATTCTATGCATCTCTAAACAATGTTGAAATGTGTGTAGGATGTGTTAGTGGTTCATAATGGTTTTCACCAGTGTGAATAGTCCGAAACACAGGAGACTAAACTTTAGGATACATTTACAATGAACTTGGGTGATTATTTTGAGATTAGATGTTCTCTTTTTTTTGTCAATGGATACAAAGCATCTTGGAAATATTCATGTAATAATTAATAAAACTTCAGAGGTTGATGGTTAAGTTCATATAAAATCTTCATTTATTTTTTTTCAATAAGTGTCCTATTGAAGAAATTTTTCAGAATTAAATACCAATAAATGACTAGTTTAAGACTACCTTTCTTTCACTTCAGTTATTTTTGTCAGTTAGCAATGAAATATGGAAAGATAATTAGACCATGAACTTTTTTCTAGAGAGAAAAATAGGCTTTGGTTTTCTGATGGTTAGCAAGTCAAAAAGATTTTATTTGAACGATAAGTTCAAGCGTATCATCAATGAAACAATAGTTTTTGATAACTTGAGTATTTATATTGTCATAATGTGGGAATTACAAGGAAGAGTGCAGTGTGTTCATTGATGAAACATTTTAAGTGTTTTGCACAGAAGTTAATAGTATTTTTCCTGTCAACCAATAATGCTTTATTACATTTTAATGATATTCATACCTAAATGAACAATCTCAGCAGTTGAATTCTTTACTTGGAACTTGAACCAATGAGGACCTAAATTCATCTGATAACTTTTTACAAAATGAATGTTTTAACCCACAATTTCATTGAATTTCAAAAACAATATTGATTTTGATTATTCCTATAGAAAAAAAACCCATAACAAAAATACTGGAGTGCCAAGAGCCCAAAACTTAAATTGGATGAAAACTGATTTTGAATTTAACAATATGCATCAGCTGAAAGTGAGAATCAGTCATATACCAAATACTCGTGTAGATGCATTTGATTATAAAGTGAATATTTAAGTAAGGGGAAATAGTTGGGCTTGTATTTAAACTATCAATTTCTTTTGAATCTAGACCATATTTTACTTGATAAAAATAAGAGAATTTTGTGATTTCAACAATAAACATCCGTTTGATTTTTCAACCTCAGATTTATTTTTCATCATAGAAAATGTGACAAAAATGAAATATTGAAGCTTTTAAGATTTGGGAAAAAAAAACCTAAAAACCTGACAATTATTTGTTGAATATATGTGTGAACTAAATTTACCAAGCTTATCTCGGACTGCTACAGAATCACTTGAAAGTTTCATCCTAATTTGAAAGGATGAAACTCTTGAGTGTCTTAGCACCACTATCACAATTGAAGGATGTAATACAGCAAAAATAAATCCAATGGCTGACTGCAAGAGAATTGAAAAAGTGTCATAATCAATTTGAACAAATTTTAGTAAATATTCATTTATTTGTAACTTGTTGATTTTCAACATTAATTATTTCATATGATCAGTTTGAACGGCTTTCAGCCATGGTTGATGGTAGACATTAATGCACAATTCTTTATAGGTCAACAAAAACAAACTTGTAAAATTATCTTAATTTTTAAAAGTTTCGCCAATGACAATTTTCAATGAACTGTTTGCCTAGGTTCTTTCGAGAAAAAGTGTGTGAGGAATAAAAAAGTCAACTGAAGAAGTTCTTGTTGAAATTGCTACATAAATTACAAAATTGATAGTATCAGCAAAGATGTCCATGTTTCTATGTGAAGCACTATTTCCAAGTTCAAGAATTGAAACAGCATGTGTGAACTGAAAGTTGCACAGACTTATGCCTTATAGCAGATAAAACAACTACTTGGGAAGGAGATGTTTCAAACTAAATGTTGAGGTGAGTATGGCTGAGATCTTTTTTCCAATAGATAAATTCTCAAAATATTTTGGTAGCAAATAATTTGCCAGGCTTTTCTCCAATGATCTCCAACATTACAATATCTTGGAGACAATGAACACATAATCTGGCATCTCAAGCAAATTAGCCATTTTCACTATCATTAAGTCATGGAAACACTGGTGTGCTTCCCCACAGTTTAAAAATATCTTATATAGTTTTGTCTTGGTAGATTCAGATTCACTTGCAACTGACAAGTGAGGTAAACACAATATGCACCAGAGAGCAAGTAATCTTTTTTATCATAGAGCCTAAGTTACATTTTTGTTAGCTATTCAGGGCTGTTCTTGGGCGAATTTGTTGAATGCTTGGGTTGGTCCCTGAATAATGGTTGGCACCGTCTTCGTCTTGCACTATACCTGATGCCTGAATAGTGTAGACAAAAGACGTGAAGGGTGCAATCGGCGATTTGGCCACCAATATCTGCCGATTGATAAAATCCACATATTCGATTATCAACCGAGTATTTACACTATGGCTCCACGTATTGCCGAGAGCAGACGTCACATACGAAGTAGGGGAGATCGAATCGGTCGACTGCAATCGGAATATTTGGTCTGAACGGAATCGAGTTGTGATCTGATTAGTTACAACCACAGGAATGTGAAATGATTCGGCTAAGTATTTGAGGAGAGCAGCTTCTTTTGTGAGGAAGTTGGATCTATCGGACATATTGTGGTTCACTATGGCTCCATATTCTTTTCTTACCAACGATGCCACAGAGTCAACGATGAGCAAACATACATTTTTAGAGATGATATCCATTTCTAACGACTGAAGCTTATTAAACAGATTGCTGCATGTAGATTGGAAATCGATGATGACGTTCTGAGTAAGGGTTAATAATCGTTCTTCATTATTCTCCCCTTGAAAATAATCTGGGAAGCGAGCCTGGGCCATTTCTACCAACCTCGCTGCACTAAAAGCATATTCCGTGTCAATATAAATCACCCGACCGGCAAGCCCACCCATATCTATCGGCATTGTTGCCAACAGACTCAACATGATACAAAATTGGGTTTTGCCACATCCAGCAGGTCCCGCTATTTCTGTTAAAGTCCCGGCCGGAATACCTCCGTGAAGGGCTTTGTCTAGGTCCGGTAAGGATGTACGAAAGAAAGTGGGATTTTTCTCTCTGGATTCTTCTTTCGAAAACTTGATCATTTCGGAAGCTTTGAAAGATTTCGGCGCGCAGATCCCACTAATCTGTTCAACTAAATTCTTGACACGTGGCAAAGTGAATCCAAACATTTTCATCAGTTCGAAATTTGATCGAGACAAGACATCTTTGCAAGTGTTGATATTTTGTCGTTTAAGCCGATCAAACATATTAGGACTGCAGACTGATCTTCGAATCTTTCTGGTAGCCATCAGCGTGGTCTCTTTGGTAATAAAGATTGATGCACAGAACTTAGAAATCTCCCCACTGTAATCGACAGCTTATTTCAGTAAGCTGGAATTAGTTAAACACCGTTTCTTCAACGGTGGCGAGAGGGAAGTGATTCTCTGTTCACTTTGTACCGCTACCTATCGGCGTAGATTTTGCAGTTATGCAGAATTATTCCGCCTTTGATAACATCCCAGTTTATTCATGAATAATAATAATACAAGTTAGTGAATTATACACAAGTTTTACTGATGCTTTTTGACGCATTTTCCCCCGAAGTTGGCAGTTGACTGTGCGCGTACCTCGTGCTTTTAGGTGAAATGAACACTAGCTGAAGATTAGTCAAGATTATTATTATTTCCATAATAAAATTACACATTGTTCAGCGTGTTCGCTTAAGAGTCTGTAGAAGAAACACCACAATTCAATAGAGCAGTTCATACGCCGCGTGAGTAAACTTTGATTTGAATCCTAGTGCTGTAAGAGTCTTGCAACACCGATTACACTTCATATTGGCTGCTAAGACAGATTTTTTCAAAAAAAATATGAATTAAATAATTTATGGAATGTAACAGTATGAAATATAAGGATATAATATATTCATTTAATCATACGAAGCGTAAACGGTGTCACATGAAAAATGTACGAATTAAATAATCGAATTTCGGCTCTATTTCACTTCAGCAACGAAGGGAGATAAATGCTTACTTTCAAAAAAGGGAGTACCCACCTTTCAAAGGGGTATGCTTACTTTTATTGAATTATTATAAAAAAGTAAGATAAATCAGAAAATTATAATAGAAATAAGTTTCTCCCATTCTCTATAGTGTGTAGATTGGTTTCATTTTTTATAATCGCAACACCCGATTTTTCTTGTGATTCTTTTTGCTCTGAAATATACCACGCGGTTGTTGTTTCATTTTCTATAGTGTGGAACAAATGATGTCTTTCATTGTTTGATAAGATCATAGCTCCCGATTTTTCATGAAAAACATTCCCATTTTTCATCCATTGAAAGTAAGCATCTCTCTTCTAGCAAACTTTTGTTGTATCTGAGAGTTGTCTCCCTTGTTAACAATTCGACTTCATCAGTGAAATAGCGTCGAAAATTCAACGTTTGTCGCATTTTCACTTTTTTCAAAACTAAACTTTTTGACCGATGCATTCCACCGCCTTCCACAAAAGTTCATGTTGTTTGTTCTTTAAAATCCAATCTTCAATTTTAGACTTTTTCTCACTTTTGAAATTTTAATTACATTTTTGAAATAAGGTGTCGAAGATTTTTTAAAAATTGTGTGTGCATACTTCTCAGTACAACATTTCCGTTGCTGTGTATGTATACATTAAAAAAAAACACAAACCCCCAAACTAAACAAACTTGACTTCCTAATCCATGTGATTTTGAAATTAATTTGAGGGCGTTCACAAAAAGTGCTAAACGAAGAGTGAGAGAGTTGATACTAATGAAATGTGCGAAATCAAGACTATATCCATGTTTTTTTGTTATTTTTACTATCGGGGTCATTGCTTCAGTTGGACAATCCCAGAAGACGGGAACTTCACGCAAGATATCTCATTAGCCACTCCCAATAGATTTAAACCAAGTCACCCATCCTTCTTGCAATTATATTACCGGAACTGAACTGCCCAAATCGTAACTATTTTAGTTTTTTTCATCGATGTCAGATTTGTGTTGAAAATAGCATTTATTTTAACTAAACTTTTATTGTCTTTCTTTTTCATGAATGCATGAAGGATGATGAAGAAATTCCTAATTTTCGATGTGAAGTATTTGATACCCCAACCAAAACAAAACAAAAAAAAAACTTTCGTTCATCGGTTCAGATTACATTAATAATATAGCAACTTAGTTCACCAAGTGCAGTATCAAGTAAAATAATCGAATCCGACGCCTCTTGAAGTGGAAATAATTAAACACTCACTAGTCATCTCACTTTATTTTTGAATATTTTAATTATTAGTATTACAAACCGCACGTAGGTAAGTAAATAATTTTCGGCGTTTGTGAAATTCGACCCAATTCCTTCATGTTTTTTTTTTTTTTTTTTTTTACAGTTACGGATATCTATCATCTGGATGTGACCCAAGTAGGGAACTCCATCTTGGCTACAGGAAGAAGGATCAAAAGCAGTATCAACCATTTGTTTCTAAGTCAAAAGAGATAAAATCCTCAACAGACTGAGACAATAATGTCTCGTATTTTAAATGCGATGACAACAGCTACTTATGATTACCTTGTAATAGGTGGAGGATCAGGAGGGCTAGCTAGTGCGAGGAGGGCGGCTGAATTTGGAGTGAAAGTGGCTGTCATTGAACAAGGACCCTGGGGTGGCACATGTGTAAGATTTTACGAGAGCTCTTTTTATGCATAATTTATCAATATTTTTCAAATCAATCTTAACGAAGACACTCATTAAATTTCAATATAATATTATGATATAAATTCTAACGTTTGAGAGCTGCATCACCAGTTGTAAATGTTTGTGCATTTTGAATTTCAACCTTCGCTTTTTGTTAGAGTTTAACTTCAGAAAAGATATAAGTTATGATTTTTAACTCATTATCCGACTGTTTTTGAATTCTTATTGGCAACGCCAAACGTTCTAGCTACAATAGTGGTAATTGTTTGGATTAGGTTCGAAAAAAAATATAACTTTAGTAAACAAAAGTATTTAAGCTGCTGCTAACTTAGAGAACAAATGAAAGCTGAAAACTTGACCTTTTGAACCTGTGTTCTATTAAATTTAATTACAAAGTATAATATAGGGTTTGTATTAAGGGTTGAGGTTGCAATGAAAAAAATATATCAAGTATTTTCATCTGTGACAATAAAATGAACATTCAGTTGAAATTAATATTAAAAAAACGATTAAATGAATTTTCTTAGTCATTTATGCGCGATCTCATGTAAATAAAGAGTAAACAGTCTTCTTTAAGTTCAAAATATCTGCGTAATTTAGGCTTTTTACGTGCATCCACATGTTTTCAACTGTTCATCATGTACAACATCTGTACTAATTAGTTATCTCTTTTCATGAATTCAATCCAAACAATTACCATAACATATTTATCATGAAAAACGAGGTGGAAACAAAATGACAGAAATATGTACGAAAATAACTCAATAAACGGTGTTCAGCAATAATTTTAATCCTATAAAATAAGGCACAAGAAATATACAAGAAGTTCTTTCAAAATAAGTGTTTTTTTTTCTTTTTTATCTGATTTTTGCTGACGAAGCAAATTAATGAATACTTTCATTGTAATGATTAATATCAAGAAAAAGATTTAACAGCAGATCAGGGTGTGAGAAATTTATATTTTGTGTATTTAGTGTTTATTATTACTTTTAAGTGTCGAAAAATCAGGTGAATCTCCGATTATGAAGGGAGGTAATAAATGCTACTAATTCAATTTTGTAGGTCTCTAGAGAAGTAATCTGATGCACATTTACTAAACAACACACAGTATAGTAGAAATACAGATTCTCACTGTAGAATATGCAAACAGTAAATCCATTCTACAAAAAAACAATAAGAACAACAAACAGAAGTCACAGTCACAAATACCAAATACATCATCATCCTGGTATTACAGACAGATTTATGACATCCAAATCCCTTTCATACTGGAATTCATTATCAAAAGAAACAGTAAACTACTTCTGTCAACTTTTATTCAAAAACATCTCATCAGAAGAACCTAGCTTACCACACAAATATAAAAAAGATTTCTAAAATATTCACACCTTGAATGCCAACCCCTTTTACATCTATTTGATACGTTTTCAGTTCATAATCTTTATGATAACTTATTTAAATTGCCAAATCTCTGCCGCCATAAAAATTTGGCTAGGTACAAAGGAAATTATGACATGTTCCTACCTGATATCAGCATTGTACACTATTTAGGTTTGAGCACACGGTCAATCAGGCATTTTGCAATTTTTCTCAAAAAACAATCCTAACCACTGTATGGCATATTGACTCTAAAGTAGAGGTCAAGTTAGCAAATTTTCTGTTTTGAGAAAAAAGATGGAAACAAAAAAGATGAACACAACAAGAGTTAGTTTGTCTTTTTTGTAGAAAAGTCAGATTGTTTGAAAGAATTTTAAAGAGCAGCAAACATAATTTTTTGTTACTTCCCTTGATACTTGGGAAATAACATGATTTTTTAACACTCTTTGCTAGTAATTAAGTAAATTCCCATATTCGATTTCAGGTAAATGTTGGTTGTGTTCCCAAGAAAGTAATGTTTAATGCAGCTGTCCATGCTGAGTATATTCGGGATCACAAAGACTATGGTTTTATTGTTGAAAAGAAAGAATTCAATTTCAGGTAAGTAGTTTTATGAAAGAAAAGCATCAAAGGGCGACTGGACTTTTTTTTGAGAGCTATAGTTCAAGTGGTGTTATGGAAATCGAAGGCTAACATTTTGCTGGTAGCATCAAGAGAAGTTGCATTCACAAGCCGATTGGAAATTTATCTTTCTCTCAATTCATTATTTCTTTCTCTAAGAGGCGTTAAAAGTGAGATCCTAAGTTAATGGTGTGTGGTACATACATCTTGTGCTAGAAATCAATTTCCTTATTATTATGTCTTGCCATGTTGGAAAAGTTGGGTAGTTAGATTTAGGTTAAAGAGGATGTCTTCTGAAGCAGTAAATGTTGATATAGCATTGTAAATACAAGAACTGCATCATGGGTCAGTTTCATCCACAGAGTCACCATATTACCTGGTGCTGTTCATCAGAGAGCCAAGTGTGTGAGAGCAGAAGTTCCATAGACATTTGACTGAGTTTCCTGGAGTTGCATAGAGCACTGATTATGAAGGACTAAAGAATGCAAAAAAAAAAAATCTATTGTGTCAACACAAGTCTTAAAAGGAAGTCAACAGCAAAAATCTTTAGAGCCCAAGGTAACTGAGGAACTATTGAGGATTCTACTGGCTTTCCCTCTGCTCACTGTTGTGTGACATGGTTCAAGGGCAGATATAGGGTATGAAGCCTTTGCCAAAGACTTCACTCATGTGTCTTGAAAAAGCTTTAAATTTTCTGGAACCTGGTTTTTGTGAGCCCATCACTCTTCAGATAAAAATGACTTTCCTATGAGACGCTGGAGATTTGTCCCATTATGGTTGCATTGAAACCAAAATGAGCCACAAATCAATGGCACACACCTCACTCCTGGCATTATTTCTCCAGTATCTAATATCAGTAATTAAAGATGTCACTTTCGTCAACCAGTTTGAATAGCTGAATGCCAGAGTCTAAAAGGATTAGTCTCAATTGATATCTACATTTTGATGTGAATATCTGCTATTTGCAAGGAACTAAATGTGTTTCTATGCCACACAGTATTCTGTCGAACAGCTTTTGCCTCTCATTAACATCTTAAAAGATGCTAATAAGAAGCCAAACCCCTTTTAGTGCAACCATCCTGAAAACTGATAGAAGCTATGTTGGGGGATAGATAATGGGGTCTTTTGAAAAGTAGGATGAGGTTTTTAGTAGCCAATAGCAAAAGACTCAGAATAGTTGCTCAAATGGCACGAAGATAAGTTAGATTGGGCTATTGAATAAGAAAAAATTGATGAAGTAGCCAAATCAGAACTAGCCTCTAGTAGCTAGATTAAAAAGAATGTCTTCCAAGATGATGAATACAGAACCTGATTTGCACGTGGATGAACTTGGAAACATATATGATAAACATATTGTCACTGTCATATCGCCAGATGGATAACAAAGGCATGTACGTGGAATTTCAGTATTTCTTGCAGATATTCTTCACTAAGTGCCCCAGTCTGAATCGTGCTCAGTTCCAGGCCTATTTGGCCAACTTTCCCAGCCTCAATGCAACTGAAATGGCTGGGTGCCTTGAGGCCCAGAAGAGAATCGGAAGGGATGTTTTTTGCATCCCTATTTGCTGATCCATTATAAGAGTCGGCAAATTGGCCTCACTTTCTCCAGTGCTACTCAGACAAAGACTAGGTTTCCTAATCTTTAGTGATGAAAGCTGGTGTGCGTTGGTCAATTATGCCCCTGAAAGGTGACTTAGAAGAACCAGTGAAAATATCATTCTGATTGTCCACCTTCGCCTTGACATGGTGCGAGAGGTATTTTGATATGAGGAATTTTTGCAACCAAAGGTGTTTTCTGATTAGATGTGAAAAAAAGAATCTCAAATTTTGCAGAATATTATTTGGTGGATTGCTTTCTACTGCCTAAAGATTTTATCCTGATAGAAAAATTATTTTGGCCAGTCATCGATATTAACCTTATTGAGATCATTTAGAGTTTCATACAATCAAAACTAACTGGTAGGACATCCTCTTTCATAGCTTGTGGAATGCCATTCATGAACAATAGAAATCTCGACATGTTGATTCTTTCTGAAAGAGTGATTCAGTAATGTCCTAGATTGAAACAATAGAAACAATTGAATCCTACTGAAGGCCACCAACCAAAACACTTCATGAAAACTAACCACGAGAGCAAGCAGGCTTTAGAAGAAGCTACTCAGCCATGGACCACCTGCACTCGATAAATCAGCTAAAAGAAAAAGCAGCAGAATATATACCCTTATACACCAAGAACCTACACAGCCTCCAACTAATGATAGATGAACTAAATGAAGAGAGCAAGAAAGTCCGCCTACACATGAACTTCAGCAAGACGGAGATCATATGCAACAACCACAACAGAAATAAAAACACTAATATCAAAATCAAGGACACAGAACTGGAGAAAGTAGACCACTACATCTACCTAGGACAACTAATCTCCATGAGACCCTCAAAAGAAGAAGAAATCAAGTGAAGAATCACTATAGGATAGCAAGCCTTTGGCAGAACAAGCTCAACCTTCAAAAACAAGACGATCCCAATAATCCTAAAAAGAAGAGTATATAACCAATGCATCCTTCCAATAGTCACTTATGGAGCTGAAACATGGAACCTAACCAAGAGACAAACCCGTAAATTGAGAACCATGCAATGTGTGCATGAAAGAATTATGGAGAGACCACAAGATAGCACAGTACATCTAGGAGAAGACTGGAGTCAGGGACATCATAGAATCCATTAAAAAACTCAAAGCAGAGTATTAGATGTAGAGATGAGCTAGACAAATTCAGAAAATGCTGGCTCCGTGTTGCTCACAATAGAAAAGTGTAGCTAATCCTGGAGAAGGTCTATGTCCAGCGACGGATGTTAAAAGATTGATGATGAAGGCCGTCATATTAAATATGAATCTACTGGGTTATTTGTTTATCCTTTGTGGGCATTTGTTACATTATTGTTGCATTAATTTCCAAGTTATTGGGGAAAAGTTGAAATCAACATTGTTAGTTAGGGGTCCCTTCATCTCAAGAGAAGCATTGATCATTGATAACAGTGTGCCAGTGCACTCAACTCTGGGCAGTTTTCCCAACGTCCCTCCAAGAAAGGCCGCTTCTCAATGTTTCTGCCTTGGTGTTCCTCTTTCTTTTCCCTGTTAAGGAATAACCGATTCAGGATCAGTGTGATAATTGGCTCTTTTTTTTACTATTTTCCTCTCTTCAATTCTCTCTGGCCAATGAATGTGGGGCATCTTGTGCATGAAGCTGCTGTTGAACTCTTTCTCTCTCCATTCTGCCTTTGAATAAAGACAGAACTCTTAATTGCAACAACAGAGGTTCAAATTGAATCTACTTTGACAATGTATGAATCCTAGTGGATCAAAATCGAATTCATTTTTCATCAATGTTTTCTATAAAAAAAGTTTTATTTTGTGATTTTTATTGAAAGTATATTCTATCATTGCATTTTTTCAATGAATTTTTTGTCAACTTTTCAAAGATTTTTCTGTTTCTGAAATTGGCTGCAGAGAGTAAGGATGTGGATATATCTTGAAAGTTGATTGTCTTAGAAAACATTCTTTGTTTTGGTGATGTTTTTATCACAATATTTCAGTCAATCCATTCTACAACCTTCTTTAGATGTATTCATTGTTAGGAGAGAGAGGGGTTCTTTAAAAATTTTTGAATGATACCAGATGGCCCCAGAAAATGATCACTAACATACCAGTCAGGATGGTTTGTCCTAGCAAAGTGAAATATGCAGATGATACCATTCACTGCCATCCATATAAATCAGATGATTTTAATTTATATATTATCTTAGTATGTTAGCAATCATTTTCTATTGCCATCTCATTTCATACAAAAGTAGAACCCCTTTCTTGAAAAATTATGTACCTGAAGAAGACTTGAGAATTGATCAATTGAAATGTTCTGGCAACAACGTCAATAACTCAAATAAGGGGTTCAAGAATCCAAATAAAACTTGGACTCCTAATAGATTTCATGGGGAGGAGGAAATAACCCTTCACCTTCACCTACAATATGTAATGCACTGTGGAACAGCCAGTGATTTTTGTAGTCTTGCCGTAAGGATGTAGGGATTTTTAACATTTGGAGTACTGATTAATTTTCATTTCAATTGGTTCAAGTGCAATCAGTTGAGATGACATACCCCACTTGATTCTATTTGCACATTATTTTAGATTGATTTTGTTGTCACTTATTTTCTATTGATTCTTCTCAGTGTTCTGAAGAAAGCAAGGGATGATTACATCAAAAGATTGAACAAAATTTACTCAAGCAATTTAGAAAAGGTGAGTGTTGAATCTTTGTTATGCCCTGTGGTTCAAACGTTCTAGCTGTTTTACTATCTATGTTTAAACAAGCATCAAAACATTTTGCTTGCAGCTTAATCTTTTAAATTTTTAATCTTTTAAATTTTTAATCTTTTAAATTTTTAAAGTCAATCTAAATTTTGTTCAACTTTTTTCTCTGCACAAACACAGCCAAAGAAAATGTAGCAATCTTGTCTTCATTTTTAGTCTTCCATACTTCAAGATCATGGATATCAATTTTTGGTTTGACCCAAAAAATCCATTTTTTGCTTCCAGATTTATTGAATTGCCATCATATCTTTCATCAATATCCTGGATAACCTGTGCTTCACTGCATCAAATATGTTATCATCAATTTAACTGCTTATGGTTCAATTATTTACAAGTATAGGTCTGTAAAGAAACATATACTGGTTTTCTTGGTCTCTGCATCCATCATCCTCAGTATTTGCACACAGAGAACACTTGTGATATTTCTTTATCCTTCATGTATGCAATATAACCATTTTCCAAACACATTGACTGACAGAACAAAGAAGTGCTGATTCACAAAATTAGCACCATGGTAGTGGATGGAAGATAAAGGCTTTATGACTATAAGATGACAATTATTCTATCAACCTCCTCTCTGCCTATTTGTCTATGCAATTTAATATCATGAAAAATTTTCTGCTAAAGTACATTTTCTGGAATAGCCCAAGGACAGAGTCACTAGTTGTGATTTTAGCCTGGAATGTGGTGTCTGATTTCTGTTCTGTCATGGTGAAAGATAGATATTGGCTTAAGCAACGGTGCATATAAAATATGGGATCATTTATGAAGAGAGTGAGTTGGTTTGGCTTGTTGTAACCATTTCTTTTGTGTTCGGAATCCAATATTCTGGTTATTGTAGTCTGTGTCAGAGAAAATAAACTTGAGAGAACTGAAAACCACACAAGTCTAAGGTCAAGGAATTCTATAACAAAAAACCATCAAAAACAATGGCGGAATGAAAGTAAATCCTCCTCCCTAAGCTGATTTGGTAGAATCACATTTGGAATTGGATGAAACTTTTCTAAAATATCAGATTATTTTTTTCCTTTTTGATTTCAGTCAAAAGTCGATAAAATTCTTGGTCATGCTAAATTCACAAAAGATAGAGGTGTAGAGGTGAATAACCGAAAATACCTTGCTCCCCATATCCTCATTGCTAGTGGAGGTCATCCTATTATTCCTGCTTTACCTGGTAAGTGATGGAAATGCTACAAGCTCACATCTGAAATCTTGATTACTTTTACAATTTAGGGCTTTTCTTTTAATAGTTTTTATATGATGTCAAATTAGGGGCTTTTCTTTATCATTTTTGTACTGCTATATTTCAAATTCCAAACATGATGTTGCTAAAAATAAATATCAACAATCTCTTCAAAATGCAAATCCAAGAGTTGCCTATTATACCTGCAAGGATAAGAAAAAAATTCTCTACTGCACAAACTATCATTTAAACTATTCAAAACTAATCATCAACTGATTTTATTTCTGTTATCTTCAAAATTTATTCATGATTTTTTTAGTTTTGAGAAGATGATCAGAATTGTTTTAGATAAGCATCAAATAACAAAATTATTTAGAAAAAATTGTTAAATTATTTATTTAGATAAATTTCACACTCTATTTAAGATTTTTCACTGGTTGTGTGAGCATCTAATTTGTTGTTCAAATTGAATTCAAAAGCTTAAGTCTAAGATAACTTAAGATAACTTCTTCATAAGTTTTACCTCTTGATATTTTTCACTAATAACTCAAACATTGAGATTGTGTTGGTCATTTTTATTTTCATTTAGTTGTTAAGTTGATGTAAAAATTCCCTGTGCAATGTTAGGAAAATATTAGTGTATCCAAACTGCCTGTACAAACATTCAAGTGTAGCCATGAAAATGTGTTCCGTATGGACTTAAAGAAATCCACATCGGTCAGCATTGTTGTTCATGAGAGATGACTCACAAACAACTATGTTTGGAGAAAATAATAGATAATGTCCTTAAAGATATCATTTTGATCATTTTTCTCATGGGATCAAATTCATTATATAAGCTTGTCAACTGAACTTTTATCTTTTGATATGTTTAAAAGAATTTCTGTCTTTGCTTCTATGGCAAAAAAATAAATACATATATATATAAAAATATAAATATATGTATACAGAATACATATATATATAATATAGCTTTGTAATTATAATCCATGTATTCTGCTTATTTTCAGGTGCTGAACATGGAATCACAAGTGATGGTTTTTTTGAATTGGAAAAACTGCCCAAGTTAGTGTTAGCCTTTTCCCATCATTGAATTCAGGCATAGAATTATGTTTTTTTTCTTCTATTCGTTGCTTTCTCAAACTTCATCCATTTTGCTTTTATCTTATTTTAAACATTCAAATGGAAATTGTTGAACCCATGAAAGAAACAATTTGAGTATTCATAAAAAAAAATATTCGAGGAAGGTGGATGTAATAGAAAAAAGAACAGATACAGCACTCTATCTCAGATTTTAAAAAAAGATTCTTTCACAACCCAGATAGTAATGTTATTAAACACTGAATAAGCATCAGAATTGATTCTCATTAATCACTGCTCAAATATTTCTGTAATTAATATTTTGCCTCTGATAGCATGGTTGAACTGTACACTCACACATAACAGTGAAATTAAATACATTAATCCAAAAGAACTTTCTGATTTTAATTAAAGCCGTGTAATATCAAATAAAGTATAAAAAGTTCATTGATGTGTGATTTCGTAGACATGCTGTAAAGAGCCTAAATTCACAAAGAGAGTCTAAATCAGATGATGTCTTTTTGATGATAGCATACATTACTGATTCATAGAGGTTGACTGATGATCTTTGGAAAGGAAATTAGGCATCAAATAATTGGTATTTATAACAGAAAGACTGCATGTATAAAAGAATTTAGAATAAGATAAAGAACTGAACAGAGACAATCATCTTCAAATGACACCAAATTTTCCTTTTATCCATATCATCCTATTTAACCATGTCCTTAGAGATTGGAAAATGAACTGCATAGTAATTGTGTTAAGGAGGTTTTCTATCTGTTTTCTCATAAGCCTTAATCAAGCCTATCTGCCATGTGACAAAGTTGATTCTACAATGAGACATAACAAGTCTACAATATATAATTCCTATCATGCAGAAGCTTTTCTAATGATAACTTTACTTTTTTTTAGGAAAGCTGTTGTAGTTGGTGCTGGCTACATTGCAATAGAGATTGCTGGGATATTGAATTCATTAGGCTCTGACACTTCAATATTGATCCGTTATGACAAGGTGATTTTGCAAGTTTTTCAGGCAGAATATTCAAGTTCTGACTGATATTATCTATACTGCAACTTACAATATAGGTATAATATACACATATACACATGCACACACACACACATATATATATATAAATATAAATATGTGTATACATAATACATATATATATAATATAGCTTTGTGATTATAATTCTGAATTGGTGATTGATTTATCATGATGATGCATATCAAGAAAGCTTTACAGCTTTGTCACTTCAGTCACCTATTTCCTATTATCTGTCAATGTAATTTATGTGATTTTCTTCAGTGTTTTTCCCCTGTCTCCCCTAAAGTTATGGTACAATGAATAATTATTTATTTTCTCAGTTGAGATCATCAGTTGTTTACCATGCAACCGTTTCGGGGATTTTGAAAACAAAACCATTATATCAACAGAGCAACACAGCGATGTTGATCAAACACCACGTCCTGTTCTTGTTAAAGAGTTTTTGCCGTGCATGCACTTAATCATTTATTGTGGAGGTATTCTGTGTATTGTATATTGATATTATTTTATTTTACGATGTATCGGTTTTAATCTTAGACAGCATGCAAACAAACCTATACTATCAGCTTTAAGAATACTAATTACAAAGATCAACTTTATTCATTTTATCATAAATATATATATATATATATATATATATATATATATATATATATACATAATATTTATATATATGTATGTATTCAAAAGTATTATATATATATGTGTATTTATAAGTATAATATATATATATGTATCTAAAAGTATATATATATATATATATATATATATGTATCTAAAAGTATATATATATATATATATATATATATATATATGTATCTAAAAGTATATATATATATATATATATATGTATCTAAAAGTATATATATATATATATATATATATATATATATGTATCTAAAAGTATATATATATATATATATATATATATGTATCTAAAAGTATATATATATATATATATATGTATCTAAAAGTATATATATATATATATATGTATCTAAAAGTATATATATATATATATATATATGTATCTAAAAGTATATATATATATATATATATATGTATCTAAAAGTATATATATATATATATATATATATGTATCTAAAAGTATATATATATATATATATATATGTATCTAAAAGTATATATATATATATATATATATATATGTATCTAAAAGTATATATATATATATATATATATATATGTATCTAAAAGTATATATATATATATATATATATATATATGTATCTAAAAGTATATATATATATATATACGTATCTAAAAGTATATATATATATATATACGTATCTAAAAGTATATATATATATATATGTATCTAAAAGTATATATATATATATGTATCTAAAAGTATATATATATATATATGTATCTAAAAGTATATATATATATATATATATGTATCTAAAAGTATATATATATATATGTATCTAAAAGTATATATATATATATATATGTATCTAAAAGTATATATATATATATATATATATATATATATATATGTATCTAAAAGTATATATATATATATATATATATATATATATGTATGTATCTAAAAGTATATATATATATATATATATATATATATGTATCTAAAAGTATATATATATATATATATATCTAAAAGTATATATATATATATATATATATATATATATATATATATATATCTAAAAGTATATATATATATATATATATATATATATATATGTATCTTAAAGTATATATATATATATATATATATATATATATATATGTATCTAAAAGTATATATATATATATATATATATATATATATATATATATGTATCTAAAAGTATATATATATATATATATATATATATATGTATCTAAAAGTATATATATATATATATATATATATATATGTATCTAAAAGTATATATATATATATATATATGTATCTAAAAGTATATATATATATATATATATGTATCTAAAAGTATATATATATATATATATATATATGTATCTAGAAGTATATATATATATATACTTTTAGATACATATATATATATATATATATATATATATATATATGTATCTAAAAGTATATATATATATATATATATATATATATATATATATATATATATGTATCTAAAAGTATATATATATATATATATATATGTATCTAAAAGTATATATATATATATATATATATATATGTATCTAAAAGTATATATATATATATATGTATCTAAAAGTATATATATACTTATATATATATATGTATCTAAAAGTATATATATATATATATATATATATATATATATATATATATGTATCTAAAAGTATATATATATATATATATATATGTATCTAAAAGTATATATATATATATATATATATATGTATCTAAAAGTATATATATATATATATATGTATCTAAAAGTATATATATATATATATATATATAAATATATGTATCTAAAAGTATATATATATATATGTATCTAAAAGTATATATATATATATATATATATATATATATATATATATGTATCTAAAAGTATATATGTATTCAAAAGTATATATGTATATATATATGTATTCAAAAGTACATATGTATATATATATGTATTCAAAAGTATATATGTATATATATGTATCTAAAAGTACATATGTATATATATATGTATTTAAAAGAATATATATATATATGTATTTAAAAGAATGTATATATATATGTATTTAAAAGAATATATATATATGTATTTAAAAGAATATATATATATGTATTTAAAAGTATACGTATATATATATATGTATTTAAAAGTATACATATATATATATATCTGTATTCAAAAGTACATATATATATATCTGTATTCAAAAGTATATATATATATATATATGTGTGTATTTAAAAGTATATATATGCATATGTATTTATAAGTATATATATATATGTATTTATAAGTATATATATATACATGTATTTAAAAGTATATATATATATATCTATATGTATTTAAAAGTTTATATATATATATATATCTTTATGTATTTTAAAGTATATATTTAAATATATATATATATATATATATACGTATTCAAAAGTATATATATGTGTATCTTAAAGTATATATGTATATATATATATGTATTTGAAAGAATATATATATGAATTTAGAAGTATACGTATATATATATATAAATGTATTTAAAAGTATACATATATATATATATATATATGTATTTAGAAGTATACATATATATATATATGTATTCAAAAGTACATATATATATATATATATATATATATATATATATATGTATCTATTTAAAAGTATATATATATATATGTATTTAAAAGTATATATATATATATATATATGTATTTAAAAGTATATATATGTATATGTATTTATATGTATATATATATACGTATTTATATGTATATATATATATATGTATTTATATGTATATGTATTTATATGTATTTATATGTATATATATATATGTATTTATATGAATATATATATATTTATATGTGTATATATATATGTATTCATATGTATATATATATGTATTCATATGTATATATATATGTATTTATATGTATATATAAATGTATTTATATGTATATATATATATGTATTTATATATATATATATATATATATATGTATTTATATGTATATTTATATATGTATTTATATGTATATATATATGTATTTATATGTATATATATATGTATTTATATGTATATATATATGTATTTATATGTATATATATATGTATTTATATGTATATATATATGTATTTATATGTATGTATATATATGTATTTATACGTATATTTATATATGTATTTATAAGTATATATATATATGTATTTATATGTATATATATATGTATTTATATGTATGTATATATATGTATTTATACGTATATTTATATATGTATTTATAAGTATATATATATATGTATTTATAAGTATAAATATATGTATTTATATGTGTATATATATATGTATTTATATGTGTATATATATAAGTATATATATATATGTATTTATATGTGTATATATATATGTATTTATATGTGTATATATATATGTATATATATATATGTATTTATATGTATATATATATATACGTATTTATAAGTATATATATATGTATTTATAAGTATATATATATATGTATTTATAAGTATATATATATATGTATGTATTTATAAGTATATATATATATATATGTATTTATAAGTATATATATATATGTATGTATTTATAAGTATATATATATATATGTATTTATAAGTATATATATATATATATATATGTATTTATACGTATATATATATGTATTTACAAGTATATATATATATGTATTTATAAGTATATATATATATGTATTTATAAGTATATATATATGTATTTATAAGTATATATATATGTATTTATATGTATATATATATATATATGTATTTATAAGTATATATATATATATATATCAACAATATATGTGTATATACATATGATATGTATATATAATATGTATATATATTATATATATAATATTAGTGTATGTTCATTAGATATATATATATGTGTATGATGTATGAATATATTTGTCTGATATACACATATGTATATATATATAATATGTACGTATATATACATGATATATATATGTATATGTATATATATATAATATGTACGTATATATACATGATATATATGTATATGTATATATATAGATGTACGTATGTATACATATGAATAGATAATATATAATAACCAATATATTTCACGTAAATAATGTATATATACGTCTTATGACATATATATTGTAAATATGATATATATTTATCTATCATAAGTCATATATATCAATGACATGTTATACCTATATGTATATATCATACATATATATAATAAGTATATGTATATATCATACATCATGTATGTATCATATATATATATATATACATATATATATATGTATATAGTACTTTAAAATATATGATGTATTACCATATATTGATATATACTTATTTAGTATTCAAATACATACAATATATATTCAATGTATATCTTTTATATTTGTGTATATTGCACTTAGATGTTTATATAATATAAGCATATATTTTTTTAGTATATAAATATATAGTGTTTGAATATATATCATATATGATAAAAATTTGTGTAGTGTTTATAAATAATATACATATAATATATCCTAGTATGTAGTATTCACATATGTATATTATGTATACATATTAAATGTTTATGTTTACGTATATATGCATATACATATATATATGCATATAATATATATGCTCATCATATGCATTTAAAATTATATATGTATATATACACAGTGTAAATCAGGAATCCAATACAGTATAGTGCAATATCCAATGTATGATGGGTTTATTTCATTCATTGCTCGATACATTTACCTTTCAATATTTATTTGGAGTAGATCAATAAGTACACTGTCAGTATATCATTCCATTTTGACAATGCAAATAGAATAAACAATTAAAGGAAATGGGGCTGCACCAGGAATTGTAACTGCCACTGATATGGTTCTGGCTTCTACATAATGATGTTCTTACCATTGAGCTAAATAACCACTGGCAATGCAAAAGCCAAATAACTGCCTCCATCCCAGATCCTCATTTTGTTCATTCTTGTTTTATTTGAGAAGAGGGATCATTTTTTATAAGTTTCTATGTAATATAATGCATTTTATAATTCATTCTGTCGGATCACATATATCCATTTTCCTAATACATAACTGCTGCATTAAAAGAAGCGATATAATATATATATATATACATATACACACACACACACACATATATATATGTATATATATATATATATATATATATATATATATATATATATATAGTATATGAATAGATTCAGTTCTTTTCCACATTTGATAGATATATATGGATTCAAAACTTTAGCAGTCTCTCCTAAATTTGAATTAATTCTTATTTATTTTTTTTCAGTGGGTGTTGTTGACTTGGGTCTTATTTAGTTGATTTTGGTATATGTTCTTATTTTCTGAGTAATGTTGTTTTTGAAAACATACAAGGTAAAACAAAGCTACCTTCTTATTGTTTGATTTGATTTACTTTACCCCTTCAATTACTCAGGAAAGTTAAGATAACGGAAAAGAGATAGCAAAAACATGCTAATGTGTTAACTAACCAGATATAGAAATTATTAAACACTTCTGACAAACATTGCTCTTCAGCACTGAAGGACAGTGGTTCAAGAAAAATAATTATCATTTTTATAGCTTGTATACCTTTTTGATTGACTAAATATATCATTTTCTTTTAGGTACTCAGAACATTTGATGAAGTCATTAGCACTAATGTGACTGCACATGCAGAAGAGTCTGGAATCCATGTCTTCAAACAAACCCACGTAAGGACCATTTTCTTTTGGTTGACTCATTTGACCTAATATTCCAAAGTGTGAATTAAGCCGGTTCTTTTATCCATCATTGTCTTTCATCTCAAAAAGATAGTCATTCTCATTCCAAATTCTGTATAGACAATCCAGTACTTTTGAACACGGGTGAAAAAAACTTTGAATATTTCAGTAATTTTTATCGCTGAAGTTTTTTTGATCACATCCAATTTCTCTCTTGCTTCTCACCAAACAAATCGTTCAAGATAAATCAGATAAATTTCTCTCTTGCTTCTCACCAAACAAATTGTTCAAGATAAATCAGATGAGGTGTACAAAACTCTTGTAGTGCCCCCTATACTTTTAGTTAGGAATTAAGTGCGAAACTCTTCTGTTAACTAGATATCCAAAATATCACTTCCTCTGACGACCCCTATAAAACCCCTGGATGCACGTAGTCCAAGGCTCACTAGCTCCAGCACCCTTAACTGGTTACGCTTCTAGCCCCGGCCTCTGCAGCTGGCTATTCTCTCTCTTTCCTTCTCCCTGGCCCAATGCTCCTTGGCGCCAGTATTCCTAGCTGGCCATGCCTCTGGCCCCTACCTCTGTGGCCGGCCACTCTCTTTCTCTCTCCCTAAAGTCGTTGTTTCACCGATCCACTGGCTGATCCGATCTTAACCACCATCCTCATTTCGGAAAACACGCATGGATAAAACTCCATGTTCTATGTCTTTCATAGTCTGTTCGTTGTAAGTCTAACAGCGTCTGAGAATAGCCCCTAAGTCAACTCACTTACTTGGCAGTAAGGCTCGTACACTGAACCCGGTTTCCATGTATCTGGGAGCAATCCAACCATACGGAATCCACGCGTTCACACAACTCCGTTCCAACTCCGATACCAATACTATCAAGACAAGAAAGCTCCCACCTTTCGCCATCTCTTCTTCTACCTCTTCTCCTAACATTGCTTCTCACGATCGATCGTATTAATGTTATCTTTACATGTACCTCATCTTTATTCTTGTATTAAACGTACGTCTTTTCTCTGGCCAAAATATATGTATATCTTCATTTCATCTATGCATGTCCAACTTCATACTTGGCACGCATTCCCTTCTCTTCGTACAGCCTCCTTCCCTTCCTTCCTTCCTTCCTTCCTTCCTTCCTTCCTTCCTTCCACATCTACAGGGGCCGGCGTGCTACAGTCAAACCACAAGGATCCCAAATCCTTGTCTCAACAATAGACACTATATGCAAAACTCTAAAATTGCTTCATTTCTCATTCTTGGTGCTTTTCTAGTGAGTTGATGGCAAATTACATTTATTATCAGATCTTTATGTGACTTTTTGCTTGTTATTCATTGATGCAGATTGCCAGATCAAAAGTGACATGACTCATTGTATTAGGGACATGAATTGATCTTATTTAATCATTTTATGTACTAAGCAGTATAAAAAGTACCACGAGTGCTATAAATAGTGGATCTAAATCTTAATAATACTAATTTTTTGGTTTTATTCACTAAACTTCACTTTTGACTGTTGTACTTTGTTCTTTTCTTAGTTTATAAAAAACAATTATATCTTTAAGAGAGAAATAAATTTTAACAAGCAGGAAACAATTCTAACCATTATCTTTGAGCAAAAAATGTTTCTCTTCTGTAAATCTTCGGACAACATTATCATTGTGTATTTTATTTTCCTCATTAATTTCAATTCTTTATTATATTTATTTTCTATGACTGAGTTATTTGTGAAAGTTATCTTATACTTTTGATATATGAAATTGTGTGTGCGTTTGTATATAAACATGTATATATTTATATATAATTATAAATTGCCTCATATTATATAGAAACTCTTATTTCAAATGATCTCCCGTCATTATTTGTTAACGCATCTCTTGGCCTAGACAATGCAAATAGAATAATTAATTAAAGAAAATGAGGCTGATTGTTTATTCTATTTACATTGACTAGGCTAAGTGATACGTTAACTGTGTAATGACAGGAGATCATTTCAAATAAGGTTTCTATATTACATGATGCAATTTATAATCATTCTGTCTGATCATACGTATCCATTTCTCAATATATATATATATATATATATATATATGCAAAAAGATCCAACTTTCACAAGGTGTGACTTGTGGGCTAACTTTTGATTTCAATACTCTAAAGTAATAGCAAAAAATATCCGATATATTTCAGATACTTTTTGCACTCTCTGTATAACCTCTTAAAACTTGATTATTAAAAATGTTGCATTCTATAATGCAACATAATCATCATCATCATGAGTCTTTTATTGTCCGTCATTGGACATAGACCTTCCCCAGGATCCACCACATCTCTCTCTCATGGGCATCGCAGAGCCAGTATTTTCTGAATTTGTCTAATTCATTTCCCTATCTTTTGTTCTGTTGGCCTTGGTTGCACATGTTATCTCTGGGGATCCATGCTGTAAGTCATGATGTCCATCTGTTGTCTGCTAATCTCGCAACATGACCTGCCCATTGCCATCTCGGAATCCCGTTTTCTTCCCGATATATTGTGCTGTCTTGTGATCTCTCCATGTGAGGTTGAGCATGATTCTCCCATGCGTGCCCTGCATGCCTCTCAGTTTGTGTGTCTGTCTCTTGATAAGGTTCCATGTTTCAGCTCCATAAGTGACCATCGGGAGGATGCATTGGTTGTATACTCTTCTTTTTACGATTATTGGGATCATCCTGTTTTTGAAGGTTGATCTTGCACTGCCAAAGGCTTGCCATCCTCGTTTGATTCTTCATTTGATATCTTCTTCTTTTATTGGTTTCACAGAGATTCGTTGTCCTAGGTAGTTGTAGTGGTCTACTTTTCCCAGTTTTTCATCTTCAATTTTCACAGTTATCTTCCTATACTCGGTGTGGTTGTTGCACATGACTTCTGTTTATTTAAGTTCATTTGTAGTCCAACTTTTTTTGCTTTCTTCATTTAGCTCATCTAACATTAGTTGTAGATCATGAAGGTTCTCAGCAATACGGGCAATGTCATCAGCAAATCAAATTGCTCAGATATTTGGTGCCTATTTTGATTCCTCTATTTTCCCAGTCCAGGTTATGGAAGATCATCTCAAGGCACGCTGAAAAGTTTGGGTGAGCTGGTATCACCTTGTCTTACTCCTTTTTGGAGTTGGAAGGGTTCAGAGTTTTTATGTAGCCTAATGAATGAGTTGCTGTGATTGTATATATGTTGCAGTACTTTGATGTATCTTGAGTCTACACCTTGTAGAATGATGGCCTTCATAACCATGGGAATTTCTACAGAATCAAATGCCTTCATGATATCTAGAAATGCTACAGTGAGAGGCATTTTGTATTCTGCTGCTTTCTCTTTCAAGTGATTTATTGAATGGAGATGGTCCATTATGATAGAAAATTTGTGGCAAATCCTGGGGAAGGTCTATGTCTAACGACGGACGTTAAAAGACTGATGATGATAATGATGATGATCCATGGTCGAGTAGCTTCTTCTAAATCCCACCTGTTCCCGTGGTTGGTTTTCATCTTATGTTTTAGTGATCCGATTGGTGATGATTTTTGTGAAAAGTTTATAGATGCAGTTGAGCAGTTTTATTGGCCTGTAGTTGTTGAGGTCTTTGGGGTTTCCTTTTTATGTAGTAGCATTATGATTGCTGAGTTCCAGTCTTATAGGACTTTACTCTGTTTTAGACACAAGTTGAATAAAATAGTTAGTTTTTTGTTGATGATCTTACCAGCTTTTTTGAGTAGATTGATGGTGATGTTATCTGGTCCACGGGGTTTTTCCTTTGTTTGATGGCTTGTTTTACCTCCCACAGTGAAACCTCTGGAAAGTCCTTGAGCTGATTGTCTGCATCTTGCGTATCCTGGTCATTGTTTTGTTGCCTGTGTCTTGAAGAGTAGAGTTCTTGGTAGAATTCTGTCTCTGTCTGTAGTTATGTCTCCGTTTGCTTCAATTATGCTAGTTATTTGTTTGTGTCCTATACTGAGAGCTTTGCTTATTGCTTTAAAGCCCCAATGTTTTTTAGAGTGGTTTTGATGATTGCTGTCGTATACTCTCTTTTGTCCTCTCTTGGTTCCATTTTGATTGTTTTGTTTAGTTCAGTCTCCTCTATTTTTTCCTTTATTGTTGGTAGTTTGAGATTTCTGTGTTTTTCAAGGATTTTCCTGGTTTCGTCTGAGATTTTATTAAGGGTCTGTGTGTTTTTTGTTTTAAACATAGTGGTAGCTCCCATCAGAGAGTTTATTATTTTGCTGTGGAGTTTGTTGATGTTGGTGTCATTTTTATCAGTAAGGACTTTATTTCTGTTTTTCGATTCTAGCTTGAAGGGTTGAGTGAGTTCATTTGGTACATTTAGTGCTTGCAGTTTGGTATGGAACATTCTTCTGCGTTCTTTTTTGGTGTTTACTCACATCTTACATCTTACCATTCTATGGTCGCTTCCTACGTTTACTTGGTTTAGAATTGTTATGTCTTCGATAGTGTCGCTTTTGTCCGTTCAGATGTAGTATATTTGGTTTTTGGTTTCATGGTTGGTGCTCTTCCAAGTCCATTTTCTATTGGGTTTCTTTTTGAAGAATGTATTCATGATTTTGAAGTCGTTTGCAGTTGCAAAGTTTACAAGATCTTCACCTCTCTTGTTTGATCTTTGTATTCTCCAACATAGCGTTCATTTCCTTGTCCTACCTGTGTATTGAAATCTGCCATGATGATGTTGAAGTATTATTTCGTATCTTGTAATATGGAGTTCAAGTCATCTTAGAGGTGTACAAATTAAATGCTCCCACTTTGCATTATAGTCAGTTGGAGTAATTGTAGATTTTTTTCTATAAGTTGATATTTGTATGTTTTTTGCATTCTATGAAAATGAAATCAGCTAAAAGAAGTTACAATTCATTTTTTCTCATTACTAATACTTTACAGAAAAATATTTTATTCTTTTATCACAAGGCAATATACAATCAGCCATTTTATTTCTATATCTTTTCTATATTTTGACTTACTCTTTTAGTCCTTTTGTCCATTCAATATCGAAATCTTTGTGTAAAGATTTTTTCTTCACTGCATGCTCGCTCCAGTGGTCTTAGTTAATTCACTCACCTCCAACTGAAAACAAATGTTTTTTACCTATTCCAATAAAAGTAAACCATTTTCTTACAGCTTTGTCAATTAGTAGAATGTACGGAAAGTTATATTTTTGATCTCTCATCATTCAGTCTAAAAAAATCGAATTTCTTTTGTTTGGGAAATTCATAATTAGTCGATGTTTTCATATTTTGATAAATAAAATTTTTTTTTTTTCTTCCAGATCAAAAACGTGAAGAAACAACCTGACGGGCTTTTAACTATTGAGACAAATAATGGTGAAATAAATGATGTTGATTGTCTATTGTGGGCCATCGGACGGGCACCAAACACATCTGATCTTGAATTAGAAAACGTGGTAGGTTTTTATTACTGTCTGATACAGGAGAATTGCGCAACATTCTTCTGATTTCGATAGCAATACCATTTTTGAAAATATTAATTATTCTAATTCTGTTAATTTGATCTTGATTTCAAAATTATGTTCACTATATTTTGCCAGCAATATTTAGGATCTTAAATATTTTCTTTGTAGAATGTTGAATGTGACAAGCAAGGACATATTATAGTTGATGAATACCAGAATACAAGAGCCAAAGATATTTATGCTTTGGGGGATGTATGTGGCAAGTTTCTCCTTACCCCAGGTAATATTCTACAAACGATTTTCACCCATATTCAACTGTAGTCCTTTAAATAAAACTTTCCAATTTTTCACGAACTAGGTATGGTGACAAAATTGTTATAATCATTCGATTTCCCCAGCTAAGAAGATGGAGGAACCAAATAAATAAGAATCAAACAACTAAAAACTGTGTATCAAAAAACTGACCCTATCAAGGAGTTCAAAGTTCAGTATTATCAAATATAGAGATGTAAACGCTTTCATCCTTCAAAAGATAAATTGGCAGGTTTTTCTGTGAATTATAAAAGAGTCTAATAGACCCCTGACTCCCTGTTGTAGATTTGGGTGTCTTTCTCACTCATTTTTTATGATCAATCTACTTATCTTTTTTTTTTCTTCAATCTTTTAGCTTTTTCATCTAATTGGTTGGTAAATGAGAATCTCTGTTCAAGAAAGAAAGTATCTGTATGTTATTTCTTTTCAATATAAAACAGAATCTAAACATATGTCTCACTAATATTATGTAGTCTTTTAAGCTTAGCCTCATATAAATATAGATAATCATAAGATGCCTTACTTGTCAATTCTGACTTATCTGGTTATGAAAACCATGATATGATAAATTTAAGATTAACATTTTGATAGTTTTAATGCTGCTATTATTCATTGGAATTTTTTTTTTTTGGTCTTGATTTTTCAATATAATTTCACCTTGTGAAAGTGAAACAAGTAATTTTCAAGTGAAAAATTGATCGATTCAAAGTGAATTTTCTGCAGTTTTATTGTGGTATAATTCTTCTTAGATTGGAGAATAATGGTTTCATTTTGTCCTATTTTGGCCCTGATTCTAATGAGTAAATCTGTCCAAGGTAAAATTCTAGTTGTTTAAGGGTACACATCAAATTGTCAAGAGTATGTGTGATAAGAAACAAGTCCGAATCATAAGTCCCTGCTTCCAAAACAACACACTGCATTTATAGTAACAGCATTTCTTTTTTTCTAGAGAGCGTTTCCGTTCAGAACATCACACCTCTTCTCAAATTATTGTACATAATAGCCTTCGAGGTATGATGGGGGTTGCAGCGTGGGTGTCGGTGCTTCTCACTGGTTGGCGTGGTCTAATGGACATTCTGGCAATCACTTGACATTGGGTGGTGCTTGTATTGCATCTTTACCCAAAGAAAAATTGGTTGTCATCATCTCTTCTGTTATAGTTCTCCTCAGGCCTTCCCAATTTTAGAGCCCCACTCGGAGGGGGGAGTCTGGCCACAAATTTGATTTGGAAGAATCATGGTTGAGTCTCTGCACATAATATTCACCGGTGATCCCTTGATTCCTATGATGACACAAGATCCAAAGCTGGCTCTGTTGTAGACTTCTTATTTAATGAAGACTTCATCACTGATGTTTATTCTGAGAATCTAACACTTGTTTTGTGTGTCACTTCATAGTTAAATCATGTATATACATGTGTGTCTGAGTTTTGCAATGCTGTGGTATCATAAAATGAGATATTTTGGTGGTAATACAGTGAACACTCAGTTTAACGGACCCTGAATAAAAGCTTTCAGATTTAGCAGACTCTTTAACTACGAATGCACATGCATTATTACCACATCAGCCATTTTTGGGCTTGATCTAGCCATTTTCTAGACAATCAAAATCTGACCATGTTCAAACAATTAATCAGCCTATTTTCTTCTATTCTCAAGCTAATCCAAAAATGAATACATTGAAATTTTTAAATAAATTTGTCTTCGTTTTTATAATTCATGGTATTGAATAAGTAACGTCTATCAGCAAAACTTTCAAAATAAGTATTTTTGCTCTTATCAATTTCTCTCTCCCTCTTAACAATCTGTTTAAACACGCAGAAATATTTCTATTCATTTTGTAAAATGTTAATCGAGTAATTCTATTCAAAATAAAATCAATCAAATTAGTTTTTCTCAAAAATAAATTGATTCCTGGTGGTAAGGACTTAAAAACTGAAGGCACAGAATATAAATTGCAAAAGATATTTCTATTTATTTTCCTATTATATTATTTGACCTTTCACTTTGTGTTTCCGTTAATTTTGTAATTAAAAAAAGTTATGATGCAAATTTCCTCGTTTTACTTTTAAGTTATCCGTGTATTCTGACGTTTCTATGTATCTTTTCGGATTTAGGTTATCCATGTGTTCTGACATTTCTATATATCTAATTGGATTAAGGTTATCCATGTGTTCTGACATTTCTATGTATGTATTTGGATTGAGGTTATCCATGTGTTCTGACATTTCTACGTATCTATTTGGATTTAAGTTATCCATGTGTTCTGACATTTCTATGTATCTATTTAGATTTAAGTTATCCATGTGTTCTGACATTTCTTTGTATCTATTTAGATTTAGGTTATCCATGTGTTCTGACATTTCTATGTACCTATTTGGATTTAGGTTATCCATGTGTTCTGACATTTCTATGTATGTATTTGGATTTAGGTTATCCATGTGTTCTGACATTTCTATGTATCTATTTGGATTTAGGTTATCCATGTGTTCTGACATTTCTTTGTATCTTTTTGGATTTAGGTTATCCATGTGTTATGACATTTTTATGTATCTTTTTGGATTTAGGTTATCCATGTCTTCTGACATTTCTATGTATCTATTTGGATTTAGGTTATCCATGTGTTCTGACATTTCTATGTATCTATTTGGATTTAGGTTATCCATGTGTTATGACATTTTTATGTATCTTTTTGGATTTAGGTTATCCATGTGTTCTGACATTTCTATGTATGTATTTGGATTTAGGTTATCCATGTGTTCTGACATTTCTATGTATGTATTTGGATTTAGGTTATCCATGTGTCCTGACAATTTCTATGTATGTATTTGGATTTAGGTTATCCATGTGTTCTGACATTTCTTTGTATCTTTTTGGATTTAGGTTATCCATGTGTTCTGACATTTCTATGTATCTATTTGGAATTAAGTTATCCATGTGTTCTGACATTTCTATGTATCTATTTGGATTTAGGTTATCCATGTGTTCTGACATTTCTATGTATCTATTTGGATTTAGGTTATCCATGTGTTCTGACATTTCTATGTATCTATTTGGATTTAGGTTATCCATGTGTTCTGACATTTCTATGTATCTATTTGGATTTAGGTTATCCATGTGTCCTGACAATTTCTATGTATGTATTTGGATTTAGGTTATCCATGTGTTCTGACATTTCTTTGTATCTTTTTGGATTTAGGTTATCCATGTGTTCTGACATTTCTATGTATCTTTTTGGATTTAGGTTTTCCATGTGTTCTGACATTTCTATGTATCCTTTTGGATTTAGGTTATCCATGTGTTCTGACATTTCTATGTATCTATTTGGATTTAGGTTATCCATGTGTTCTGACATTTCTATGTATCTATTTGGATTTAGGTTATCCATGTGTTCTGACATTTCTATGTATCTATTTGGATTTAGGTTATCCATGTGTCCTGACAATTTCTATGTATCTATTTGGATTTAGGTTATCCATGTGTTCTGACATTTCTATGTATCTATTTGGATTTAGGTTATCCATGTGTTCTGACATTTTTATGTATCTTTTTGGATTCAGGTTATCCATGTGTTCTGACATTTCTATGTATCTATTTGGATTTAGGTTATCCATGTCTTCTGACATTTCTATGTATGTATTTGGATTTATGTTATCCATGTGTCCTGACAATTTCTAAGTATGTATTTGGATTTAGGTTATCCATGTGTTCTGACATTTCTTTGTATCTTTTTGGATTTAGGTTATCCATGTGTTCTGACATTTCTATGTATCTATTTGGATTTAGGTTATCCATGTGTTCTGACATTTCTATATATCTATTTGGATTTAGGTTATCCATGTGTTATGACATTTTTATGTATCTTATTGGATTTAGGTTATCCATGTGTTCTGACATTTCTATGTATCTATTTGGATTTAGGTTATCCATGTGTTCTGACATTTCTATGTATGTATTTGGATTTAGGTTATCCATGTGTCCTGACAATTTCTATGTATGTATTTGGATTTAGGTTAATAATGTGTTCTGACATTTCTATGTATCTATTTGGATTTAGGTTATCCATGTGTTCTGACATTTCTATGTATCTTTTTGGATTTAGGTTATCCATGTGTTCTGACATTTTTATGTATCTTTTTGGATTTAGGTTATCCATGTGTTCTGACATTTCTATGTATGTATTTGGATTTAGGTTATCCATGTGTTCTGACATTTCTATGTATCTATTTGGACATAGGTTATCCATGTGTTCTGACATTTCTATGTATCTATTTGGATTTAGGTTATCCATGTGTCCTGACAATTTCCATGTATGTATTTGGATTTAGGTTATCCATGTGTTCTGACATTTCTTTGTATCTTTTTGGATTTAGGTTATCCATGTGTTCTGACATTTCTTTGTATCTTTTTGGATTTAGGTTTTCCATGTGTTCTGACATTTCTATGTATCTTTTTGGATTTAGGTTATCCATGTGTTCTGATATTTTTATGTATCTTTTTGGATTTAGGTTATCCATGTGTTCTGACATTTCTATGTATGTATTTGGATTTAGGTTATCCATGTGTTCTGACATTTTTATGTATCTTTTTGGATTCAGGTTATCCATGTGTTCTGACATTTCTATGTATGTATTTGGATTTAGGTTATCCATGTGTTCTGACATTTCTATGTATCTATTTGGAATTAAGTTATCCATGTGTTCTGACATTTCTATGTATGTATTTGGATTTAGGTTATCCATGTGTTATGACATTTTTATGTATCTTTTTGGATTTAGGTTATCCATGTGTTCGACATTTCTATGTATCTTTTTGGATTTAGGTTATCCATGTGTTCTGACATTTCTATGTATCTATTTGGATTTAGGTTATCCATGTGTTCTGACATTTTTTATGTATCTATTTGGATTTAGGTTATCCATGTGTTCTGACATTTCTATGTATGTATTTGGATTTAGGTTATCCATGTGTTCTGACATTTCTATGTATCTATTTGGATTTAGGTTATCCATGTGTTATGACATTTTAATGTATCTTTTTGGATTTAGGTTTTCCATGTGTTCTGACATTTCTATGTATCCTTTTGGATTTAGGTTATCCATGTGTTCTGACATTTCTATGTATGTATTTGGATTTAGGTTATCCATGTGTTCTGACATTTCTATGTATCTATTTGGATTTAGGTTATCCATGTGTTCTGACATTTATATGTATCTATTTGGATTTAGGTTATCCATATATTCTGACATTTCTATGTATCTATTTAGTTTTAGGTTATCCATGTGTTCCGACATTTCTATGTATCTATTTGGATTTAGGTTATACTTGTGTTCTGACATTTCTATGTATGTATTTGGATTTAGGTTATCCATGTGTTCTGACATTTCAATGTATCTAATTGGATTTAGGTTATCCATGTGTTCCGACATTTCTATGTATCTATTTGGATTTAGGTTATCCATGTGTTCTGACATTTCTATGTATGTATTTGGATTTAAGTTATCCATGTGTTCTGACATTTCTATGTATCTATTTGGATTTAGGTTATCCATGTGTTCTGACATTTTTATGTATCTTTTTGGATTTAGGTTATCCATGTGTTCTGACATTTCTATGTATCTATTTGGATTTAGGTTATCCATGTCTTCTGACATTTCTATGTATGTATTTGGATTTATGTTATCCATGTGCCCTGACAATGTCTATGTATGTATTTGGATTTAGGTTATCCATGTGTTCTGACATTTCTTTGTATCTTTTTGGATTTAGGTTATCCATGTCTTCTGACATTTCTATGTATCTTTTTGGATTTAGGTTATCCATGTGTTCTGACATTTCTATGTATCTATTTGGATTTAGGTTATCCATGTGTTCTGACATTTCTATGTATCTTTTTGGAATTAGGTTATCCATGTGTTCTGACATTTCTCTGTATCTTTTTGGATTTAGGTTATCCATGTGTTCTGACATTTCTATGTACCTATTTGGATTTAGGTTATCCATGTGTTCTGACATTTCTATGTATCTATTTGGATTTAGGTTATCCATGTGTTCTGACATTTCTATGTATCTTTTTAGATTTAGGTTATCCATGTGTTCTGACATTTCTTTGTATCATTTCGGATTTAGGTTATCCATATGTTCTGACATTTCTATATATCTATTTGGATTTAGGTTATCCATGTGTTCTGACATTTCTATGTATGTATTTGGATTTAGGTTATCCATGTGTTCTGACATTTCTATGTATCTATTTGGATTTAGGTTATCCATGTGTTCTGACATTTCCATGTATCTATTTGGATTTAGGTTATCCATGTGTTCTGACATTTCTATGTATCTATTTGGATTTAGGTTATCCATGTGTTCTGACATTTCTATGTATGTATTTGGATTTAGGTTATCCATGTGTTCTGACATTTCTATGTATCTATTTGGATTTAGGTTATCCATGTGTTCTGACATTTTCTATGTATCTATTTGGATTTAGGTTATACTTGTGTTCTGACATTTCTATGTATCTATTTGGATTTAGGTTATCTATGTGTTTTGACTTTTCTATGTATGTATTTGGATTTAGGTTATCCATGTGTTCTGACATTTCTATGTATGTATTTGGATTTAGGTTATCCATGTGTTCTGACATTTCTATGTATCTTTTTGGAATTAGGTTATCCATGTGTTCTGACATTTCTATGTATCTTTTTAGATTTAGGTTATCCATGTGTTCTGACATTTCTTTGTATCATTTCGGATTTAGGTTATCCATGTGTTCTGACATTTCTATGTATCTTTTTGGATTTAGGTTATCCATGTGTTCTGACATTTCTTTGTATCTTTTTGGATTTATGTTATCCATGTGTTCTGACATTTCTATGTATCTTTTTGGAATTAGGTTATCCATGTGTTCTGACATTTCTATGTATCATTTCGGATTAAGGTTATCCATATATTCTGACATTTCTATATATATATTTGGATTTAGGTTATCCATGTGTTCTGACATTTCTATGTATCTATTTGGATTTAGGTTATCCATGTGTTCTGACATTTCTTTGTATCTTTTTGGATTTAGGTTATCCATGTGTTCTGACATTTCTTTGTATCTTTTTGGATTTAGGTTATCCATGTGTTCTGACATTTCTATGTATGTATTTGGATTTAGGTTATCCATGTGTTATGACATTTCTTTGTATCTTTTTGGATTTAGGTTATCCATGTGTTCTGACATTTCTATGTATCTATTTGGATTTAGGTAATCCATGTGTTCTGACATTTCTATGTATCTGGATTTAGGTTATCAATGTGTTTTGACATTTCTATGTATCTAATTGGATTTAGGTTATCCATGTATTTTGACATTTCTATGTATCTTTTTGGATTTAGGTTATCCATGTGTTCTGACATTTCTATATATCTATTTGGATTTAGGTTATCCATGTGTTCTGACATTTCTTTGTATCTTTTTGGATTTAGGTTATCCATGTGTTCTGACATTTCTATGTATCTTTTTGGATTTAGGTTATCCATGTATTTTGACATTTCTATGTATCTTTTTGGATTTAGGTTATCCATGTGTTCTGACATTTCTATATATCTATTTGGATTTAGGTTATCCATGTGTTCTGACATTTCTATGTATGTATTTGGATTGAGGTTATCCATGTGTTCTGACATTTCTACGTATCTATTTGGATTTAGGTTATCCATGTGTTCTGACATTTCTATGTATCTATTTAGATTTAAGTTATCCATGTGTTCTGACATTTCTTCGTATCTATTTAGATTTAGGTTATCCATGTGTTCTGACATTTCTATGTATGTATTTGGATTTAGGTTATCCATGTGTTCTGACATTTCTATGTATCTATTTGGATTTAGGTTATCCATGTGTTCTGACATTTCTATGTATGTATTTGGATTTAGGTTATCCATGTGTTCTGACATTTCTATGTATCTATTTGGATTTAGGTTATCCATGTGTTCTGACATTTCTATGTATCTATTTGGATTTAGGTTATCCATGTGTTATGACATTTTTATGTATCTTTTCGGATTTAGGTTATCCATGTGTTCTGACATTTCTATGTATGTATTTGGATTTAGGTTATCCATGTGTTCTGACATTTCTATGTATGTATTTGGATTTAAGTTATCCATGTGTCCTGACAATTTCTATGTATGTATTTGGATTTAGGTTATCCATGTGTTCTGACATTTCTTTGTATCTTTTTGGATTTAGGTTATCCATGTGTTCTGACATTTCTATGTATCTTTTTGGATTTAGGTTATCCATGTGTTCTGACATTTCTATGTATCTATTTGGATTTAGGTTATCCATGTGTTCTGACATTTCTATGTATCTTTTTGGAATTAGGTTATCCATGTGTTCTGACATTTCTATGTATCTATTTGGATTTAGGTTATACTTGTGTTCTGACATTTCTATGTATCTATTTGGATTTAGGTTATCCATGTGTTCTGACATTTCTATGTATGTATTTGGATTGAGGTTATCCATGTGTTCTGACATTTCTACGTATCTATTTGGATTTAGGTTATCCATGTGTTCTGACATTTCTATGTATCTATTTAGATTTAAGTTATCCATGTGTTCTGACATTTCTTCGTATCTATTTAGATTTAGGTTATCCATGTGTTCTGACATTTCTATGTATGTATTTGGATTTAGGTTATCCATGTGTTCTGACATTTCTATGTATCTATTTGGATTTAGGTTATCCATGTGTTCTGACATTTCTATGTATGTATTTGGATTTAGGTTATCCATGTGTTCTGACATTTCTATGTATCTATTTGGATTTAGGTTATCCATGTGTTCTGACATTTCTATGTATCTATTTGGATTTAGGTTATCCATGTGTTATGACATTTTTATGTATCTTTTCGGATTTAGGTTATCCATGTGTTCTGACATTTCTATGTATGTATTTGGATTTAGGTTATCCATGTGTTCTGACATTTCTATGTATGTATTTGGATTTAAGTTATCCATGTGTCCTGACAATTTCTATGTATGTATTTGGATTTAGGTTATCCATGTGTTCTGACATTTCTTTGTATCTTTTTGGATTTAGGTTATCCATGTGTTCTGACATTTCTATGTATCTTTTTGGATTTAGGTTATCCATGTGTTCTGACATTTCTATGTATCTATTTGGATTTAGGTTATCCATGTGTTCTGACATTTCTATGTATCTATTTGGATTTAGGTTATCCATGTGTTCTGACATTTCTATGTATCTATTTGGATTTAGGTTATCCATGTGTTCTGACATTTCTATGTATCTATTTGGATTTAGGTTATCCATGTGTCCTGACAATTTCTATGTATGTATTTGGATTTAGGTTATCCATGTGTTCTGACATTCCTTTGTATCTTTTTGGATTTAGGTTATCCATGTGTTCTGACATTTCTATGTATCTTTTTGGATTTAGGTTTTCCATGTGTTCTGACATTTCTATGTATCCTTTTGGATTTAGGTTATCCATGTGTTCTGACATTTCTATGTATCTATTTGGATTTAGGTTATCCATGTGTTCTGACATTTCTATGTATCTATTTGGATTTAGGTTATCCATGTGTTCTGACATTTCTATGTATCTATTTGGATTTAGGTTATCCATGTGTTCTGACATTTTTATGTATCTATTTGGATTTAGGTTATCCATGTGTTCTGACATTTCTATGTATCTATTTGGATTTAGGTTATCCATGTGTTCTGACATTTTTATGTATCTTTTTGGATTTAGGTTATCCATGTGTTCTGACATTTCTATGTATCTATTTGGATTTAGGTTATCCATGTCTTCTGACATTTCTATGTATGTATTTGGATTTAGGTTATCCATGTGTCCTGACAATTTCTATGTATGTATTTGGATTTAGGTTATCCATGTGTTCTGACATTTCTATGTATCTATTTGGATTTAGGTTATCCATGTGTTCTGACATTTCTATGTATCTTTTTGGATTTAGGTTATCCATGTGTTCTGACATTTTTATGTATCTATTTGGATTTAGGTTATCCATGTGTTCTGACATTTCTATGTATGTATTTGGATTTAGGTTATCCATGTGTTCTGACATTTCTATGTATCTATTTGGACATAGGTTATCCATGTGTTCTGACATTTCTATGTATCTATTTGGATTTAGGTTATCCATGTGTCCTGACAATTTCCATGTATGTATTTGGATTTAGGTTATCCATGTGTTCTGACATTTCTTTGTATCTTTTTGGATTTAGGTTATCCATGTGTTCTGACATTTCTTTGTATCTTTTTGGATTTAGGTTTTCCATGTGTTCTGACATTTCTATGTATCTTTTTGGATTTAGGTTATCCAAGTGTTCTGATATTTTTATGTATCTATTTGGATTTAGGTTATCCATGTGTTCTGACATTTCTATGTATCTTTTTGGATTTAGGTTATCCATGTGTTCTGACATTTTTATGTATCTTTTTGGATTCAGGTTATCCATGTGTTCAGACATTTCTATGTATCTATTTGGATTTAGGTTATCCATGTGTTCTGACATTTCTATGTATCTATTTGGAATTAAGTTATCCATGTGTTCTGACATTTCTATGTATGTATTTGGATTTAGGTTATCCATGTGTTATGACATTTTTATGTATCTTTTTGGATTTAGGTTATCCATGTGTCCTGACATTTCTATGTATCTTTTTGGATTTAGGTTATCCATGTGTTCTGACATTTCTATGTATCTATTTGGATTTAGGTTATCCATGTGTTCTGACATTTCTATGTATCTATTTGGATTTAGGTTATCCATGTGTTCTGACATTTCTATGTATCTATTTGGATTTAGGTTATCCATGTGTTCTGACATTTCTATGTATCTATTTGGATTTAGGTTATCCATGTGTTATGACATTTTAATGTATCTTTTTGGATTTAGGTTATCCATGTGTTCTGACATTTCTATGTATCTATTTGGATTTAGGTTATCCATGTGTTCTGACATTTCTATGTATGTATTTGGATTTAGGTTATCCATGTGTTCTGACTTTTTTATGTATGTATTTGGATTTAGGTTATCCATGTGTTCTGACATTTATATGTATCTATTTGGATTTAGGTTATCCATATATTCTGACATTTCTATGTATCTATTTAGTTTTAGGTTATCCATGTGTTCCGACATTTCTATGTATCTATTTGGATTTAGGTTATACTTGTGTTCTGACATTTCTATGTATCTATTTGGATTTAGGTTATCCATGTGTTCTGACATTTCAATGTATCTAATTGGATTTAGGTTATCCATGTGTTCCGACATTTTTATGTATGTATTTGGATTTAGGTTATCCATGTGTTATGACATTTCTATGTATCTATTTGGATTTAAGTTATCCATGTGTTCTGACATTTCTATGTATCTATTTGGATTTAGGTTATCCATGTGTTCTGACATTTCTATGTATCTTTTTGGAATTAAGTTATCCATGTGTTCTGACATTTCTATGTATCTATTTGGATTTAGGTTATCCATGTGTTCCGACATTTCTATGTATCTTTTTTGATTTAGGTTATCCATGTGTTCTGACATTTCTATGTATCTATTTGGATTTAGGTTATACTTGTGTCCTGACATTTCTATGTATCTATTTGGATTTAGGTTATCCATGTGTTTTGTCATTTCTATGTATGTATTTGGATTTAGGTTATCCATGTGTTCTGACATTTCTATGTATCTATTTGGATTTAGGTTATCCATGTGTTCTGACATTTCTATGTATCTTTTTGGAATTAGGTTATCCATGTGTTCTGACATTTCTCTGTATCTTTTTGGATTTAGGTTATCCATGTGTTCTGACATTTCTATGTACCTATTTGGATTTAGGTTATCCATGTGTTCTGACATTTCTATGTATCTATTTGGATTTAGGTTATCAATGTGTTCTGACATTTCTATGTATCTTTTTAGATTTGGGTTATCCATGTGTTCTGACATTTCTTTGTATCATTTCGGATTTAGGTTATCCATAGGTTCTGACATTTCTATATATCTATTTGGATTTAGGTTATCCATGTGTTCTGACATTTCTATGTATGTATTTGGATTTAGGTTATCCATGTGTTCTGACATTTCTATGTATCTATTTGGATTTAGGTTATCCATGTGTTCTGACATTTATATGTATCTATTTGGATTTAGGTTATCCATATATTCTGACATTTCTATGTATCTATTTAGTTTTAGGTTATCCATGTGTTCCGACATTTCTATGTATCTATTTGGATTTAGGTTATACTTGTGTTCTGACATTTCTATGTATCTATTTGGATTTAGGTTATCCATGTGTTCTGACATTTCAATGTATCTAATTGGATTTAGGTTATCCATGTGTTCCGACATTTCTATGTATGTATTTGGATTTAGGTTATCCATGTGTTATGACATTTCTATGTATCTATTTGGATTAAAGTTATCCATGTGTTCTGACATTTCTATGTATCTATTTGGATTTAGGTTATCCATGTGTTCTGACATTTCTATGTATCTTTTTGGAATTAAGTTATCCATGTGTTCTGACATTTCTATGTATCTATTTGGATTTAGGTTATCCATGTGTTCCGACATTTCTATGTATCTTTTTTGATTTAGGTTATCCATGTGTTCTGACATTTCTATGTATCTATTTGGATTTAGGTTATACTTGTGTCCTGACATTTCTATGTATCTATTTGGATTTAGGTTATCCATGTGTTTTTTCATTTCTATGTATGTATTTGGATTTAGGTTATCCATGTGTTCTGACATTTCTATGTATCTATTTGGATTTAGGTTATCCATGTGTTCTGACATTTCTATGTATCTTTTTGGAATTAGGTTATCCATGTGTTCTGACATTTCTCTGTATCTTTTTGGATTTAGGTTATCCATGTGTTCTGACATTTCTATGTACCTATTTGGATTTAGGTTATCCATGTGTTCTGACATTTCTATGTATCTATTTGGATTTAGGTTATCAATGTGTTCTGACATTTCTATGTATCTTTTTAGATTTGGGTTATCCATGTGTTCTGACATTTCTTTGTATCATTTCGGATTTAGGTTATCCATAGGTTCTGACATTTCTATATATCTATTTGGATTTAGGTTATCCATGTGTTCTGACATTTCTATGTATGTATTTGGATTTAGGTTATCCATGTGTTCTGACATTTCTATGTATCTATTTGGATTTAGGTTATCCATGTGTTCTGACATTTCCATGTATCTATTTGGATTTAGGTTATCCATGTGTTCTGACATTTCTATGTATCTATTTGGATTTAGGTTATCCATGTGTTCTGACATTTCTATGTATCTTTTTGGATTTAGGTTATCCATGTGTTCTGACATTTCTATGTATCTATTTGGATTTAGGTTATCCATGTGTTCTGACATTTCTATGTATCTATTTGGATTTAGGTTATACTTGTGTTCTGACATTTCTATGTATCTATTTGGATTTAGGTTATCTATGTGTTTTGACTTTTCTATGTATGTATTTGGATTTAGGTTATCCATGTGTTCTGACATTTCTATGTATGTATTTGGATTTAGGTTATCCATGTGTTCTGACATTTCTATGTATCTTTTTAGATTTAGGTTATCCATGTGTTCTGACATTTCTTTGTATCATTTCGGATTTAGGTTATCCATGTGTTCTGACATTTCTATGTATCTTTTTGGATTTAGGTTATCCATGTGTTCTGACATTTCTTTGTATCTTTTTGGATTTATGTTATCCATGTGTTCTGACATTTCTATGTATCTTTTTGGAATTAGGTTATCCATGTGTTCTGACATTTCTATGTATCATTTCGGATTAAGGTTATCCATATATTCTGACATTTCTATATATATATTTGGATTTAGGTTATCCATGTGTTATGACATTTCTATGTATCTATTTGGATTTAGGTTATCCATGTGTTCTGACATTTCTATGTATCTTTTTGGATTTAGGTTATCCATGTGTTCTGACATTTCTTTGTATCTTTTTGGATTTAGGTTATCCATGTGTTCTGACATTTCTATGTATCTATTTGGATTTAGGTTATCCATGTGTTATGACATTTCTATGTATCTTTTTGGATTTAGGTTATCCATGTGTTCTGACATTTCTATGTATCTATTTGGATTTAGGTTATCCATGTGTTCTGACATTTCTATGTATCTGGATTTAGGTTATCCATGTGTTTTGACATTTCTATGTATCTAATTGGATTTAGGTTATCCATGTGTTCTGACATTTCTATGTATCTTTTTGGATTTAGGTTATCCATGTGTTCTGACATTTCTATATATCTATTTGGATTTAGGTTATCCATGTGTTCTGACATTTCTTTGTATCTTTTTGGATTTAGGTTATCCATGTGTTCTGACATTTCTATGTATGTATTTGGATTTAGGTTATCCATGTGTTCTGACATTTCTATGTATCTTTTTGGATTTAGGTTATCCATGTGTTCTGACATTTCTATGTATCTTTTTGGATTTAGGTTATCCATGTGTTCTGACATTTCTATGTATCTTTTTGGATTTAGGTTATCCATGTGTTCTGACATTTCTATGTATGTATTTGGATTTAGGTTATCCATGTGTTCTGACATTTCTATGTATCTATTTGGATTTAGGTTATCCATGTGTTCTGACATTTCCATGTATCTATTTGGATTTAGGTTATCCATGTGTTCTGACATTTCTATGTATCTATTTGGATTTAGGTTATCCATGTGTTCCGACATTTCTATGTATCTTTTTGGATTTAGGTTATCCATGTGTTCTGACATTTCTATGTATCTATTTGGATTTAGGTTATCCATGTGTTCTGACATTTCTATGTATCTATTTGGATTTAGGTTATACTTGTGTTCTGACATTTCTATGTATCTATTTGGATTTAGGTTATCTATGAGTTTTGACTTTTCTATGTATGTATTTGGATTTAGGTTATCCATGTGTTCTGACATTTCTATGTATGTATTTGGATTTAGGTTATCCATGTGTTCTGACATTTCTATGTATCTTTTTGGAATTAGGTTATCCATGTGTTCTGACATTTCTATGTATCTTTTTAGATTTAGGTTATCCATGTGTTCTGACATTTCTTTGTATCATTTCGGATTTAGGTTATCCATGTGTTCTGACATTTCTATGTATCTTTTTGGATTTAGGTTATCCATGTGTTCTGACATTTCTTTGTATCTTTTTGGATTTATGTTATCCATGTGTTCTGACATTTCTATGTATCTTTTTGGAATTAGGTTATCCATGTGTTCTGACATTTCTATGTATCATTTCGGATTAAGGTTATCTATATATTCTGACATTTCTATATATATATTTGGATTTAGGTTATCCATGTGTTCTGACATTTCTATGTATCTATTTGGATTTAGGTTATCCATGTGTTCTGACATTTCTATGTATCTTTTTGGATTTAGGTTATCCATGTGTTCTGACATTTCTTTGTATCTTTTTGGATTTAGGTTATCCATGTGTTCTGACATTTCTATGTATGTATTTGGATTTAGGTTATCCATGTGTTATGACATTTCTTTGTATCTTTTTGGATTTAGGTTATCCATGTGTTCTGACATTTCTATGTATCTATTTGGATTTAGGTTATCCATGTGTTCTGACATTTCTATGTATCTGGATTTAAGTTATCCATGTGTTTTGACATTTCTATGTATCTAATTGGATTTAGGTTATCCATGTATTTTGACATTTCTATGTATCTTTTTGGATTTAGGTTATCCATATATTCTGACATTTCTATATATCTATTTGGATTTAGGTTATCCATGTGTTCTGACATTTCTTTGTATCTTTTTGGATTTAGGTTATCCATGTGTTCTGACATTTCTATGTATGTATTTGGATTTAGGTTATCCATGTGTTCTGACATTTCTATGTATCTTTTTGGATTTAGGTTATCCATGTGTTCTGACATTTTTATGTATCTTTTTGGATTCAGGTTATCCATGTGTTCTGACATTTCTATGTATCTTTTTGGATTTAGGTTATCCATGTGTTCTGACATTTCTATGTATCTTTTTGGAATTAGGTTATCCATGTGTTCTGACATTTCTCTGTATCTTTTTGGATTTAGGTTATCCATGTGTTCTGACATTTCTATGTACCTATTTGGATTTAGGTTATCCATGTGTTCTGACATTTCTATGTATCTATTTGGATTTAGGTTATCCATGTGTTCTGACATTTCTATGTATCTTTTTAGATTTAGGTTATCCATGTGTTCTGACATTTCTTTGTATCATTTCGGATTTAGGTTATCCATATGTTCTGACATTTCTATATATCTATTTGGATTTAGGTTATCCATGTGTTCTGACATTTCTATGTATCTTTTCGGATTTAGGTTATCCATGTGTTCCGACATTTCTATGTATCTTTTTGGATTTAGGTTATCCATGTGTTCCGACATTTCTATGTATGTATTTGGATTTAGGTTATCCATGTGTTCTGACATTTCTATATATCTATTTGGATTTAGGTTATCCATGTGTTCTGACATTTCTTTGTATCTTTTTGGATTTAGGTTATCCATGTGTTCTGACATTTCTATGTATGTATTTGGATTTAGGTTATCCATGTGTTCTGACATTTCTATGTATCCTTTTGGATTTAGGTTATCCATGTGTTCTGACATTTTTATGTATCTTTTTGGATTCAGGTTATCCATGTGTTCTGACATTTCTATGTATCTTTTTGGATTTAGGTTATCCATGTGTTCTGACATTTCTATGTATCTTTTTGGAATTAGGTTATCCATGTGTTCTGACATTTCTCTGTATCTTTTTGGATTTAGGTTATCCATGTGTTCTGACATTTCTATGTACCTATTTGGATTTAGGTTATCCATGTGTTCTGACATTTCTATGTATCTATTTGGATTTAGGTTATCCATGTGTTCTGACATTTCTATGTATCTTTTTAGATTTAGGTTATCCATGTGTTCTGACATTTCTTTGTATCATTTCGGATTTAGGTTATCCATATGTTCTGACATTTCTATATATCTATTTGGATTTAGGTTATCCATGTGTTCTGACATTTCTATGTATCTTTTCGGATTTAGGTTATCGATGTGTTCTGACATTTTTATGTATCTATTTGGATTGAGGTTATCCATGTGTGCTGATATTTTTATGTATGTATTTGGATTTAGGTTATCCATGTGTTCTGACATTTCTATGTATCTTTTTAGATTTAGGTTATCCATGTGTTCTGACATTTCTTTGTATCTTTTTGGATTTAGGTTATCCATGTGTTCTGACATTTCTATGTATCTTTTTGGATTTAGGTTATCCATGTGTTCTGACATTTCTATGTATCTTTTTGGATTTAGGTTATCCATGTGTTCTGACATTTCTATGTATCTTTTTGGATTTAGGTTATCCATGTGTTCTGACATTTCTATGTATCTATTTGGATTTAGGTTATCCATGTGTTCTGACATTTCTATGTATCTTTTTGGATTTAGGTTATCCATGTGTTTTGACATTTTTATGTATCTATTTGGATTTAGGTTATCCATGTGTTCTGACATTTCTATGTATCTTTTTGGAATTAGGTTATCCATGTGTTATGACATTTTTATGTATCTATTTGGAATTAGGTTATCCATGTGTTCTGACATTTCTATGTATCTATTTGGATTTAGGTTATCCATGTGTTCTGACATTTCTTTGTATCTTTTTGGATTTAAGTTATCCATGTGTTCTGACATTCCTATGTATCTTTTTGGATTTTGGTTATCCATGTGTTCTGACATTTCTATGTATGTATTTGGATTTAGGTTATCCATGTGTTCTGACATTTCTATGTATCTTTTTGGATTTAGGTTATCCATGTGTTCTGACATTTCTATGTATCTATTTGGATTTAGGTTATCCATGTGTTCTGACATTTCTATGTATCTATTTGGATTTAGGTTATCCATGTGTTCTGACATTTCTATGTATGTATTCGGATTTAGGTTATCCATGTGTTCTGACATTTCTATGTATGTATTTGGATTTAGGTTATCCATGTGTTCTGACATTTCTATGTATCTATTTGGATTTAGGTTATCCATGTGTTCTGACATTTCTATGTATCTTTTTGGATTTAGGTTATCCATGTGTTTTGACATTTTTATGTATCTATTTGGATTTAGGTTATCCATGTGTTCTGACATTTCTATGTATCTTTTTGGAATTAGGTTATCCATGTGTTATGACATTTTTATGTATCTATTTGGAATTAGGTTATCCATGTGTTCTGACATTTCTATGTATCTATTTGGATTTAGGTTATCCATGTGTTCTGACATTTCTTTGTATCTTTTTGGATTTAAGTTATCCATGTGTTCTGACATTCCTATGTATCTTTTTGGATTTTGGTTATCCATGTGTTCTGACATTTCTATGTATCTATTTGGATTTAGGTTATCCATGTGTTCTGACATTTCTATGTATGTATTTGGATTTAGGTTATCCATGTGTTCTGACATTTCTATGTATCTATTTGGATTTAGGTTATCCATGTGTTCTGACATTTCTATGTATGTATTCGGATTTAGGTTATCCATGTGTTCTGACATTTCTTTGTATCTTTTTGGATTTAGGTCATCCATGTGTTCTGACATTTCTATGTATCTTTTTGGATTTAGGTTATCCATGTGTTCTGACATTTCTATATATCTTTTTTGATTTAGGTTATCCATGTGTTCTGACATTCATATGTATTCATGTATCCAGACTTTGTTCAGCCCTAATCATTCACTGATAGAACTGAAATTTTGCTCACACACTCCCCTCAATGAGTAGGGAAAATGTTTTTGTTTTCCCCAAATTCTCCATTCAATGTAAGTTCATGCTAAATTAGTTGGTTGGTGTGTGTTCACCCCCCCCTTTTTTTTCAAAATTTGGTTAATTTTAGTGTTCAACAAAAGGTAAGTAGAGAAGTAACTTATTCATTGATCTTTCCTTTTTCCAATTTTTCAATTGATCACCCCAAGATGACATGCTCCTAAAAGACACTGATAAAAAACTTCTATCCTACCTATTATGTATGTAACTGTTATTGCTATCATTAATCACCACTACCAACAACAAACCAGTTTAAACACTTTTGCTGGGTTCAAGTTATTCGTGTATTGTGATGATTATCTATTTATCTATGTATCTGGACTTATCCCAACTCCAAGTGTTTAGAGATGAAACTTTTGCACACACACACCCACTCCTCAATGAAAAGTAAAATGATTTTTTTTTAACTCCCTCCCAAATTTTCAGTGGAGAGTTCCAATATACAATATGAGTTTATGGCAGTTCATGTGATAAAAATGAGCATTTATGAGTGCTGGTGATTCATAATTTCCCTTGGAATGCTAATTCGTCATATGATTGCAATGAACATATATTCTGTATTGTATTGAAGCTGCTTTTGCATTAGAATAATTGATTTGAGTACAAAAAAGGTAGAAATGCCCTTTCTTCAGTAACAAGCAATTTAACGGACATTTATGATTAACAAACAATCGCCCACCCCTATTATTCCGTTGAACTGGGGGTCTACCGTAGTTCACCGGAAGAGCACTTCAACAGGACTAACCCTTGTCATGCTATGGAGGGTGACCTGATAATCAAGTAAGAAATCGTGGATGATGAGTTTGGGGTCCTGTCAATTGACAAATGCAAAATGGCTGATTTCGTCCAACATTTGTATGAAATTCTCAGCCAGTTTCTTGCTCTCTGGCTTCTCTCATTCAATATGCCTGTGCGTGAATGCTTGTCGTCTGGCATACTGAGCAAATCCCTGCCCTCAAATGGAGGCCTCTTGTCACTCCTTATGGCCTAATATATGCCATGGGTGCACAGCATTTTATACAGTTTCGGAATCGGGTATTCAGCCAAGATTGTCTTTGATTTCTGCAATGGGAAACCAGTTGTAGTGGTCTATGAGAAGAAAGAAATAGAACTTCCTGGCAATAGTTTCTTTGAAGTCCATACCACAGCCATTCCCAATGTGAATTAGATCTCATCTTTGTTACCAGATATAAATTTAATTGTCAGGAGTTGTAGTACGTGTGACAAGAAGCAAGTTTTAGTCACCCCCCTCCCCCACTCCAAACGATGCACCACATATATAGTAGTAACACCTCCTTTTTCTTTTAGAGATCACTTCTGTTCAGATTATTACACTGACTGAAAAGGGATTGAATTGTTGAAAATATAGCAGTAAGGAATCAGTAGAATTTTCAAGAAATGTGACATTAAAGTGATAAACAGAAGATTGATGATCAAGCAACTAAATAATTTATGCAAATAAAAATACACCATCGCAGCCTCCAGCAGCAGGCTAAACAAAATGGCAATATTTTTACCCAACTATAAAAAAAATAAACAGATTCTGCACTCGTATCTCAACAAAGAAAAAGGATTTTTACTGCTTAGTTTTAATTTTTTCATTGAAATTTTGGTATTGAGGTAATCTTCACTATTAAACAAGTAATTATATTGAATAAATTGACTTGAATAAAAAATCCACTTTGGGATTCTTCATCTACTCACAAAATGCCATTAAAAGTTTTAAAAAATGGTCAAGTACATCTAATTCATATCAAGATTTATTACAATAAATCAGTGTCTCTTTTTTACTGTTTCAGTTGCCATAGCTGCAGGGCGATGTTTGGCTCATCGGCTTTTTGATGGCAAGAACCTAAAGATGGATTACAAAGACATTCCAACAGTTATTTTTTCACATCCTCCAGTAGGAACCATAGGATTCTCACAAGGTCAGATAAAATGGTTTTAGATATTTTATATGGCTTTATAAAACAGAATCATTTTAAATTCTGCTTGTTTTTCATCCCCTTTTACAGTGCCAGGTTTCTGATTCATTGTCTTGATGATTATTTCAATAATAATAATTTATTTAACCAATAAACACGACATGTCAAATATACAGTTTTTCCTCATTTTTGGTGGGGAGGGTACAAATAAGGCTTATTGCCTCTCAAGTAATATCCACCTTTGTGGTCTCTCATAAGTCAGTATTTTGAGTTATATACATATTTTTCAGACAAGTGGAATCAGCATTTCAATACTGATTGAGAAGCTAGCTAGGTGCAGGTGGCATTCTCAGAGCAGGCAAAAAAATCAAATCGAGTGAACAGTAATTCACAAATAAGATTCTGTTAAATATCTTTTATGGTTATTTTTCGACCACTTTTGCTTATGTTCATCAGATCCATTTTTGGAAAAACTTTTTTGAAGTTGTTTCAAGCAAGTATTACCTTATGTTTCATAGAATTTCTTCCATAGTTTTCTGTATTAATATGTGTGGAAGATAAGGATCCTTTTGATGAATTTCTAGTATTAATAGAACTTTTTTCTCTTTGAAATGTAAAAAGGTTTTTAAAATGATCTGGAAGTTTTTGATTGGTATAATCATGAACTAATAAACAATTTTTTAAGGTTACGCTATCTTTCACTTTGAAGATTTATAGAAACTCATAGTAAGGTGTCACATGATTCATAGTAAATACATAGTCTTTGTTTTTTATAGTATTATTGTTATGAGCTATAATTCTAATTACTGTTTTGTGTGAGTGCTAGCATCCATGTAACAATTCAATTAACTCTGGCCTAAAATGTCTCATTGGGCAAATGAAATTTCTCTAAACACTGATAAAACAGAACTAATCTTTAGAGAAATTACCTGAAAATATCAAAATTAAAATAGATAGCCAAAAGAATCTACATTTCTTAATTTCTCTACTCATTGTCTAGAGCCGGCCTGCACTACTGCATCCTGCAAGAGCTTTTTGCCTCATTCCATTCAACGGACACTTCACTGTTTTTGCACTTAATCATTTCACTCTCACCCTCCAGAAAGAAAGAAAAAACAAAGAAATTGTATATTTAGAGTTTCTTAGAGTTGATACAAAAATGTTGACCCAATCAGACTACAAGATAGCCCCACAAACCCTTGTCATGTCTCTTTTTTCCAACCTTACTTCTGTCAATTCTATTTTTAGATTTGATGCCAAAATGCTGCCAAATGTATCCAATTTCAGACATTGTCTCTTTTAGCGCTTTATGTCCGATCAAAATTCAAATAAGTTGGACATCCAAACCGTCCAATTTGAGTCTTCACTAGGGTTCAGATTAATATTTCTGAAACCAAAGTTCTGTATACAAATCATTCTTTAGAAAACTATAATTAAGTTTCATTACTTATATTTCAATTTGAAGATTTCTTGTTGCAAACACTATTGTAGCTGTGGGGTCCTTATCGGAAGATGCACATTGTTAAATACTCCCACTTTGTACACCTATCTCTCTGTCACCCTTGACTTTAGTAATCCACTTACCCCATCTTACTTTTTCGGACACTGATACAAGGTTACATAGAATAATACATTGCTTAGCATTATCAGTTTCATATAGGGATGGGTGTTATAGAAGAAAAATGATGGAAAAGATGTCATTTTTATTTTTTCAAAATTAAACCATATATTCACTCTATGTTATGCTTCAGTGGTGACAAAAAATGAGTCCATTAAAATGTTGAAAGTATGGAAATTTCGAAAAAATGAAAAAAACATTTTTTAGAAGCTGGCTATTGTAGTACAAGGTACAAATTTTCAAGGCTCTATGCCAAAAAAGTATGACCAGAACCACTAAGACAAACAAGTGAAAAAGAAAGAATACCTAGCCAACATGTATTTTGTTAAGTTAGTGATTTAATTGGATTTCTCTTATCAAAGCCTGGCAATTAGAGATATCTATGTACATTTTTATCATTTTTATCATTGTTTTATTTAAATTCTATTTTTTTTTTCAGAGGAGGCTGAGAGAGAATATGGCAAAGAGAACCTCAAGATTTATCATTCTACTTTTACACCAATGTATTTTGCCATCACTGAACGGAAGGAAAAATGCTTCATGAAATTAATTTGTCTACTACCAGAAGAGAAAGTAAGCTCTACTCATTGTTATTAATCACCACCTCACATAACATTGATTTAGGTTATTCATGTGTCCTGACATTTATGTGTATCTATGTATTCAGATTTTACCAAGCCCTGATTGTTCATAGTTGCAACTTGAAATTTTGCACGCACACACACACACCCTACATGAATAGTAGTTTGATGCTTCACAAATCAAGCCTTATACTTAAAACCAACAAGTTAATGACTGAAAGGAATGGACAGTCTGTAGCAATAGTCATACTTTTGTCTTTCTTCTTCTCCACTTGAAAAGAACAGTGATATTCACATGGAATTTTATAAACACACTGCTTATATTTGTCCTTTTTTTTTCCAGATAATTGGTCTACACATAGTTGGCTTAGCCAGTGATGAAATGCTGCAGGGATTTGCTGTTGCAGTGAAGATGGGGGCTACAAAGGCACAATTTGACCAAACAGTGGCCATACATCCGACATCAGCTGAAGAATTAGTTACAATGCGATGACAAGGAACATTAGTCCATAATCTTATAACCTGTTCCAAATTTTTTTCAGTATTTTTAACCTTGAAGAGTTTAGAAATTAATTTCATTGTTTTACTGTGTCTCAGAAAATGATTTCTATTTGCTGGACTTAATGATAATTCAACTACAAAAAACTTAATTCACTTCTACGTATAAAAATTAACTAAATTTGATAAATAAATAAATGAATATGAACCCTTCTGAAGTTTATTTCAGTTTATTTATACTCAAAGTTCAGACTTTATTTAGCTTCATCAACACCTTTAGGGTCATTTTTGCTTTAACTTTCCTTTAATCTTTCGTCCATATTTACTAACTTAATGGTAACAATTACGATCTAGTGAACAAGCATATCTTTTTGCTATGTCATGTTCCATTGTTGTGTATAACAGGCCGAATCACCAGCAGACTGCCATATTTGATTACAGTAAAAATATCTACGTTATTTTGTAAATTATTACTAGGAACAAGTGATCATCATCATTTCATATTGCTCCAGTTGTTTTGTCAACTTGGCTTTTGTCTCTGCTTTAATGCTTTTTCTTAAGTTTTCACTAGTTTGTCTTGAAAACTATGGAAAGCAAAATGTTAAATAATACTGTCTATAACAAAAGTAGCTGCATGCGGCTCTCAAAGTTACTATGTGCGGCTCCCCTGATAATATCGAGTTTAAGTGTATCTACAGCAAATTATTGAAAGGATGTGTCAATTGGAGTCGATGTGTAGGCAATTCACATTATCTTTTCGGACATCCTTATGCATTGCATTTTCAAACTGGTTTAAATTCACTAAATGTGATTGAAACTATTTTAAACAAATATCATACAACTTAAGGAGTGACAACAACTATTTAGAATATTCTTCGATATGATCAGTTTTTGGAAAACAAATATTTTTATGGTAATTGGACTTAGAGCACATTAATTTAGGTGAAGAGTGATTGAATTTTAATTTTTCAGTTGGACAAGTTATAAAGCCCTTGGTCATGAAAATACGTAAGTTTTCAACCAAGAATTGGAAGATAATTTTACCTTTACTATCAACAATCAAAAAGCAATGTATCATACAAACTCAGTGATCTGAAGCATCACCATCAAACTAAGCATCAAAAATTCACATCTGAATTTCCTGATTTAGAACTACAAAGAAATAGGATGAAAATTTAGGAAGAAACCTAAAATTGAGAATAAAAGCTTTTCCTGTTGTTCTAATCCCATATGGTAAATTCAAAGCACATGAAGGAAGCTTAGAAACACTTGATGATTTTGAGAGCAGGTTAGGGAAGCTTAAGAAACTAAATCCATGCTTTGATTGATGTTAACAACAATAGATATCCTGTTATTGCAATTTTTGCTTCAATAGAAACGGACCTTATTGAACTGCTGAAAGATATGGGTTTGAAGGTAATACATAAAATCCTACTTCTGACTATTGGAAACAAATAGCAAAGTATCCTAATCTCCAGAAGGCTTCTAAACCCTGTCTTTTGGGATAACTTAATGTGGTGAATCTCTTCTCTGTGAAATTTGTCAAGTCCCACTATCAGTGATATCCACCTCATGATATCTAGCAATGTAGTTGTATATTTTCTTATATTTCAAAAATGATATTCATAAATATGTTGCAACTCATGAACGTAAAGAAAATATTCGGCTCTTCTTCTCAAAACTAGACCAAGAGTGGCCAACATGTTTGATAAGGGTCATTTACATTTGAAGAGTTTTTCGGAAGATAGAACTCCTTTTCATTTCAGCCAATCAATTCTATGGACTGCTTCAGGTGTTTTATCTGAATGTTATGGTAGAAAGAGAATTTTTCTGTCTAAGGGCAGAAATGCTTATAATGTAGGATTTGAGTGTTTTTCTTGCCTTAAGCCTGGGTTTCCATACTGAAAAACCCTTTGACAAAGTTTTAGTTAAACTTTAATTTCAAAGAAATCTGATCATATAACATTTCTTACCATTTATTCAAACAAAATTATTTGAGAGTGAGAGGGGAAAAATAGGGTGTTCTCTCAAAATTCTAAGGACAATATAATATGATGTGACCTAACATAGGATTTAGTCTCATTCTTGTCAATGAAGTGGAATATTTTTTAGTTTTTTGTAATCAAAAGAAATCTTATAACCATGTAAAATAAAAATAAAAAGTTGATACTATGAGATGCAGCTCATTTGGTTTCTACCTCTTCTTGCCATGTAAGCATAAAGCAGATTAGAACTAAAATCTGAATATGGTCATAACAAAAGTTCATAATACCATACAAAAGGAATTTAAATTGTAATATCTTATATAAATGATTACACAGCCAGCAATCTTCAATGGTAATATATCATTTTTGTTGGACAAATAAATAAAGCATATTGCTTACTTATTGCAGAGTACTGTCGAGTACATCAGAATGTTTTGCCATTGTACTTTTCAACCTCCTTTTCTATTATTCTCATTCCTGATATGGTCACATTCAGCATCCTTTCTCAAAATTGAACTCAAAACTTTACAACACTTCCCACCCCAGGCTTATTCTAGAAGACTGATGTCATTGCAAATTAACTAACTCAGGCATAACCTAAAACCTCTTAAGTTATGAGGTTAGCTTCAACTGGGATCCAATATCTTTATCTAGCGGGCCTGTGTCCTATAGGATATATAAGTAAAGATGGAGATGTTAATTGTACAAAATCCAGAAAACCAATCTTTCATCTGCTTGTTTTGATCTACTTGAAGCATTAAAATTTTATAAAACCCATAATATATCTTCCATCGTCATCTGCCTTTGTCACTGTGAAGTACATATAAGAAAGACACGCATCAGGTTTTCACACCATACCGCACCATATTTTATTGTTTGTTTCTTGATAGGATTTTCCTTCACCTAGGCTGACTCAAAACACTACTTTAAAACAATTGCAATAAAATCAAAATGAAGAGTCATTCCCTCTCAACAAACAAAATGCAAATAGAATTAAGTGTGAGTAATCCCAAAATTATATTCATAAGAGCAGTAGTCCCTCCAATTTCATAGTGGGTGGGGGTTAGGGAACAGACCACTTGCAAAACTGAAATTCTACAAAAAGCTTTTGAACCTCTACCCAAGTCACACACTTTGGTCTAGTTATGAAACTTGCACACAAACAACTGACAGATGAAACAGTATGGAATGATGATCATTTATTCAGTGGATGAGGAAAATAAAAGACGAAATAAATAAGAAATTAAGGCAATAAGAATTTAGGCATCTATGCTGACTTTACTGACTAATGATATTTTTTTTATTAAGTGTTATGATATTCAAATGCATTTTACATCCATCTACTATTCTAAATCATCGTAAAATATTAATTCATGATTCAAAACATTCTATTTCTGTATACAAATATTCGTTGAATGAACCAATATGTAAAAATGTACAATAATGCTATTCACACTCACTTTAGATATGACATCAATACAATGTTGGTTTGTTTTTTTTTTCATTCAATAAAAATGAATCACTTTTTTTTTTGCAGATACTGAATTGGTAAAATATTCTAAAAGTAATACCACAAGGTTGTAAAACTTATTTTTGCTGATAAAATAACAATCATCTTAGTTTTTTACAAGAACTTCTGACGAAACTTGAACTTTATTTTCTTATGTAGTAACTATCACTTTGCTGAACTCTGAGATTTTTTTTTCAAGACGGATGCAATATGATTAATCAAATTTAATCAGTGAAAAAAGAATGATATGCTGGAAGAATTGGAGGGGGGGTCAATAGAAGCCTTTTTGTAAGTCTGGAAGGCCAGAAAGTTTGTTCAATTTTATACTTAGTGAAAGGGTCATTCTAGTGATGATTCGGATACAGCCCTTATCAAGTTTTTTTAAGTTTTGATGACTGTTATGCTTTCTTCAATTTAGGTTTAAATCTGATTTTATATTAATGTTTAATTACACTCTTAACTGCCTTTCTTCGAAAGCTTGTCAATAAGCTGACAAAACCCATTATTGATGTTTTGCTGCGAAAGTTTTAAAAAAACCCACAGAAACGCTGAATCAAAACAGCACTGTTATTAACAGATATTGTTTTTTTTTTCTTTTTTTAAAACAAATATTTGTACTTTTCTCTTCCTAACGAGAAGAAAAAAAACTTGAGAACAAAATATTTAAAATTTTCATCTCAAAAGTCTGCGAGAGTAGCTTCCCTTCATTCATAAAAAACCAAAACATATAGTCTACAAAATAGGAGGGCCTACTGTTATGAATCTAAGATTAATAAACATGATAGAAAATGAAGTATGATGAGAATAACCATTACAAATAATTGATATTCATAAATGAATTTAAAAAACATATTTTCTAAGCATTTCGATCTCAGTGTCATCCAAAAAAATGATACACAGATCAAAAAAGAAATGTCAATATTTGATTCTAAAACTGATTTTCTGAACATCAAGTAACCACACCAAGTGGAGATTAATGACATTGGCAATTTAAGATGATTATACTAATCACTTCTTTTGGCCTTGATTCTATAAAGCTCTGATAAATCCGCTTTTTTGCTTTAACCAGTGAATATTTTCAGTAAAAAAAAAAAAAAAATGATCTGCTCACAATATACAGATAATATTAAGTATTATTTCAGTGATGAATAGTGATTAATTAGTGAGTTAATAAATCCTAACCTGAGGCATGATTAGATTTTCCATATCATCAATGGTGAATTGGTATTTGCTTATTTCTAGATATCTTCATAACAGAAGAGTAATACATGTATCTATCAGAGAACAAGTGGAATCGATTAAAAGAAGGTTCACCAACTTAGCTGATTCTCCATAAGTCTGACATTTTTTAATTCTCTATCTAGATATATTTTTACACTATTTTAGATATAATTCTAATTTTAGAACAATTTGACTTATTCATTAAATTATTTTCCAATATTCAATTATTTATTGAAGTGTTTTTTCTATTGATATTAGATAATAATGCTATAAGTGACAGATTTACCGACATAATTGCATTTTGTTAAGCAGAGTCAATGTAAATAGAAATGAAAATGGAGGTTTTTGATCTTTCCTAATTTGAATCAAAACCTGAAAATTAGTCTATAATGCTGCTGAAGCCACCGATATCAACAAAGCATTTGGAGTGAACTACAGGGCAAATTTTTCAGCCATGTTCAATAAAATTAGGTCTGGAAATATGGATACCAATAGTAAACCTATCCTGACTGATGAAGAATTATTGATAGCATTGGCCGCTAATGACTCATGAACAATGGTTCAAGCACTTTCTGGAGACTTTAGAACCCCAACAGCCACCATATCACATTAGGAAAGGTTAATAAGTTATGAAAATGGGTCAAACATGAATTGAATGAAATCCTCCATGACAATCAACAAACCTCCTAGCTGACTGTGTCAAAGCTTGGAGAATTGGGATATAAAGTTTTGCAGCATTTTCTATATTCATCTGACATGATTCTCCTACAGATATTTTTTTCCCGACTATTTGAACTTAACATGCATAGAATAAAAGGCTCAATAATAAGAAGCCATAATCTTCAATGAATTTGTGATGACTTGACCTGAAGATTTTTTATAGAGATGGCATCATTAGAAAAGGTTTCAAATGCATCATATTTTGATTAGATATTCATCTAAATATCAACCCTCATCTCCCTATTCCAAAAAGTATTTCAAATGTATCAACCGATTATATATATAAAAAAAAAGAACAAGTAAATGAAAGATCATTGATGTTATCATGCAATTGATATTTTGACAAAATACAGAGAACTTGGGGACAAAAAATGATAGATCTATTGTAACTACATATTTTTCATGACCTATGGGTGTCTCAGAAATGTTGCCCCCCCCCCATGCCAAAACTGGCACATTCTGACTGATATGTAAATATGATATTGTAATTGTACAACAGAAAAAGGAAGGTTCTCTCATATTTTTAATGAATGTTGCTAAAGATAATAATGTCTAATGCTAACACTTCAGAAACTAGATCATTTTTTTTTATTATTGAAATATTGATTATGAGAGGTTTCAATAGAAACAGGCTATTTATAATATTCGAATAAGGTTCTCTTACATAAAAGACTTGAGTATTGTTGGACAAGTTGGAATATGATGAAAATCAATCAAAATTTCTTGAATCATTTTTCTTCATTACGTTTATCAGTGCTTTTAGAAAGTCTCTTTAAAATGAATGAATTGATGTGGCAAGAATAGAATTCAAAATTTTACTAAAATAAAGATTGGTTGTGTAAAATTGGAGCTTTTTTCATCATTAGGGTATAGACTTATTGATGTACCTAAGTATACTAGTGCAATATTTCCAGTGTGCTAAAAAGAACCTGGAACTTACAAATTACTTAAATATGGATAGAACCCTTTGCAAAAGGATATTTCTCACTTGACAATGGTTACTGTAATACATCATTAAGCTCATGCTACAAAGACCTGGAAAGGAAATGGTGTTCACTAATGCTTCACAAAATTTGTGGAGGGCTCTCTAATTGCTGATTATTTTTCAACTTTGTATCTTAATATTACAACAAAAAAATAAAATCATTTTTGATACTTACTGCATGTTTTGTTTTTGTCATTATCTATTCATCTCTCAGATTAGCTTCCACTCATTTTGGTACATATTCAAATTAAATTACATAACTGAAGTGTGACAAAAGAATAAAAATTATGATGATGCTGTCAATATTAGAAAAAAAACATGCACTCCAAGGATATAGAGACAAAGTGAAAATAACCATGAATAGAGAGAAAACACGAACATTCCACCTCAAAACAAAAAGCCAACAAGAAAAAGCATATTTGATATACAATGTTGTATTGAGTTACTTTGTAAAAATACATATGCTGTACACTGCAGTCACATCACTAAATATTACAAATATTACAGAGAAGAAGAGACAGAATTCTCATCGTTAGCTTATCAATATTTGTGCAAGTGAAAATATTTTTTTAAAAAGAGAGGGGTATATTTTCTTTCCTTTTTTTACTACCAATAATAATAAAAAAAGTTCAACATAATATACGTTAAAAAAAACTAAGGAGTATTTCGTTATACTTGGGTATAGAAACATTTACATGCAAAGATTCACAAATTACAGTTTTAGGGTAAGTGAATAGATTTGGTTATTTACAATAATAATCATTCATTGCAGCATTTGATAGAGAGGTGGGAAGGAAGAGGGAAGGGTTATAATGAAAGGGAGGGGATGAGTGGGACCAACAACATGACATTTGTTTCTCTACCACCCCTGGAAATAAATAATTAGATCAGAATGAAAATATTTTACCATGACTAAAAATCATAATTTTCTTTTCCCCCCTACCCACCAAGATCCTTTGATAAGGTATCAACTTGACACTCAAAGTACATATATATATATATATATATATATATATATATATATATATATATATATATATATTATATATATATATACATATGTATATATATATCTTAATTTTATATTGCACTTAATGTAAGTAGCACAGTCATGATGAGAAGCTTTTTTTCTCCTCTACAGATTTCAAGACCCAAATCATTTGATGAGAGAATGTCTATAGAATTTTTGGAAGGGAAATTCATCAAAAAAAGGTTCCTGGAATCATAGACAGCAACTTTTTATTGAATCATTTGTCTGAATTATTATTCAATGAAATTTAATTTCTGAAAATAAATAAATGAATAAAAATCAAAAGGAAGGTGGGTACCAGTGATAACATTGAAGAAATTCAACAAAACATGGGGAAATGGATTTGGAATTGAAGCCCTATTAAGGATAGTGCATTGCAAAATCTCTTTGGGGGATTCAAATAGATATTACAGAGAGGTTTCTTTGGTTGAAAGAATACAAGAAACAGGGAATTAATATTTATACCACTTGCTAATACTGATAAGACAGCAGAGCATTTTTGTAGGGAGATTGTCTAACAAGTAATAAAATGTGAATGGCAAGGGCAGTATTATTTAAAACTCAACATCACAGATTTCCCAATAAGATATCTGAATCTGTTGCATTATAGAATTTCTCAGAATCTCAATTATTCACTTCATTGAATCTGTACACTGCACAATTATGTTGTTTTTTTTCAATCAATTTCAGCTGATTTCAATTTTAAATCTCTGTTGGATGGATGTTAGAAACCTCTGGTTTTTGAACCACTGATTTAAAATCTACTTGGGTTGGCTGATATAATTAATGAATCTTATTTACCCTCAACAAGTATATATTTTTATCATTTTACTAATAAACATAATGAATTTTTCATGTTGAAAGAGTTTAAGCAAATTTTCATGAAGATACAACATTTTGGAATAAGATTTAAAAATAGAAATTGAACAATTTATCTGAAAACACATTTAGATAGTAAATAAAGAAAAATGAAAAGAGGAAAGGTATTACTGATAACATCCAACAATGCATTATATAACAGTTATAATAGATTTGGGATTGACTGAACTTGGTGAGAAATGTCATAAGGAAGGAGGCATTGACCATGACATTAGCATAAAACAAAAATATGGTAAAATATTACCTTCTAACAAGCACCTGGCTTATTTACTGCTCTGTTCAGGAATGCAAGTAGCATAATTAGAATTCAGTAGCATTATTGTCTTTCGTCTGACATTTTTTAATCGGATCAAAGACATTTCTTGTTTAAAAAGCAGTATAAGCAATATTTTCCCAAATTTCAAATTATATTTTTTTCAAAAGAAACTATTGTAGTATTGCAGCAGTTATTTTCATTCAAGTCCCAACTTTTATTTTTAAATAATAAATGCACACACCAAAAAACTTGGATCTCTTATAATTGTAATAGATATCCATCATCTCTTGATAATTAATTGCTTCGCCCATATAAACTTTTTTAAAATATATATTCTTTAAATCATGTAGATTCTTCAACCATTCTAATTTTGTTTGTACCCAACCAGAAAACAGATCCCACCCAAAATCATTTTTCAAAAAACTTGCCCATATTTTTTTTAAAGAATCTTTGAGAAATGATAAGCCATTTGTCACCCCTACCTGACCAATATTCTGTTTGATCAGCACTGAAGGTCTAAAATAATCTCCCCATATAATTGTTTTCATTATATCCCCATATACAGCACAATATATCCCCATATCATAAACTATACATGAAATTAGAATAGTCTTCCATATAGTAAATGTTCTGCTTAGTTTTTAAATTTTATAAAATCTATTAAACATTTGCAGTGATTATTCAACAAAGACTTTGACAAGTTTCAAATCCATTTTACGGACTTTTTAGAAATCAGTACAATATTTAAACCAAACTTTCATGTACAAAGACAGTCTGCTTAATAACTCAAATATTGATTTATCTCTACAACCTGGACGCACTGGAAATTGATCTACAGACTACAAATTTTCTGAACAAAATCAAGTTTAGGTTATATGTAAGATTAACTACTGGTTACACATTCTTGATCAATTGAAAAATTAAAAAGATGATGAGGGTATTTTAAGTTTGATTTGTGATAAATCATTCATTGTCTAGTTTTTTTGGTTGTAAACTTTAAAAAGTTTACCAATAAACATTCTCAATATGTGAATGTAATAATTTTTTTCAAATATTCAACTGAACCGACTATGTGGAGCAAAAGTCATAAAAGACTTGCTCTAAGCTAAGATTCCAGCTTAATAGTTTTAGCAAGTTTGGAAGCATACAAATGGACAATTAGGATTAAAATCACTTTTAAAAGACTAACTAAAAGAAAATCTAGCAATACTATGATATATAAGACAGTGAATTCATAAAAACATTTTTTTTCACAAATACTACAATACCCAAGTGATATGTATGTATTCTGTGGGAATATTTTATAGATAATTCATCTAGAAGCTGTTACATAGAAGAAACATACGAGCTAACAGGTTTTTCTCTTTCAACAATTCAACTGTTCTTATATAGATCTAGTATGAATGGTCAGAAGAATCTATCCATTTAACTATACTATATATTTATAACAATGGGATACATTCAAGATTTTCAAGAAAATAAAAAGGTAGGCAAGATTTGCCTAAAGCCAAGACACTTACTACAGTTGAGTATTTGTTGATGGTTATAGTTGATTATCTATGGAAACAAAGCGGGATTGATTCACACACAGTCTAGACTGCTATTTAATGATTATTTAAAGATAACTTGATATTGTATTAACAAGTGCAGACTTGTTCATTTAAATGGAGGTGGAAACATAACAATTAGATCTCTATATTTCAGTTTTAGAACTAAATACTTACATTTGTATGTCAAATGTTCCAACAAGCTTTGAAAAGCTCATAGATTTTTTATATCATTTCCTGTGGTTGGTTTTGCATGAGCAAACAAGCTTATTTTTGAACTTGGCTTCCTCTCTATAACAAATATGATAATATATTTATCAGACAAATCACTTACATCTATATTTAATAGTGCAGATAATACCAGGCTTATTTCAAATTCATAAGTACACATACAGACTGATTGAAGTTACATGGTATGAATTTTTTTAATAATCTACATATAAGATAAGTAATAGTCACTAGTGTAAAAAAGAATTTAGTTGGGTTAAGACATTTTTTTGCCAGGGTAAAAATATGAAATGATCCAATTCAGCCTCTCTCATTTTATTGAATAATCACTGCATCATTTCAAAAGTTAAGCAACTGGCAAAAAGATTTCATATCAAATTATGATTAGAGTATGTTTGATACATTTTTTTGAAGAATTAGATATTTCCATACCAATGACTTGGAAAAATAGGTCTAAGAAAAAAACAATATTTAGCATATAACAATGAAAAAATTCAGAAGATGAAAATATTTGATCAAAAAATTATTTTCCATTATGGATGAATTTTTTTTTCTTTAAAATCATTCATCAGAAACACTTAAACCCACACAGACTCACTCACTGTAAATATGGTAAAAATCTAATAAAACCATTTCACTTCCCGCAATAAAACTCTACTGATACATATTTCTTCCTCTCTTTATCAACAGAAACTTTTGCCTATGTTAGATGACATTGAAATAATTTCCCACCATCAATACTTTTAAAATTAATATTTTTCATTATTGTTTGTAATATGTGCATATGCATAACACACAAGTACTATTGGTACTTGAGTTTGTTCTGTTCTAGAAAAATTATTTGATCACATTCAAACGTTACAATTGTAACTGTAGCATCACTTAGTATATATTTCAATTTACAAATCCCTTGGCAACCGAGAACAAATGAAAAGGCTTACTCAGACTTTTCACTGATATTCACTAGTTTGCAGGTATAAAAAAAAAACAAAAAAACAAAAACAGGGCAGTTTATAAAGCTGATCAATGAAATATGAACTGATTAAAGATTTTAAGAGATGAAAATAAGGAAAAAGGAAAATTTTATAGAGTCAAAAGAGTTAGTAAAAGAATAACAATTCATTGAATGATTCATTCTATTCATTTGGTATGATATTGTGGATTTTATAAATACAGGAATAGCAAGGAAAGACTAATTATGGATGAGTAATGTTTCAACCATTTATTAGAAACTGGAATCAAAGGTATACAAAAATATATCTAGTTAATGTCTTTCCACTTGTAAGTATTCATTTGGAAATATGACATGGTTGACATTCAAAGAAAAAAGAAAATTTCAAAGTTGGAAGAAAATAAATTAAGCTAAAAAAAACAATTTGCACAAAAATACTTCATAAAAACTCAAACTAAATCAAAATAAGTGGAATATTATAAAAGAAATAAAATTATTCTAATTAAAAGTACAAGATTGAAAGTAAATGTGAAATCAAATGAAAAATTTGGAAAACTAAAATCAAAAAAAGATAAATACAATAAAATGTAAAAATAAAAAAAACAATTCTTTGAAATAAAATATGCTAATTGTTTGGAAATGCTTTTATTATAACATTTATTTTTACGTATAAATATTATTTTAAAATTTCACCTTTTAAAAACATTCACATTTACAAGAAAGAAAACAGGTTACTCAGAATTGCTCTGAATCCAATTCATATGATAGCACCAATGGTTGAATAAAACAAAGGAATTGTTACCATGTGCAGTCCTTTAATAACAATGTGCAAAGATTATAAAAGTTATTGTCACTTGGGTATAACATATTTTACAAGGGCATGAATATACTGACTGATAAATGACTTAAATAAGCATAACATACATAGTCCAGATATGAACGAACTCTAATATATTATGCGCAAAGTTATTGATTATATGTACAAAACAAACTCATATATATGAATATTCACATACATACACACACATAAATATTCATTTACTCACATGGACAATCGCATATATATACATATATATATATATATATATATATATATATATATATGTATATGTGAGTACATGTATATATATATATATATATATATATATACTCACATAAACATATACTCATATGTATATAAATACATATATATATATGTATTTACACATATGTACATATATCCATGAATATATATATATATATATATATATTCATCCATTCATAGATATACATACGCATACATATATTCATGTATTTACATACATATACATATACTCACATACATGTATACATATATATATATATACATACCATTATATATGTATATATACATACCATTATATATATATATGTATATATACATACCATTATATATATATATATATATATATATATATATATATATATACATACCATTATATATATATATATATATATACATATATTTGAATATTCATATATATCTATATACACACACGCATATATATATATATGTATATAAGCGCACACACACACCCACACACAGTAAGCTAGTGTCATAGGCTATAACTACCGAATAGTGAGTTTGATATTCACTGGATGCCCTATATCTGTGACTGTATTCTCTAACAAAGCCAAATTCAGTAAATATCTTTATACACACTTGTTCATATATATATATATATATATATATATATATATATATAAAAACTCAAATATTTGCGATTATCTATAGACTTTTGTACGATAACTGTGTTGGTTAATGACTGAAAACTGTCTGAAAGAAACTTTTGTTTATTTAAACAAAAGAAATTACAATGTAAACTGCCGGTTCAAAAGAAATGACTAAAATCTCTCTCACTCATTAAAATGAT